>CAJQUW010014141.1:37500-281609 GCA_907163375.1 Prostheceraeus crozeri | reverse complement strand
CAGCTAGGGTTTGAGCGTACAAGATGTTAAAGGACCCGAAACACGACCTAGCTGGTCATCTTGCTGATGAGGACCTTCTTTTCGATTTTTGTTAGCCCTTCTGGACTGTTCACATCTTTCTTGTATATTTCGTTTTATTGTTCTGTGCGCCTCATATTTTACCTCATGTTTTATTCTCCATATGTAGGAGTGCACTAGTATCTTACCCGCTGAACGGCGTGAACGCCTATCAGTCCTTTTTAGGACTAACATTATTAACTGTTGTGTATTATGTTCATCATGTGCATTATTACTCTTACTTTTATCAAGTTACTGTTATTACAACGTTACTGTTATCAACTGCAATCTTATATTTAAACACCATGAATACGAATATCACATCAACTCACTAGGAATTAACTCTTGCGATGCATAATTGTAAATACTGCGATACCTACGTTTGAAATCAGAGATATGATCAAACGGTGCCTGAATTGTTTGCAACTTTGATCGGAAATGGAATTCTATAATATGCTACATATTTATTATAATTTGGGATTGCCAATGACTTGATGACAATCGAATTGTGAAAGAAGACAATGTCCATTGCAAAATATTTCACTTCACCAAATTTTCGTGTGACACTTTATCAAGGTGAACCAGAGAAAGAAGAAAAGAAGAAAGTCATTTTTCATAACATATGCAAAAATTTTGAAAAAAGGTTTATAGCCATCACAACAGGCAGACATACATAGATAATAAATTGGTTATAAAAAGGCAATTACTTATCTTAAAGCAGTCTGACACATTGATAGATGAGTACACTACATTTTGGTGAGGATAGATAATACGGAAGCAAAGTTTTGCTATCGCCACATTGTGTACCTTGAATAATAATTATCAACAATTAAAGGAGTTGGGTAGATTGACATTTTTGAAGCAAAGTTGCGGAAGGGCACTTACGGCTTTGTAATTAAAAGCGACAGAGAACATAAAACAACAGACATGATCAACTGGGAGCCATGAACAGCAGCAGCATTTGACTGTCGAGTTTTAAGAAAGACTACAAGAGATACAACCTTTCAATTGATAAAATATCCCATACAAAAATCTATAAGTGCAACATCTCTGGACGTAAAAATGACCCAGACCTAAATTAGTCAATTAATTTTTCTAGGCTGTGCGCTAGCCCCACCTGTTGGCACTTGTGCATCGGGTATGATAACCGGTGCACCATCCGGTGCCTCGAAAATTGAAATAAGTTACGCTGAAGCACTTATTAAAGTATTGCGGAAATAAATTTGTTACGCGCACTACTACATTTCCATTTGAATCAGTGGGATTGACTGTGAGTCAATTGAAACTTCAAAATCTCAAAATTTTAGGGTCTCTTGTCACTTATAATAAATGTTCATGTTTCCTCGAATTCAATGCGAATTCTATAAAGTACGAGGAAACTTCTAAGATCACTAAACAATTAAGAAACAGACTTCCATAGGCCTCTTGATCAAATTTTGCCAATACTTGCAATTGACTCTCATCATACTTAACTCGTACGTCTCCATGATAGCTCTGGTGGAATTCTTGAAACAAAATGAATACAGAATATCTGTCCTGAGGTCGCTCCAGCCGATCATTTGTTTAACGAAAGGAAGACTCAGTCAATTCATTTCTCTCAAAAGCGTGTCCAAGACGGTTCCACCATTGCCATAGCAGGTCATTGCCCTTCAGCGGAGAACAGCATTTTTCTTGCTTGTTGTGTCACCCCCTGACTCTTTAGGCTGGTCGGTCTACATCCGCTAAGTTGCCGAAGGAGGTCTTTAATTTCTACAACGATGACGCTGAGCAAAACAAAGAAAATGAGATCGAGATGTCTGATGATCCAGAAGTTGCGTTAGATGACAAGGACGCTACCCTGTGCAAAATGGAGAAGAAAACGTGGCCTGAAGAAGTTAAGGAAATGGCCAGGGCTGAATATGTGATTAAAATAGAAATTTGTAATTTGAAGAAGCAAATTCTGAAGCGAAAGTTGGATATTCTATCTGGTAAGCTGATTATATACATAATTCTTCTGTCTATAGCCTATCATATGCACTTAACTTATCGCGGTGTACGTACTATGTATTTTACATTCAAAATGGGAATTAAAATAATAATGTTTGATGTCGTTTACATTGTTGTCACTGCATTAGCAAATTTAACAAACTAGGCAGCTACTTCAATACTACCGTAGCTACGACACTCTGACCTATGACTGCATCTTTTAGTTTGTAGCGACACGCGTCTTACAAGTGCCATCCCATTAAGTTACTGATAGAATTAGTTCCATTGAGTAGATTAGTTCAATCATGTATTTCATTATATTGATATCAAAGGATGTCCTATTATTTCCAAGAATTTTACTCTAATATCATCTAATATTCATCGTTTACAATAAGCCTAAGTGACGAAATCTTTCAATCAGTGAATTACAGCAACTTCGTTTTGATACACACGGGTTCTTGCTTCGGGTTTGTTACTTCGATTTTGTTTTTTATCTGTATATAAAACATCTTATTGGAAGTGTGTACGACTGGTGACAACTCAAGGAATAATGAGTTTTGTGACAGAAATTTTATTTACTTATTTTCGGTTAGATGTGTAAACGATCCGGAAGCCAGAACAGGTTTCTGCAGGGAACAAGGAAGAAAATATGACTGTCATTGAATGTCGTATACCTTGGCTATTGCGAATCTACGCGTCTGCCGAGTCATATCCTATTCCCCTTCTTGTCAGATTGGATAAAGAAAACGCATCTAAATGAAATGGGAAGTGGACGGAAGTGTTTGGCAAAAATGAGATTTAGGTCACATTTTATTATGTTCATGCACCTATGTCTATGAAACTTCAGATTTTGTTAGCATCCTAATAGCAGCAAGTAAAACATGTTTGGCCAATTTAAGTCGCTTGACCATATTCTTGCATACATCATCAATCAAAAGTATGATGATATCAAATGCACATGAAGAAGAATGACCTGAAGACATTTCATGTCAGAAATTGTGTGTTTAGATTTGTGCTTTTCATCTAATCAATGAAAAAAGTAGAAAATCTCATTGTACCCAACGGACTTTAAGAAACACTGGTTTCCTGATATACTATGCTGATAGCAATTTAAATTGGGGGAAAAAGGAATATCTTAGCACCGAATAGTGCTGGGCACACGTGCTTCATAGCCATGGGTGTACATCATTCTGTGAAAGTCTCAATTGCGGCGTCGTACCTGCATAAATTCGTTCAGGCTGTCGGACTACATGTAGTCACCATGTTGTGTGTAAAAGTGGCTGTGCTATCAGATACATTAAATTCGGTGGATATCGTGATATGAGCCGATAACCCCAGAAATGTTATCAGTAGAGGTGGGCTATAAAATCGAGATACTTCAAATCGCTTTCAACACGACTTCATTTTGTAAAGCTGACTTTTCTGAGCACTATGGCACTAATTTGAACAAAATTGACCCAAAAATAAGTAGGTGCGGCCCATTTAAAAAATTACGATTAAGTTACTAAAAATAGCTACATAATGACCAACATGGAAGTGCTTATTATTTACACCAGACTTATAGAGAGTGAAAGTTCAATAAAAAAGAAACACAAAGCATCAGTCACAAACAAATTATCAGGCAGAAACGTCAAAACCTGTTTACTATGATTAAATGCTCCTATAATGATAATCTGAACAATGTCCACATTCTGAAATGTAGTGTGCTTAAGATGTCCCCATCTCATCATGTCATTGACTGGGTCACACCGCTAAATGTGGTCCGCTGTAAATGATACATCCGTGTGATCGCCGATACAGTTACCTGTTCTGTGTCTGCATTTCACCGACGCTTTTCATTAGTATCCCACTCGGCAAAGCAAGGTTCCTTTCCAAAATAGTCACCTCACAAGATGGTTCTGAAGTTCAGTTTTTGATGAGACTGTCATAGGGAAAGTCATGAGACGAAATTTATTTGATGTCGTAAGAACTATCTTATCAATATCTAAAATCCATGCGTCTGAAAATTATCGCTGGAAAGAAAGTCAATTGCCACTTGCGGTATAGTGGAAGTATGTGGAAGTAGGCTGAAGTAGGCCTATTTTACATCATGTCATATCATCTCATTGTAAATATCATTTTCAAATTCCTTCTATTTTAAACTTCTCCTAACCTTAGTCTTTTGCAACGGAAGATGATTGCTGGATGGTGATCGAAAAATTTTGTACATCTAGATAAGAAATAGTCATCAAAATCTTAGAAATATTTGACTTTCTCATTCCAATTATTACACCTTGACAGTTATTACATCTAGTCAGGGCATCTTCAAAATACTTTGTACACTGCAAGAGGCAACTGGTCATCAATCCAGTCAAAATTTCAGACAGATGCAGATATTATGGTGCTGCTAGGAACGTGCACGATGTTTTTCATGATATCGTTTTGTACAGAGACCTTCTTTGCTTCATGCTCAATGAAGGGCTCATTTGCATCCTTTGTATCTGCATTGGTCTTCGTTAGGCATCTCCGGAAGAGAAGGCGCATTGATTGGGTCAATTGTCATAATTAATAGAATGTTCGGCAAAAATTGTGATGCCGAATTTCGGTAAAGTCTGTATAAAATGGAGAGTTGTTCGTAATTATTCGCTCATGAATGCTTCGATATGCTACTTCCAGGCCTGTGATTAGCCTATGACAAAAATTGAGGATTTTTTTGCAAAAATTTGAGGAATCGAAACGGAGCCTAGTATAATAATTGCAAGAAAAACTCCAAATTTTAGCACGGATTTTGGGCCAAACTTGAAGTCATGAAAGTCACAACGAAGAAGGCAACCCCAGGGCTTCATGCGCTTCCAACCCCCGCACGCTAGTGACCAAGAGGTAGATAGGCACCAAATTTAGGGACCATCCGCTTTACCCCGTCGGATGTGTTCATATTCAGCGGAAATAAAATGGAGGAGAGTGAGTGAAACAAACGCATCAGTTGATAAGAGCACTAAAATCCAGGTGAGCTGGGCTACCTATATGCTATCACATAATGGATATGGAAGATCGATATCCATAAGTTCTTTAAGAAGTACAGGCATGCATTTGGCAACCATATAGTCGCAGAAACATATAAAGAAGGTTGTGAAACATGTCAAGATAATTAATGAAAATAATTGAATAAGCATTTTATTGTAGGAATTCTAAGCATTATTATTAAGTTAGAAGAAAAAATTGCTGACAGTGTTCAAATATACAATTTCTGTAGGTTGATCGCAGTGCTTCACTCATTAAATACGTGGAAGTATTGCACTAAGGAGTTCGACAGACAATAACTTCGGACAATTTCTCTGCTTAGCAAAATAGGTTCGGACGAACTGGAACATCTGCAGCCCTGTAGTTTGCAGAAATGGAAACGACGTGAAACAAGATCAAAATTCAACGTAGCAAAGTGCGTCAAGGTAACAAAATAAATAACAAGCTAGCGACTGGTTGATTTTTGATATGCTAAATATGATTCAAAAGAAAATTATTATATCCTAAAATGTCTAAAAATTTGAAAATGCTCACTGGAAGGACAAACAACGCTTCTCCTCTCCTCATGTGTAATGAATTGGCGAGTTAAGTCGTTCTTTTCAAAATTATGTTTATCACTTCTATATTGAAAAGATTCTATTTAACAGTCTGCCAATCTAGATACTAAGAGGACAGGTCTGTGTCCAATCAAAATATCAGATCTAGCTAGCACAGCGGGATTACGCGATCTAAAGTCTACCAGGCGGCTAAGAGAAAATTATCAAGTTACAAATCATGAGTGATTCATGATTAGCAGTATGGATGTAGGATGCATGTTATAGGATTCTATCTTAGCTTCTTGATTGGAAGTTTACACATCATCACCATTCGCCAAAAGACAATACACTATCCTACATTTAGTCTGTAGTGTGTCGTATTTGAGGAATTTCTCATAGTTTAGCTATATTTGAGGAATTTTTGTGGATTTGAGGAATAATAAACAAATTTGAGGAGTAATCACAGGCCTGTACTTCGGTTCACAATTAGAGCTTGACATCTGCACCAATGGGTACACTCTTCTCTCAGATGCAGATATTATGGTGCTGCTAGGAACGTGCACGATGTTTTTCATGATATCGTTTTGTACAGAGACCTTCTTTGCTTCATGCTCAATGAAGGGCTCATTTGCATCCTTTGTATCTGCATTGGTCTTCGTTAGGCATCTCCGGAAGAGAAGGCGCATTGATTGGGTCAATTGTCATAATTAATAGAATGTTCGGCAAAAATTGTGATGCCGAATTTCGGTAAAGTCTGTATAAAATGGAGAGTTGTTCGTAATTATTCGCTCATGAATGCTTCGATATGCTACTTCGGTTCACAATTAGAGCTTGACATCTGCACCAATGGGTATACTCTTCTCTATTTCATCAGATCAATGGTGATTTAGGAACCTCCCACGACTTGCATTTTTCTGTACCAATATGCATTAGATATGTTCTTCAGCTTTCATGCTAGTGCTACACAACCTCTTCAGGTGATTACTTGAAAGATAATATTTCCATCGCCGCTTTTGATAATCTCAATGCTCCTCATTGCTATGTGCTGCTCGATTTTTATATTTGGCTACCGATATAGTATATTTGGCAGTGAAAGCCAAGGGGGCACAGTGGAAGCCAAATGAGCGCTAGTGAAAGCCAAGGGGGCACCAGTGGAAGCCAAATGAGCGCTAGTGAAAGCCAAGGGGGCGCCGATGAAAGCCAAGGGAGCACCAGTGAAAGCCAAGGGAGCACCAGTAGAAGCGAACGGGGCGCCGATGAAAGCCAAGGGAGCACCAGTAGAAGCGAAATGAGCGTTAGTGAAAGCCAAGGGAGCACCAGTAGAAGCGAACGGGGCGCCGATGAAAGCCAAGGGAGCACCAGTGAAAGCCAAGGGAGCACCAGTAGAAGCCAAATGAGCGTTAGTGAAAGCCAAGGGGGCACCAGTGGAAGCCAAATGAGCGCTAGTGAAAGCCAAGGGGGCACCAGTAGAAGCCAAGGGGGCGCCGATGAAAGCCAAGGGAGCACCAGTGAAAGCCAAGGGAGCACCAGTAGAAGCGAACGGGGCGCCGATGAAAGCCAAGGGAGCACAGTGAAAGCCAAGGGAGCACCAGTGAAAGCCAAGGGAGCACCAGTAGAAGCCAAATGAGCGTTAGTGAAAGCCAAGGGGGCACCAGTAGAAGCCAAGGGTTATTATACTTATAATAGGGTTATATAGTTCAAATTATTCAACTTGCTTCTTCTTCACATTGCATCATTAATTCCGTCAGATTCTTGTAATTGCTGTTTATTGAGATAATATTCAAAACGTGCCGATAACAAATTTTGAAAATGTTTGCTGACTAATTGAAAATGCAGTTTTTGAAAATATCACGTCTCAAAAGGCAATTAGCTACTTCAGCCTTGCATGTTTGAAAGTTAAAGTCTGAAAAATTGACTAAAATCAAAAATTGTATGTCTCAATGCTCCTCATTGCTATGTGCTGCTCGATTTTTATATTTGGCTACCGATATAGTATATTTGGCAGTGAAAGCCAAGGGGGCACCAGTGGAAGCCAAATGAGCGCTAGTGAAAGCCAAGGGGGCACCAGTGGAAGCCAAATGAGCGCTAGTGAAAGCCAAGGGGGCGCCGATGAAAGCCAAGGGAGCACCAGTGAAAGCCAAGGGAGCACCAGTAGAAGCGAACGGGGCGCCGATGAAAGCCAAGGGAGCACCAGTGAAAGCCAAGGGAGCACCAGTGAAAGCCAAGGGAGCACCAGTAGAAGCCAAATGAGCGTTAGTGAAAGCCAAGGGGGCACCAGTGGAAGCCAAATGAGCGCTAGTGAAAGCCAAGGGGGCACCAGTAGAAGCCAAGGGGGCGCCGATGAAAGCCACGGGAGCACCAGTGAAAGCCAAGGGAGCACCAGTAGAAGCGAACGGGGCGCCGATGAAAGCCAAGGGAGCACCAGTGAAAGCCAAGGGAGCACCAGTAGAAGCCAAATGAGCGTTAGTGAAAGCCAAGGGGGCACCAGTGGAAGCCAAATGAGCGCTAGTGAAAGCCAAGGGGGCACCAGTAGAAGCCAAATGAGCGCTAGTGAAAGCCAAGGGGGCACCAGTGAAAGCCAAGGGAGCACCAGTAGAAGCCAAATGAGCGTTAGTGAAAGCCAAGGGGGCACCAGTAGAAGCCAAGGGTTATTATACTTATAATAGGGTTATATAGTTCAAATTATTCAACTTGCTTCTTCTTCACATTGCATCATTAATTCCGTCAGATTCTTGTAATTGGTGTTTATTGAGATAATATTCAAAACGTGCCGATAACAAATTTTGAAAATGTTTGCTGACTAATTGAAAATGCAGTTTTTGAAAATATCACGTCTCAAAAGGCAATTAGCTACTTCAGCCTTGCATGTTTGAAAGTTAAAGTCTGAAAAATTGACTAAAATCAAAAATTGTATGTAAAAAGCTATAAAATTGCATAAATCAGTTGATGGAAATTAAATATTATGCATATTTTGTAATCATTAGACAGTACGAAAAATTAGCCTTTATATCGTTAGAAAATCGCACAGATCTCATGAATAGTTCACGGGTTACAAGCCACTGGATAAAGGCCTGATCATCTGTGCCCGCCTAAATGCGTGATTAAATGTGTAGGCCTAATTAAATTCATTATTTAATGATTCTGATTATTTTCAAAAAATCAATAGGTTCAATAATATAAATGTCAAGGTTCCTATCTGTTCGGCCGATGTAACTGCTTCTGCAGTCACAGGTGAAATTATAAATAACATGTGGCCTTTTCAGAAAGGGAACCGGGTCTTTTAAAGAACGTACAGGAATACGCCTAGTAGAATAAGTGAACACCGGTTTGCACGACGGGCAAGCCTGTTTCATGGCTATAAAAATGGGCTTACGAATCACCGACAAAAGGCAGACGGATATAAACAACTTTACAATATTATTAATAAAATCCTCATGATAGCCATTGTCACGTAAAGTCACAAATAGCATGGACTTTTCAGCTGCTGAAGTAGACAATGAACAGATTTTCTGAGCTCGCTTATACAAAGAACGTGCAAGACCTGACTTGTATAGCAAGGGGACATAACTATGAAAGTTGAGATACAAACCAGTCCATGAGGTTTCCTTCTGTACATGATCACGATTCACCAAAACATCTAAACAGGGCAAGCTACCATCATCAGACTCGTTTTCACAGGTGAACTTCAGATTATTGTGAGCAGTCAGCAACTGTTGAGAGGTCATCTAAAGATCTTACAATTATTACACTTTCATAATTGTAAGATTTTTATTAAATAATGAGATTAATATTATTGACGAAAAAAGATTGAAAGGTGATGTGACATTGGTTGAAAGTGCTTTAATTAGTCTCAAAACTGCAGGATGCATTCCAGGATTTCCAGGATAAAATTCCAGGTGTTTTCCAGGGAGCGCGAACACCCTACAAAATTAACAGAGAATGTTTTTGTCAAAAGACGATTAATGGAATGTTTCTGTGAACAATGACTTCAGAATGAAAAATCCGGTCAAACTCGACTAAGTTATTTAAGATTCGCAAGATTTGAATGCAATACAAAAAATTATCTTAATCTAAACGATTAATGACTTTTGCTGCGATAGTGGCTGATTGCGGTCATAATACTGCGGCAGCAACAAACTGAAATCGTGAATTGAGCTAATAAATTAGTTATAAATTGAAAGATCTGTGGTTCACTAACCTGAGGTGTCATCACCGGACGCCAGCGTGTATGCGTCTCGTACCTGGATAAATCTGAAAGAAAATAGACAATATATAAGCTATAAATATATTTACATGCTAGCTGTAAATTGAAAGTATGTGGTTCACTAACCTGATTTGGGTCCTTGTCTCGTCACTAGCTGCGGATTTCGACACCTCAAAGTAGGATAAATCTGAAGGAAAGAAGACAGCGCATGATTATAGCATAATAAACAAATCACCTCCTCACTTTGCATTGTGTTCCAAAAGGACAGCAATTGCGTTGAAAATCAGTTCGAAGTTGAGAGATGTATGGCAAATATGCTGATGCAAGATCAGAAATCGGCGATTTTCTTATGTAACGAAAGATGCGAGTAAAGCGCTTATTTAGTTTATAACCTAGTTTCCATACATATAGACATACATACATCAAAATGTAGTCAAATCCTCAACTCATCAGTTTTTCACGTCGTTGTGGTGATGTATTTTCTGATATTTTCTGCTTTGTGGTTTTTATTGTGGATTTCTTTTTGTTGAAAGCTTATAATTGCATTTTGAAGTTCTTGTAATACACTGATGTAAACATCTGAAAATGCAACTTATGAGTCTTTCGTTTCATTTGCTACGCTTGTATATTACTGAACTACTTGATAAGGTCGATAGCTGTTACTCTGATTTAACTGACAACGATATAGTGAATGCAAGTACTGTAGTGATAATAGAACTTGTCCAATAACTATGTTGGTCGCTAACCTGATCAGTCCAACAATCTCGGTCCTGTCCCTTTTCTCGTCTTTTCCTCGTCCGACGATGTGTTGGCAATGTATTCATCGTTCGCTCGGCGTGTTTATTTCGTTAGAGGACGATTCGGTCAAAAATATAAGAGCGCTGCTACTTAATGGCGTCTTGTATTCGAGCCTAATTGGCCAGCTCCACTATCGTCATGGTGTCAACATTTAACAGCGGGAACTCATCGAAGTCTAGATTAAAAGACAATTCATATTTTCAGAATGAAAAGATATGATCTATTACAAAAACGAAGTAGACGTACGTCACAATTTTGATAAAAGTGATTTTAGGCTTGCAGTGGCTATAACCATTTATGATTTGAAAATTAGTGGATGCATGCTTTTGTTATTCCATTAGACTGAAATTATTATATGCAATTAGAGATCGCAAAGGCTTCATAGGTAGTACAATGTGACGCTTTTATAGGCAGAAGTCTTCAAGGACCACGGAATGTGACCAAAGAGAATGACAGCAACCATAGACAATGATTGCTTTTATGAAACCTAAATACGAAGCACGATGAAATCCAAAATGCGAGCAAACCTTACCAAAAGCATGGTAAAAGGAATACAACCATTGGAAGTATAGTCATCAAGAAGAAATCACTTGAAAAGACCATGAGTAGAGCAGTACACACCAAATTTGCAAGATGCAGGACAGGGCATTCCTTCCTATTCAAGCAGTGTAGTCATCGTATCGGCTCAGCAGAGGAGGCAGTTTGTGATGAATATGTCGAAGAGGAGGAAAGCCTGGACCACAATCTCATCAAATGCTCAAAATGGGATGTAAAGTGATAAACTAGTTTTCTTACCATCCACCTGGACCTCACCCAACTTCCCACATCACAGCTTCCCATTGGACAACGGTATTATTACTTTCTGTATGCTTGTAAGACTTCGTTCACGTTTTGAAGTGCTGTATAATTTCTTAGAATTTTGACATGAAATTTTCAGTAAAAATATACCGAAACTGCACCTTTTCTATTACAATTAAAAGTTGTTCCGTTCTATTTAAAACCTGTTCCATTCAATTTAACCCATTAGGCGCCGAATTATTTTTGAACCATATTATTCAATCACGTTTTGATACTTTATGACGATCCTACCGAAAATAAATGTTCATTTCATCGTTTTTGATGATGTTCCACATGTGGAACATTGGCGCTGAGACTATACATTTTTTAAGAATTTTTGAAGAATATAAGCCGTTGTATATTTGCTTATACTTGACAGATTGCTTATATTTGACATACTTGTTTATACGTTAATTTCAATTTTTATTCAAAAGTAGTATATTAAGAATTTTGATGTATTTTGGTAAACGAAACAGGAAAAATACAGACAGAATCACCAATGTATTTTTTGAAACTAGGTAACAGTAACATCATTCAGAGTTCAGAGATGGTATTGGACGAAGCAACTTGTATGCAACAAAGTGTTGCATGTGTCACACTTCATTGTCGTGTTTTTCATGCATAATTTACAGTGGCCCTGTTTACCGGCTGGTATTGGAAGATGGCCAACATTTCCAAGTCTTGTGGAGAGGGCAGGTGTTCGTGAAGGTCCAGGTTGAATTTCTCGAACAGTCAGAAGACTCAGAAGATATCTCACAACTTCTCTGAAAGAAAGCGAATGTTTCACGTACATATTTTGATAAAATGAGAGCATAATTGACTAAACACAAGATGACTTAAAAAGTCTGCATTATTATTAGGTTGTAGCAATTTGTGTTCAACTTCGATAAGCAGTAACAACTTTTTCATCTCTATAGCCAAATTATCGAATGACAGATTTACATTGTAAAGTTATGTGCATATATCATCTACTTTCTGACGACCTTTTATTTTCTGATTGATTTACGACAATTACTATGTTAAGTTCTAGTATTTTATTAATTGATTTGATGTTCATATTCATGTCTTGAGACCCCAAGATTTCTATTCGGCTTACTGAAATATAAGTCTTATTTATTTATTTATTTTGTAACAACAAAATCTTTAAGTTTTAACTCAAAATATAAGATAATACAAAATATAGATCCAACCTTCGGAAATCCAGATGAGATGTAGGCCTATTGACTTGAATGTCTTTGTAACCTCCAATCAGCGACCATGCCCATATTGATGAAATTTGCGAATAATAGCCACCATCATTTCTTTGATCGCAGCTGAGGCCAATAATCCGAAAGAAACCTGTCCAATAGGTCTACTCCGCCATGTGACAATTATAGGAGGCAATCATAGCTGGTTGTTGAATTGCAGTTCTCTTCCTATCACTTCGACTCCAGCGTGTCGCCTGACTGATAGGAGTAACGCCCTCATTTGAACTGATAACTATAACGGGGGTATTATCGTTCCAGTGGCAGACCACGACTGAACAATCACTGTAACTTTCATGAAATCCTCTCTGAGATTTTGCCATCACCTCTTTTGATATCAGAGGGCATTTTTCTATTCTGTTGCGCCTGACAGTACCAGCACAACGTAGACGGTTTACTTGAAGTTGTTCTCTAAACATGTTAGTAGAGGAAAAAAAAGTTCGAGTCATGCTGATACTCATGAAACACAAGTAAGTAAACTTGTATTTATCTCTGATATCGTTAAGACGCGCAAAACCACGTAATTGTTATGATAGTCGTGGGAGCTAAAGCGCGGCGATGCATCTGGATGAAGCAGGTTCGAAACTGTGTATGTTTTCCAGAAAATGGCCACAAGTGGAACATTTTGAATTTGTCACTATATTTCGAAAAATATAATAGGAATGAAATATTTTTGTATATAGCATACCTATATGAAGAGGTATACATATTATAAGTAGCTAAAATCTGAAAACCAATCAATTGCTTTTGCTTAATTAGAGCTGCTGAAAAATCGCTGTAACCAAATTGAACATTGAAAAACATAACCAATCTTTTTTGATTGAATTGTGCGCATAAAATCTAGAGATATGATATTTTAATGAGTCAGATCACACCAAGACACCAAGGTTGCCAAACATTGTAATTATTTACTGTAAAATATCATATGTCCCACATTCAATAAGACATATTTCCAAAATCTAGTGATGTTCCACAAGTGGAACATTGGTGCCTAATGGGTTAAAAATGTTCTATTCAATTTAAAGCCTGTTCCCTTCAATTTAAAACATTCAGTTAAGAACGAGCTCTATTCTACTTCAAAAACAAAATGACATAGAAACAATCAATGAAATCATAATATTTCATGATATACTTATGTACAACGTGGAATCTGATGAATAAAATAATACGGATAATAATATCTCCTAAAAAGAGGATCATGAAAAAACAATAAACCATGAAACATTTTACTTTAAAAGTGTTCATGAATTCACTAATATAACACCGTATTGTAAGTCTTGTCGGAGCGGAGCGTTGATAGCCACATTCGATAACTAAATCATCACATTATCGGATAAAATGAGTCATTCTTAGAAATCGAACAATAGCAAAAGTAAGAATATTCAAATCGGTTTAGCAAGCCACCATCCCATGCATCATACACGCACACACTTTTTGAGTGCGCGATCCACACGCTTTTATGCTAAGATATCCGCTCGCTCCGTGTGTTTGGTATGAATAACAGCAGATAATATCAACTGCTGAGTTAGTTAGTCTATTTCATTTGGTAAAGTTTCTCGAGGTATACGAAGACGAAATCATCACTTTCCATGCAATGTCAACGTCAATAAGCTCCGGTGCATCTGACACAGACACTGACATGAGTGAAATGATGGAAAATCGTGGTGTTAAACCAGGTACTCTACGAAGCTATAAGAAAATTGATGGCATCGCTAAGCAGCATACTCGATTAGCAATATGGTATATTGTTACATTGGTGACTGTCATATTGTTTTTGTAGTAGAATAGAGCTCGTTCTTAACTGAATGTTTTAAATTGAATGGAACATTTTTAAATTGAATGGAAAAAGGTGTAGTGATTGCGAAAATGTAATTAACCTACATTATCAAAACAAGTATCAAAGATTCAGCAAATCGGCTTAAAAAGTATGAAATTATTACGGATGCGACCCTGCAAGTTGCATGTGTAAACGCACCCTTCGGATAAGGATGGATTCCAAACTGAGACGGAATATTCTAGGTCTGAACGACTTCGGGCAGTGTAGAGTTTCATAAAGATGTTTGGGTATCTTGAGATGAATCTTGAAAGAAATCTAACATGCGCATAATGCGGAGATTGACCTTTCATTGCACAGTACGCACAGATCTAGAAAGGGGTAGATGGACTGCTTTCCGCGTTTCCCTATTTCAGCCGTGAAGCCTGAAAACTTCCCATCGCCGCCACGTCTGATCCCCATATGTAGGCTAGAAATTACGGCCGCTGAGCTGATCGCAATTGACACCTGTGGTGTTGTTTTCAATTGATGATGATTTATTTGATAAGGGTGACAAAATTTTTGTACTTAACGAAGTTGGGATGAGTGTCATAACACACTGTGGTGATGTCGCAATACTTCAACAGGATAAAATTGAATTTGACATGCATTCTAACCGACGCTAAATGGCGATTTTATCATTAAATGAAATCCTCACGCCCTAGGCTATTGCTATCAATTATCCCACTCCTAATCCGAAAAATGTTTTCAAAAGTCATAAGAAAGATAAAATTTTCGAAAAGGTTTGCAAGGGTTTTTAAGCGTCTCATTTACATGTTGCATCCAAAATTATAAGATGAATGTTTCTATACCTGGTTTGCACATGAATAAATAATCAAAAAGCCGAGTCTTGTTCAAGGAATTGTATAATGTTAATTCAAAATCCTTAATTCATCTGTTGATTTTTATCTTGTTGTGTTAATTTTGTCTGTTGTCTGACTCTGGTATTCTTCAATTCTGCTTTCTGTGTGTCGAAATAGATATGACAAGAAAGGTAGCACTCAGGAGGCTATTGATTTGTCACTCTTAGACGAAGAGCATCTCATAAAGTCAAAGACAAAAAGTCAATTAATTGATGCACTTGTCAGAGTGGGGCAAAGACAAAATGATGTTTCTTCGTCTCCAATAAATGACGTCATTCTTCATCAAATAAACAACAAATTAGATGCACTCCTAGAAGACAATAGATCCTTGCAACTTCGTGTCAAAGCTCTGGATGATGTTGTACACAGGCAAGTGGTGCACATAGAAAATCTGGAAAGGGTGGGAGGGCGATGTAATATTGTTATACATGGGCTGGAAGAAGATGATGATGTTGAGACAGCAGTATCTAATGTCTGCGACACAGTTGATGTAGCTCTTGATTGGGAGGCTGACGTGAACTGCTGCAATAGACTTTTCACCGACTTAAATGTTGGTCTGTGTAAAGAGCTAGAAAAAATTCAGAACCGTGGTCATTTCATTATTTGTGAGTCTTGGCACTGTGACTGTAGCAATTTTGTTCCTCTGTCTTATCGTCGCCTTATCATTGCTTGCAAGTTATTCCTAACAATTATGAAGAATGAAAATCATGTGTTTCATCATTTTTTGTTTACAAAAATGAAACATTCTGGACAGTTTAGGTTACCATCCTTGAAGTCAACATCGTTTGAACAGTCTTTCTTTGTGACCATGTCAACACTTTATAATAGTGGTTTCAGAATTTAACTTTCTCATAACTTTTGTTAAGAACATGACTTGCTACATGTGATGATTTTACTTGGAATCCCACGATTTCCATTATTGGGATTTTTGTATCTTTTTCGAAATATACGTCTTTATTATTATTATTATTAATTAATTAATTCCTACCCTTTTTGCAGACCACTTTTATGACCATGACATTCATCAAGACTCTGATCATCTAACAAAACTTATCAGGCTTATTATGTTAAAATTCGACTCTTTCGGTGCGGTAAGATATATTTTGAACGTAATATCTTTAATTCAAAAGTCCTATCACGTCAGCAGACAATGAAGCTGATTCTCTTTAGAGGCAAATAAATTTTGATTTACCGAGTTTTCTTTTGAATAAAACGTTACTTTGCATGCACCTAATTTTCTGTTTAAGATACATTTATGTAAGCAATCATGATGAGCGAGAAAGTATGACATTGCAGGTCATAAGGAATTGTCAACATTTCTATGATTCGTTATCAATTATTATTGTCGTTGAAAGTTAATGTGCTTATTATCATTACATTCTCACAGACACGTGCTGCCAACATTTGTTTCTTGCCTGCATACCGGGATTGTGCGCGCGGGCGTGGCAGGGAAGGCAGGCTTCACGCAAATCGGGGAGTAGTCCATCTATTCCTTTCTAGATCTGTGACAGTACGTTCTATGGGGAATAATTGTGCTTCCAAACAGAGGAAAGATGGCGCGACAAACAGAGACAAGGCAATGTAACATTGAACATTTCTCTCTCCTTCATGGATTCACAAGACGCCAGGTTGAGATGCACACCGCAATCAGACAGAATTTCGGGTTTTCCTTTCACTTTGATGTTCAATACATCAGCACATAACTGTCACAAGTTAATTTACCCCTTAGTCATCAACTACGTGGTGTACATGTATGAAAAATGCATTTTCCAACATCGATATGGAATATGTACATTTTAACTCATTAGAACATTAATGTCTTGCTATTGTTATTTTCCTTTGAAATTCTTTTGAATATTTGTAGACGCATTTCTTTTACACTATTACCTATCTTGGAGCCAGGCTTGTTTCTATCCATAACATTAACAACAGTAACAACTGCATGCCAACACGTATCCCAGTTGACATAAAATCAGTTTCCTGTAGTTTCAGTTTCAGTATCAGTGGACTTGGCATCAATGATAATCATCATCTGCCTCTTTCTAGTGACTGCAGTAAGTTCCTGCCCAAATCCTTTCACTTTGAAACATGGAGTCTGTCTTTTCTGGAATTCGTCCGTCAAAGTCAGCTGGTGCGATTCTCAAAGATTCTGTGGAGAAATCAACGGAGAATTGGTAAGAGGCCAAAATGCGATTAAGTTGAATCAGAGAAACCTGATTGGGAGACGATACTTCTTCATTGGTCTCACTGACTTTCTCGATGAAAGAACAGGAAATCGTGGAGGCTGGAGATGGACGGACGGTAGCCAGATACCATCTTCTTCTCGTCTAGCATGGAGAATTGGCGAGCCAGGTAACAATGGTAAGAAAGGTAAAGAAGCTGATGTCATAGCTCATCTAGGGAACTATGACTCAGGGAATGAATACGGAGATGTTATCAAATTCACACCCTTTCCACAATGGCGACCAATCCCAATGTGTCAGCCTAGAGAAGGGTTGAAACCTGGTTGGAATACAAAACGGTCCAAATATTTCCGCAAAGCTGTCATTCGTAAATTCCCTGATCCACAAGATTACGCACAGCAAGGCGGATGTACCCGGAATGTTGGCGCTGTCACTGGAATTATGGATTGCTCCACACAATGTTCACAGGAAGAGTATGACTGGTGCGTTGCCTTCTATTATAACCATCATTCTGGCATTTGCAAGCTTGTGTTGTATACAGACCAAAGTCTGAATTTGGATGCCGAGAAGGGTTGGAAAAAATTCCTTCTCCAATGATGTTCTTCAAACAGTTTCCATCGAATTGTTTCATGAAAGATATTTGATGTTTACAAACTGCTGATTAACACTAAATGCCGCGTATCCCATTAAATGAACAGAGTTATAGTTGTGTCTTTTAGTGTTTTGTTGTTAATTATAAAGATTCTTTTAATCATGATGGATTGCACACCTCCGTTTTTCAAAAAGTGGAACAATTTTCTTTTAATGTTATAATATTTACTTTTCCGGGAAGTCTTCTTCCTCTTCATATCGGTGGGAATGTATTTGCCAGGCAAGTTTTAAGGTATCTAAGAATTTGTTCGCATCTACAGTATGCCATTGTTAAAGTTAAAAGTACTTTTGATATTTTCGTGAAGCGTGGTTATGAAGCTTATAAACTGATCAAGTGCATGGAGAGATTGTATTCATATTTTTGTTTTATTCAACTTTGGTTTACATTCTACCAAACAGTTGTCTATCCTGTGTGGCTTTGGCCAAATTTGTTATCGATAGTGTTGCTGTGTATGGGGTCAGCCAGCTAGGGTTTGAGCGCACAAGATGTTAAAGGACCCGAAACACGACCTAGCTGGTCATCTTGTTGATGAGCCCTTCTTTTCGATTTTTGTTAGCCTTTCTGGACTGTTCACATCTTTCTTGTATATTTCGTTTTATTGTTCTGTGCGCCTCATATTTTACCTCATGTTTTATTCTCTATATGTAGGAGTGCATTAGTATCTTACCCGCTGACCGGCGTGAACGCCTATCAGTCCTTTTTAGGACTAACATTATTAACTGTTGTGTATTATATTCATCATGTGCATTATTACTCTTACTTTTATCAAGTTATTGTTATTACAACGTTACTGTTATCAACTGCAATCTTATATTTAAACACCATGAATACGAATATCACATCAACTCACTAGGAATTAACTCTTGCGATGCATAATTGTAAATACTGCGATACCTACGTTTGAAATCAGAGATATGATCAAACGGTGCCTGAATTGTTTGCAACTTTGATCGGAAATGGAATTCTATAATATGCTACATATTTATTATAATTTGGGATTGCTAATGACTTGATGACAATCGAATTGTGAAAGAAGACAATGTCCATTGCAAAATATTTCACTTCATCAAATTTTCGTGTGACACTTTATCAAGGTGAAACAGAGAAATAAGAAAGTCATTTTTCATAACATATGCAAAAATTTTGAGAAAAGATTTATAGCCATCACAACAGGCAGACATACATAGATAATAAATTGGTTATAAAAAGGTAATTACTTATCTTAAAGCAGTCTGACACATTGATAGATGAGTACACTACATGTTGGTGAGGATAGATAATACGGAAGCAATGTTTTGCTATCGCCACATTGTGTACCTTGAATAATAATAATTATCAACAATTAAAGGAGTTGGGTAGATTGACATTTTTGAAGCAAAGTTGCGGAAGGGCACTTACGGCTTTGTAATTAAAAGCGACAGAGAACATAAAACAACAGACATGATCAACTGGGAGCCATGAACAGCAGCATTTGACTGTCGAGTTTTAAGAAAGACTACAAGAGATACAACCTTTCAATTGATAAAATATCCCATACAAAAATCTATAAGTGCAACATCTCTGGACGTAAAAATGACCCAGACCTAAATTAGTCAATTACTTTTTCTAGGCTGTGCGCTAGCTCCACCTGTTGGCACTTGTGCATCGGGTATGATAACCGGTGCACCATCCGGTGCCTCGAAAATTGAAAGAAGTTACGCTGAAGTACTTATTAAAGTATAGCCGAAATAAATTTGTTACGCGTACTACTACATTTTCATTTGAATCAGTGGGATTGACTGTGAGTCAATTGAAACTTCAAAATCTCAAAATTTTAGGGCCTCTTGTCACTTATAATAAATGTTCGTGTTTCCTCGAATTCAATGCGAATTCTATAAAGTACGAGGAAACTTCTAAGATCACTAAACAATTAAGAAACAGACTTAAAAAACAGTCTGAAAAAAACATTTCTGAAACAGACTGTTTTCAGAAATAGGCCTCTTGATCAAATTTTGCCAATACTTTCAATTGACTCTCATCATACTTAACCCGCACGTCTCCATGATAGCTCTGGTGGAATTCTTGAAACAAAATGAAAACAGAATATCTGTCCTGAGGTGGCTCCAGCCGAGTCACGTTTAACGAAAAGAAGACTCAGTCAATTCATTTCTCTCAAAAGCGTGTCCAAGACGGTTCCACCATTGCCATAGCAGGTCATTACCCTTCAGTGGAGAACAGCATTTTTCTTGCTTGTTGTGTCACCCCCTGACTCTTTAGGTTGGTCGATCTACATCCGCTAAGTTGCCGAAGGAGGTCTTTAATTTCTACAACGATGACGCTGAGCAAAACAAAGAAAATGAGATCGAGATGTCTGACGATCCAGAAGTTGCGTTAGATGACAAGGACGCTACCCTGCGCAAAATGTAGAAGAAAACGTGACCTGAAGAAATTAAGGAAATGGCCAGGGCTGAATATGTGATTAAAATGGAAATTTGTAATTTGAAGAAGCAAATTCTGAAGCGAAAGTTGGATATTCTATCTGGTAAGCTGATTATATACATAATTCTTCTGTCTATAGCTTATCATATGCACTTAACTTATCGCGGTGTACGTACTATGTATTTTACATTCAAAATGGGAATTAAAATAATAATGTTTGATGTCGTTTACATTGTTGTCACTGCATTAGCAAATTTAACAAACTAGGCAGCTACTTCAATACTACGACAATGCTACGACACTCTGACCTATGACTGCATCTTTTAGTTTGTAGCGACACGAGTCTTGCAAGTGCCATCCCATTAAGTTACTGATAGAATTAGTTCCATTGAGTAGATTAGTTCAATCATGTATTTCATTATATTGACATCAAAGGATGTCCTATTATTTCCAAGAATTTTACTCTAATATCATCTAATATTCATCGTTTACAATAAGCCTAAGTGACGAAATTTTTCAATCAGTGAATTACAGCAACTTCGTTTTGATACACACGGGTTTGTTACTTCGATTTTGTTTTTCATCTGTATATAAAACATCTTATTGGAAGTGTGTACGACTGGTGACAACTCAAGGAATAATGAGTTTTGTGACAGAAATTTTATTTACTTATTTTCGGTTAGATGTGTAAACGATCGGGAAGCCATACCAGGTTTCTGCAGGGAACAAGGAAGAAAATAAGACTGTCATTGAATGTCGTATACCTTGGCTATTGCGAATCTACGCGTCTGCCGAGTTATATCCGATTCCCCTTCTTGTCAGATTGAATAAAGAAAAACGCATCTAAATGAAATGGGAAGTGGACGGAAGTGTTTGGCAAAAATGAGATTTAGGTCACATTTTATTATGTTCATGCACCTATGTCTATGAAACTTCAGATTTTGTTAGCATCCCAATAGCAGCAAGTTATTATGTTTGGCCAATTTAAGTCGCTTAACCATATTCTTGCATACATCATCAATCAAAAGTATGATGATATCAAATGCACATGAAGAGGAATGACCTGAAGACATTTCATGTCAGAAATTGTGTTTAGATTTTGTGCTTTTCATCTAATCAATGAAAAAAGTAGAAAATCTCATTTTACCCAAGGGGACTTTAAGAAACACTGGTTTCCTGATATACTATGCTGATAGCAATTTAAATTGGGGGAAAAAGGAATATCTTAGCACCGAATAGTGCTGGGCACACGTGCTTCATAGCCATGGGTGTACATCATTCTGTGAAAGTCTCAATTGCGGCGTCGTACCTGCATAAATTCGTTCAGGCTGTCGGACTACATGTAGTCACCATGTTGTGTGTAAAAGTGGCTGTGCTATCAGATACATTAAATTCGGTGGATATCGTGATATGAGCCGATAACACCAGAAATGTTATCAGTAGAGGTGGGCTAAAAAAATCGAGATACTTCAAATCGCTTTCAACACGACTTCATTTTGTAAAGCTGACTTTTCTGAGCACTATGGCACTAATTTGAACAAAATTGACCCAAAAATAAGTAGGTGCGGCCCATTTAAAAAATTACGATTAAGTTACTAAAAATAGCTACATAATGACCAACATGGAAGTGCTTATTATTTACACCAGACTTATAGAGAGTGAAAGTTCAATAAAAAAGAAACACAAAGCATCAGTCACAAACAAATTATCAGGCAGAAACGTCAAAACCTGTTTACTATGATTAAATGCTCCTATAATGATAATCTGAACAATGTCCACATTCTGAAATGTAGTGTGCTTAAGATGTCCCCATCTCATCATGTCATTGACTGGGTCACACCGCTAAATGTGGTCCGCTGTAAATGATACATCCGTGTGATCGCCGATACAGTTACCTGTTCTGTGTCTGCATTTCACCGACGCTTTTCATTAGTATCCCACTCGGCAAAGCAAGGTTCCTTTCCAAAATAGTCACCTCACAAGATGGTTCTGAAGTTCAGTTTTTGATGAGACTGTCATAGGGAAAGTCATGAGACGAAATTTATTTGATGTCGTAAGAACTATCTTATCAATATCTAAAATCCATGCGTCTGAAAATTATCGCTGGAAAGAAAGTCAATTGCCACTTGCGGTATAGTGGAAGTATGTGGAAGTAGGCTGAAGTAGGCCTATTTTACATCATGTCATATCATCTCATTGTAAATATCATTTTCAAATTCCTTCTATTTTAAACTTCTCCTAACCTTAGTCTTTTGCAACGGAAGATGATTGCTGGATGGTGATCGAAAAATTTTGTACATCTAGATAAGAAATAGTCATCAAAATCTTAGAAATATTTGACTTTCTCATTCCAATTATTACACCTTGACAGTTATTACATCTAGTCAGGGCATCTTCAAAATACTTTGTACACTGCAAGAGGCAACTGGTCATCAATCCAGTCAAAATTTCAGACAGATGCAGATATTATGGTGCTGCTAGGAACGTGCACGATGTTTTTCATGATATCGTTTTGTACGGAAACCTTCTTTGCTTCATGCTCAATGAAGGGCTCATTTGCATCCTTTGTATCTGCATTGGTCTTCGTTAGGCATCTCCGGAAGAGAAGGCGCATTGATTGGGTCAATTGTCATAATTAATAAAATGTTCGGCAAAAATTGTGATGCCGAATTTCGGTAAAGTCTGTATAAAATGGAGAGTTGTTCGTAATTATTCGCTCATGAATGCTTCGATATGCTACTTCCAGGCCTGTGATTAGCCTATGACAAAAATTGAGGATTTTTTTTGCAAAAATTTGAGGAATCGAAACGGAGCCTAGTATAATAATTGCAAGAAAAACTCCAAATTTTAGCACGGATTTTGGGCCAAACTTGAAGTCATGAAAGTCACAACGAAGAAGGCAACCCCAGGGCTTCATGCGCTTCCAACCCCCGCACGCTAGTGACCAAGAGGTAGATAGGCACCAAATTTAGGGACCATCCGCTTTACCCCGTCGGATGTGTTCATATTCAGCGGAAATAAAATGGAGGAGAGTGAGTGAAACAAACGCATCAGTTGATAAGAGCACTAAAATCCAGGTGAGCTGGGCTACCTATATGCTATCACATAATGGATATAGAAGATCGATATCCATAAGTTCTTTAAGAAGTACAGGCATGCATTTGGCAGCCATATAGTCGCAGAAACATATGAAGAAGGTTGTGAAACATGTCAAGATAATTAATGAAAATAATTGAATAAGCATTTTATTGTAGGAATTCTAAGCATTATTATTAAGTTAGAAGAAAAAATTGCTGACAGTGTTCAAATATACAATTTCTGTAGGTTGATCGCAGTGCTTCACTCATTAAATACGTGGAAGTATTGCACTAAGGAGTTCGACAGACAATAACTTCGGACAATTTCTCTGCTTAGCAAAATAGGTTCGGACGAACTGGAACATCTGCAGCCCTGTAGTTTGCAGAAATGAAAACGACATTTAACGTATTCAACGTAACAAAGTGCGTCAAGGTAACAAAATAAATAACAAGCTAGCGACTGGTTGATTTTTGATATGCTAAATATGATTCAAAAGAAAATTATTATATCCTAAAATGTCTAAAAATTTGAAAATGCTCACTGGAAGGACAAACAACGCTTCTCCTCTCCTCATGTGTAATGAATTGGCGAGTTAAGTCGTTCTTTTCAAAATTATGTTTATCACTTCTATATTGAAAAGATTCTATTTAACAGTCTGCCAATCTAGATACTAAGAGGACAGGTCTGTGTCCAATCAAAATATCAGATCTAGCTAGCACAGCGGGATTACGCGATCTAAAGTCTACCAGGCGGCTAAGAGAAAATTATCAAGTTACAAATCATGAGTGATTCATGATTAGCAGTATGGATGTAGGATGCATGTTATAGGATTCTATCTTAGCTTCTTGATTGGAAGTTTACACATCATCACCATTCGCCAAAAGACAATACACTATCCTACATTTAGTCTGTAGTGTGTCGTATTTGAGGAATTTCTCATAGTTTAGCTATATTTGAGGAATTTTTGTGGATTTGAGGAATAATAAACAAATTTGAGGAGTAATCACAGGCCTGTACTTCGGTTCACAATTAGAGCTTGACATCTGCACCAATGGGTACACTCTTCTCTCAGATGCAGATATTATGGTGCTGCTAGGAACGTGCACGATGTTTTTCATGATATCGTTTTGTACAGAGACCTTCTTTGCTTCATGCTCAATGAAGGGCTCATTTGCATCCTTTGTATCTGCATTGGTCTTCGTTAGGCATCTCCGGAAGAGAAGGCGCATTGATTGGGTCAATTGTCATAATTAATAGAATGTTCGGCAAAAATTGTGATGCCGAATTTCGGTAAAGTCTGTATAAAATGGAGAGTTGTTCGTAATTATTCGCTCATGAATGCTTCGATATGCTACTTCGGTTCACAATTAGAGCTTGACATCTGCACCAATGGGTATACTCTTCTCTATTTCATCAGATCAATGGTGATTTAGGAACCTCCCACGACTTGCATTTTTCTGTACCAATATGCATTAGATATGTTCTTCAGCTTTCATGCTAGTGCTACACAACCTCTTCAGGTGATTACTTGAAAGATAATATTTCCATCGCCGCTTTTGATAATCTCAATGCTCCTCATTGCCATGTGCTGCTCGATTTTTATATTTGGCTACCGATATAGTATATTTGGCAGTGAAAGCCAAGGGGGCACCAGTGGAAGCCAAATGAGCGCTAGTGAAAGCCAAGGGGGCACCAGTAGAAGCCAAGGGGGCGCCGATGAAAGCCAAGGGAGCACCAGTGAAAGCCAAGGGAGCACCAGTAGAAGCGAACGGGGCGCCGATGAAAGCCAAGGGAGCACCAGTGAAAGCCAAGGGAGCACCAGTAGAAGCCAAATGAGCGTTAGTGAAAGCCAAGGGGGCACCAGTAGAAGCCAAGGGTTATTATACTTATAATAGGGTTATATAGTTCAAATTATTCAACTTGCTTCTTCTTCACATTGCATCATTAATTCCGTCAGATTCTTGTAATTGCTGTTTATTGAGATAATATTCAAAACGTGCCGATAACAAATTTTGAAAATGTTTGCTGACTAATTGAAAATGCAGTTTTTGAAAATATCACGTCTCAAAAGGCAATTAGCTACTTCAGCCTTGCATGTTTGAAAGTTAAAGTCTGAAAAATTGACTAAAATCAAAAATTGTATGTAAAAAGCTATAAAATTGCATAAATCAGTTGATGGAAATTAAATATTATGCATATTTTGTAATCATTAGACAGTACGAAAAATTAGCCTTTATATCGTTAGAAAATCGCTCAGATCTCATGAATAGTTCACGGGTTACAAGCCACTGGATAAAGGCCTGATCATCTGTGCCCGCCTAAATGCGTGATTAAATGTGTAGGCCTAATTAAATTCATTATTTAATGGTTCTGATTATTTTCAAAAAATCAATAGGTTCAATAATATAAATGTCAAGGTTCCTATCTGTTCGGCCGATGTAACTGCTTCTGCAGTCACAGGTGAAATTATAAATAACATGTGGCCTTTTCAGAAAGGGAACCGGGTCTTTTAAAGAACGTACAGGAATACGCCTAGTAGAATAAGTGAACACCGGTTTGCACGACGGGCAAGCCTGTTTCATGGCTATAAAAATGGGCTTACGAATCACCGACAAAAGGCAGACGGATATAAACAACTTTACAATATTATTAATAAAATCCTCATGATAGCCATTGTCACGTAAAGTCACAAATAGCATGGACTTTTCAGCTGCTGAAGTAGACAATGAACAGATTTTCTGAGCTCGCTTATACAAAGAACGTGCAAGACCTGACTTGTATAGCAAGGGGACATAACTATGAAAGTTGAGATACAAACCAGTCCATGAGGTTTCCTTCTGTACATGATCACGATTCACCAAAACATCTAAACAGGGCAAGCTACCATCATCAGACTCGTTTTCACAGGTGAACTTCAGATTATTGTGAGCAGTCAGCAACTGTTGAGAGGTCATCTAAAGATCTTACAATTATTACACTTTAATAATTGTAAGATCTTTATTAAATAATGAGATTAATATTATTGACGAAAAAAGATTGAAAGGTGATGTGACATTGGTTGAAAGTGCTTTAATTAGTCTCAAAACTGCAGGATGCATTCCAGGATTTCCAGGATAAAATTCCAGGTGTTTTCCAGGGAGCGCGAACACCCTACAAAATTAACAGAGAATGTTTTTGTCAAAAGACGATTAATGGAATGTTTCTGTGAACAATGACTTCAGAATGAAAAATCCGGTCAAACTCGACTAAGTTATTTAAGATTCGCAAGATTTGAATGCAATACAAAAAATTATCTTAATCTAAACGATTAATGACTTTTGCTGCGATAGTGGCTGATTGCGGTCATAATACTGCGGCAGCAACAAACTGAAATCGTGAATTGAGCTAATAAATTAGTTATAAATTGAAAGATCTGTGGTTCACTAACCTGAGGTGTCATCACCGGACGCCAGCGTGTATGCGTCTCGTACCTGGATAAATCTGAAAGAAAATAGACAATATATAAGCTATAAATATATTTACATGCTAGCTGTAAATTGAAAGTATGTGGTTCACTAACCTGATTTGGGTCCTTGTCTCGTCACTAGCTGCGGATTTCGACACCTCAAAGTAGGATAAATCTGAAGGAAAGAAGACAGCGCATGATTATAGCATAATAAACAAATCACCTCCTCACTTTGCATTGTGTTCCAAAAGGACAGCAATTGCGTTGAAAATCAGTTCGAAGTTGAGAGATGGCAAATATGCTGATGCAAGATCAGAAATCGGCGATTTTCTTATGTAACGAAAGATGCGAGTAAAGCGCTTATTTAGTTTATAACCTAGTTTCCATACATATAGACATACATATATCAAAATGTAGTCAAATCCTCAACTCATCAGTTTTTCACGTCGTTGTGGTGATGTATTTTCTGATATTTTCTGCTTTGTGGTTTTTATTGTGGATTTCTTTTTGTTGAAAGCTTATAATTGCATTTTGAAGTTCTTGTAATACACTGATGTAAACATCTGAAAATGCAACTTATGAGTCTTTCGTTTCATTTGCTACGCTTGTATATTACTGAACTACTTGATAAGGTCGATAGCTGTTACTCTGATTTAACTGACAACGATATAGTGAATGCAAGTACTGTAGTGATAATAGAACTTGTCCAATAACTATGTTGGTCGCTAACCTGATCAGTCCAACAATCTCGGTCCTGTCCCTTTTCTCGTCTTTTCCTCGTCCGACGATGTGTTGGCAATGTATTCATCGTTCGCTCGGCGTGTTTATTTCGTTAGAGGACGATTCGGTCAAAAATATAAGAGCGCTGCTACTTAATGGCGTCTCGTATTCGAGCCTAATTGGCCAGCTCCACTATCGTCATGGTGTCAACATTTAACACCGGGAACTCATCGAAGTCTAGATTAAAAGACAATTCATATTTTCAGAATGAAAAGATATGATCTATTACAAAAACGAAGTAGACGTACGTCACAATTTTGATAAAAGTGATTTTAGGCTTGCAGTAGCTATAACCATTTATGATTTGAAAATTAGTGGATGCATGCTTTTGTTATTCCATTAGACTGAAATTATTATATGCAATTAGAGATCGCAAAGGCTTCATAGGTAGTACAATGTGACGCTTTTATAGGCAGAAGTCTTCAAGGACCACGGAATGTGACCAAAGAGAATGACAGCAACCATAGACAATGATTGCTTTTATGAAACCTAAATACGAAGCACGATGAAATCCAAAATGCGAGCAAACCTTACCAAAAGCATGGTAAAAGGAATACAACCATTGGAAGTATAGTCATCAAGAAGAAATCACTTGAAAAGACCATGAGTAGAGCAGTACACACCAAATTTGCAAGATGCAGGACAGGGCATTCCTTCCTATTCAAGCAGTGTAGTCATCGTATCGGCTCAGCAGAGGAGGCAGTTTGTGATGAATATGTCGAAGAGGAGGAAAGCCTGGAGCACAATCTCATCAAATGCTCAAAATGGGATGTAAAGTGATAAACTAGTTTTCTTACCATCCACCTGGACCTCACCCAACTTCCCACATCACAGCTTCCCATTGGACAACGGTATTATTACTTTCTGTATGCTTGTAAGACTTCGTTCACGTTTTGAAGTGCTGTATAATTTCTTAGAATTTTGACATGAAATTTTCAGTAAAAATATACCGAAACTGAACCTTTTCTATTACAATTAAAAGTTGTTCCGTTCTATTTAAAACCTGTTCCATTCAATTTAACCCATTAGGCGCCGAATTATTTTTGAACCATATTATTCAATCACGTTTTGATACTTTATGACGATCCTACCGAAAATAAATGTTCATTTCATTGTTTTTGATGATGTTCCACATGTGGAACATTGGCGCTTTGAGACTATACATTTTTTAAGAATTTTTGAAGAATATAAGCCGTTGTATATTTGCTTATACTTGACAGATTGCTTATATTTGACATACTTGTTTATACGTTAATTTCAATTTTTATTCAAAAGTAGTATATTAAGAATTTTGATGTATTTTGGTAAACGAAACAGGAAAAATACAGACAGAATCACCAATGTATTTTTTGAAACTAGGTAACAGTAACATCTTTCAGAGTTCAGAGATGGTATTGGACGAAGCAACTTGTATGCAACAAAGTGTTGCATGTGTCACACTTCATTGTCGTGTTTTTCATGCATAATTTACAGTGGCCCTGTTTACCGGCTGGTATTGGAAGATGGCCAACATTTCCAAGTCTTGTGGAGAGGGCAGGTGTTCGTGAAGGTCCAGGTTGAATTGCTCAAACAGTCAGAAGACTCAGAAAATATCTCACAACTTCTCTGAAAGAAAGCGAATGTTTCACGTACATATTTTGATAAAATGAGAGCATAATTGACTAAACACAAGATGACTTAAAAAGTCTGCATTATTATTAGGTTGTAGCAATTTGTGTTCAACTTCGATAAGCAGTAACAACTTTTTCATCTCTATAGCCAAATTATCGAATGACAGATTTACATTGTAAAGTTATGTGCATATATCATCTACTTTCTGACGACCTTTTATTTTCTGATTGATTTACGACAATTACTATGTTAAGTTCTAGTATTTTATTAATTGATTTGATGTTCATATTCATGTCTTGAGACCCCAAGATTTCTATTCGGCTTTCTGAAATATAAGTCTTATTTATTTATTTATTTTGTAACAACAAAATCTTTAAGTTTTAACTCAAAATATAAGATAATACAAAATATAGATCCAACCTTCGGAAATCCAGATGAGATGTAGGCCTATTGACTTGAATGTCTTTGTAACCTCCAATCAGCGACCATGCCCATATTGATGAAATTTGCGAATAATAGCCACCATCATTTCTTTGATCGCAGCTGAGGCCAATAATCCGAAAGAAACCTGTCCAATAGGTCTACTCCGCCCATGTGACAATTATAGGAGGCAATCATAGCTGGTTGTTGAATTGCAGTTCTCTTCCTATCACTTCGACTCCAGCGTGTCGCCTGACTGATAGGAGTAACGCCCTCATTTGAACTGATAACTATAACGGGGGTATTATCGTTCCAGTGGCAGACCACGACTGAACAATCACTGTAACTTTCATGAAATCCTCTCTGAGATTTTGCCATCACCTCTTTTGATATCAGAGGGCATTTTTCTATTCTGTTGCGCCTGACAGTACCAGCACAACGTAGACGGTTTACTTGAAGTTGTTCTCTAAACATGTTAGTAGAGGAAAAAAGTTCGAGTCATGCTGATACTCATGAAACACAAGTAAGTAAACTTGTATTTATCTCTGATATCGTTAAGACGCGCAAAACCACGTAATTGTTATGATAGTCGTGGGAGCTAAAGCGCGGCGATGCATCTGGATGAAGCAGGTTCGAAACTGTGTATGTTTTCCAGAAAATGGCCACAAGTGGAACATTTTGAATTTGTCACTATATTTCGAAAAATATAATAGGAATGAAATATTTTTGTATATAGCATACCTATATGAAGAGGTATACATATTATAAGTAGCTAAAATCTGAAAACCAATCAATTGCTTTTGCTTAATTAGAGCTGCTGAAAAATCGCTGTAACCAAATTGAACATTGAAAAACATAACCAATCTTTTTTGATTGAATTGTGCGCATAAAATCTAGAGATATGATATTTTAATGAGTCAGATCACACCAAGACACCAAGGTTGCCAAACATTGTAATTATTTACTGTAAAATATCATATGTCCCACATTCAATAAGACATTTTTCCAAAATCTAGTGATGTTCCACAAGTGGAACATTGGTGCCTAATGGGTTAAAAATGTTCTATTCAATTTAAAGCCTGTTCCCTTCAATTTAAAACATTCAGTTAAGAACGAGCTCTATTCTACTTCAAAAACAAAATGACATAGAAACAATCAATGAAATCATAATATTTCATGATATACTTATGTACAACGTGGAATCTGATGAATAAAATAATACGGATAATAATATCTCCTAAAAAGAGGATCATGAAAAAACAATAAACCATGAAACATTTTACTTTAAAAGTGTTCATGAATTCACTAATATAACACCGTATTGTAAGTCTTGTCGGAGCGGAGCGTTGATAGCCACATTCGATAACTAAATCATCACATTATCGGATAAAATGAGTCATTCTTAGAAATCGAACAATAGCAAAAGTAAGAATATTCAAATCGGTTTAGCAAGCCACCATCCCATGCATCATACACGCACACACTTTTTGAGTGCGCGATCCACACGCTTTTATGCTAAGATATCCGCTCGCTCCGTGTGTTTGGTATGAATAACAGCAGATAATATCAAGTGCTGAGTTAGTTAGTCTATTTCATTTGGTAAAGTTTCTCGAGGTATACGAAGACGAAATCATCACTTTCCATGCAATGTCAACGTCAATAAGCTCCGGTGCATCTGACACAGACACTGACATGAGTGAAATGATGGAAAATCGTGGTGTTAAACCAGGTACTCTACGAAGCTATAAGAAAACTGATGGCATCGCTAAGCAGCATACTCGATTAGCAATATGGTATATTGTTACATTGGTGACTGTCATATTGTTTTTGTAGTAGAATAGAGCTCCTTCTTAACTGAATGTTTTAAATTGAATGGAACATTTTTAAATTGAATGGAAAAAGGTGTAGTGATTGCGAAAATGTAATTAACCTACATTATCAAAACAAGTATCAAAGATTCAGCAAATCGGCTTAAAAAGTATGAAATTATTACGGATGCGACCCTGCAAGTTGCATGTGTAAACGCACCCTTCGGATAAGGATGGATTCCAAACTGAGACGGAATATTCTAGGTCTGAACGACTTCGGGCAGTGTAGAGTTTCATAAAGATGTTTGGGTATCTTGAGATGAATCTTGAAAGAAATCTAACATGCGCATAATGCAGAGATTGACCTTTCATTGCACAGTACGCACAGATCTAGAAAGGGGTAGATGGACTGCTTTCCGCGTTTCCCTATATCAGCCGTGAAGCCTGAAAACTTCCCATCGCCGCCACGTCTGATCCTCATATGTAGGCAAGAAATTACGGCCGCTGAGCTGATCGCAATTGACACCTGTGGTGTTGTTTTCAATTGATGATGATTTATTTGATAAGGGTGACAAAATTTGTGTACTTAACGAAATTGGGATGAGTGTCATAACACACTGTGTCAGACAATACGTTCTATGGGGAATAATTAATTGTCCTTCCCAACAGAGGAAAGATGGCGCGACAAACAGAGACAAGGCAATGTAACATTGAACATTTCTCTCTCCTTCATGGATTCACAAGACGCCAGGTTGAGATGCACATCGCAATCAGACAGAATTTCGGGTTTTCCTTTCACTTTGATGTTCAATACATCAGAACATAACTGTCACAAGTTAATTTACTCCTTAGTCATCAACTACGTGTTTCGCTTGTATAAAAAATGCATTTTCCAACATCGATATGCAATATGTACATTTTAACTGATTATTGTTATTTTCCCTTGGAAATTCTTTTGAATATTTGTAGACGCATTTCTTTTACACTATTCACTATCTTGGAGCCAGGGTTGTTTCTATCCATAACATTAACAGGAGTAACAACTGCATGCCAACACGTATCCCAGTTGACATAAAATCAGTTTCCTGTAGTTTCCTGGTGTATCAGTGGACTTGGCATCAATGATGATCATCATCTGCCTCTTTCTAGTGACTGCAGTAAGTTCCTGCCCAAATCCTTTCACTTTGAAACATGGAGTCTGTCTCTTCTGGAATTCGTCCGTCAAAGTCAGTTGGTGCGATTCTCAAAGATTCTGTGGAGAAATCAACGGAGAATTGGTAAGAGGCCAAAATGCGATTAAGTTGAATCAGAGAAACCTGATTGGGAGACGATACTTCTTCATTGGCCTCACTGACTTTCTCGATGAAAGAACAGGAAATCGTGGAGGCTGGAGATGGCCGGACGGTAGCCAGATACCGTCTTCTTCTCGTCTAGCATGGAGAATTGGCGAGCCAGGTAACAATGGTAAGAAAGGTAAAGAAGCTGATGTCATAGCTCATCTAGGGAACTATGACTCAGGGAATGAATACGGAGATGTTATCAAATTCTCACCCTTTCCACAATCGCGACCAATCCCAATGTGTCAGCCTAGAGAAGGGTTGAAACCTGGTTGGAATACAAAACGGTCCAAATATTTCCGCAAAGCTGTCATTCGTAAATTCCCTGATCCACAAGATTACGCAGGGCAAGGCGGATGTACCCGGGATGTTGGCGCTGTCACTGGAATTATGGATTGCTCCACACAATGTTCACAGGAAGAGCATGATTGGTGCGTTGCCTTCTATTATAACCATCATTCTGGCATTTGCAAGCTTGTGTTGTATACAGACCAAAGTCTGAATTTGGATGACGAGAAAGTTTGGAAAAAATTCCTTCTCCAATGATGTTCTTCAAACAGTTTCCATCGAATTGTTTCATGAAAGATATTTGATGTTTACAAACTAATGATTAACACTAAATGCCGCGTATCCCCATTAAATGAACAGAGTTATAGTAGTGTCTTAGTGTTTTGTTGTTAATTATACAGATTCGTTTAATCATGATGGATTGCACACCTCCGTTTTTCAAAAAGTGGAACAATTTTCTTTTAATGTCATAATATTTACTTTTCCGGGAAGTCTTCTTCCTCTTCATATCGGTGGGAATGTATTTGCCAGGCAAGTTTTAAGGTATCTAAGAATTTGTTCGCATCTACAGTATGCCATTGTTAAAGTTAAAAGTACTTTTGATATTTTCGTGAAGCGTGGTTATGAAGCTTATAAACTGATCAAGTGTATGGAGAGATTGTATTCATATTTTTGTTTTATTCAAGTTTGGTTTACATTCTGTCAAAGAGTTGTCTATCCTGTGTGGCTTTGGCTAAATTTGTTATCGATAGTGTTACTGTGTATGGGGTCCGCCAGCTAGGGTTTGAGCATACAAGATGTTAAAGGACCCGAAACACGACCTAGCTGGTCATCTTGCTGATGAGCCCTTCTTTTCGATTTTTGTTAGCCTTTCTGGACTGTTCACATCTTTCTTGTATATTTCGTTTTATTGTTCTGTGCGCCTCATATTTTACCTCATGTTTTATTCTCCATATGTAGGAGTGCATTAGTATCTTACCCGCTGACCGGCGTGAACGCCTATCAGTCCTTTTTAGGACTAACATTATTAACTGTTGTGTATTATATTCATCATGTGCATTATTACTCTTACTTTTATCAAGTTACTGTTATTACAACGTTACTGTTATCAACTGCAATCTTATATCTAAACACCATGAATACGAATATCACATCAACTCACTAGGAATTAACTCTTGCAATGCATAATTGTAAATACTGCGATACCTACGTTTGAAATCAGAGATATGATCAAACGGTACCTGAATTGTTTGCAACTTTGATCGGAAATGGAATTCTATAATATGCTACATATTTATTACAATTTGGGATTGCCAATGACTTGATGACAATCGAATTGTGAAAGAAGACAATGTCCATTGCAAAATATTTCACTTCATCAAATTTTCGTGTGACACTTTATCAAGGTGAACCAGAGAAAGAAGAAAAGAAAGTCATTTTTCATAACACATGCAAAAATTTTGAGAAAATGTTTATAGCCATCACAACAGGCAAACATACATAGATAATAAATTGGTTATAAAAAGGTAATTACTTATCTTAAAGCAGTCTGACACATTGATAGATGAGTACACTACATTTTGGTGAGGATAGATAATACGGAAGCAAAGTTTTGCTATCGCCACATTGTATCGCCTTGAATAATAATAATTATCAACAATTAAAGAAGTTGGGTAGATTGACATTTTTGAAGCAAAGTTGCGGAAGGGCACTTACGGCTTTGTAATTAAAAGCGACAGAGAACATAAAACAACAGACATGATCAACTGGGAGCCATGAACAGCAGCATTTGACTGTCGAGTTTTAAGAAAGACTACAAGAGATACAACCTTTCAATTGATAAAATATCCCATACAAAAATCTATAAGTGCAACATCTCTGGACGTAAAAATGACCCAGACCTAAATTAGTCAATTACTTTTTCTAGGCTGTGCGCTAGCTCCACCTGTTAGCACTTGTGCATCGGGTATGATAACCGGTGCACCATCCGGTGCCTCGAAAATTGAAAGAAGTTACGCTGAAGCACTTATTAAAGTATAGCCGAAATAAATTTGTTACGCGTACTACTACATTTTCATTTGAATCAGTGGGATTGACCGTGAGTCAATTGAAACTTCAAAATCTCAAAATTTTAGGGCCTCTTGTCACTTATAATAAATGTTGATGTTTCCTCGAATTAAATGCGAATTCTATAAAGTACGAGGAAACTTCTAAGATCACTAAACAATTAAGAAACAGACTTAAAAAACAGTCTGAAAAAAACATTTCTGAAACAGACTGTTTTCAGAAATAGGCCTCTTGATCAAATTTTGCCAATACTTGCAATTGACTCTCATCATACTTAACCCGCACGTCTCCATGATAGCTCTGGTGGAATTCTTGAAACAAAATGAAAACAGAATTTCTGTCTTGAGGTGGCTCCAGCCGAGTCACGTTTAACGATTCATTTCTCTCAAAAGCGTGTCCAAGACGGTTCCACCATTGCCATAGCAGGTCATTGCCCTTCAGCGGAGAACAGCATTTTTCTTGTTTGTTGTGTCACCCCCTCACTCTTTAGGTTAGTCGATCTACATCCGCTAAGTTGCCGAAGGAGGTCTTTAATTTCTACAACGATGACGCTGAGCAAAACAAAGAAAATGAGATCGAGATGTCTGACGATCCAGAAGTTGCGTTAGATGACAAGGACGCTAGCCTGCGGAAAATGTAGAAGAAAACGTGGCCTGAAAAAGTTAAGGAAATGGCCAGGGCTGAATATGTGATTAAAATGGAAATTCGAAATTTGAAGAAGCAAATTCTAAAGCGAAAGTTGGATATTCTATCTGGTAAGCTGATTATATACATAATTCTTCTGTCTATAGCCTATCATATGCACTTAACTTATCGCGGTGTACGTACTATGTATTTTACATTCAAAATGGGAATTAAAATAATAATGTTTGATGTCGTTTACATTGTTGTCATTGCATTAGCAAATTTAACAAACTAGGCAGCTACTTCAATACTACGACAATGCTACGACACTCTGACCTATGACTGCATCTTTTAGTTTGTAGCGACACGAGTCTTGCAAGTGCCATCCCATTAAGTTACTGATAGAATTAGTTCCATTGAGTAGATTAGTTCAATCATGTATTTCATTATATTGACATCAAAGGATGTCCTATTATTTCCAAGAATTTTACTCTAATATCATCTAATATTCATCGTTTACAATAAGCCTAAGTGACGAAATTTTTCAATCAGTGAATTACAGCAACTTCGTTTTGATACACACGGGTTTGTTACTTCGATTTTGTTTTTCATCTGTATATAAAACATCTTATTGGAAGTGTGTACGACTGGTGACAACTCAAGGAATAATGAGTTTTGTGACAGAAATTTTATTTACTTATTTTCGGTTAGATGTGTAAACGATCGGGAAGCCATACCAGGTTTCTGCAGGGAACAAGGAAGAAAATAAGACTGTCATTGAATGTCGTATACCTTGGCTATTGCGAATCTACGCGTCTGCCGAGTTATATCCGATTCCCCTTCTTGTCAGATTGGATAAAGAAAAACGCATCTAAATGAAATGGGAAGTGGACGGAAGTGTTTGGCAAAAATGAGATTTAGGTCACATTTTATTATGTTCATGCACCTATGTCTATGAAACTTCAGATTTTGTTAGCATCCTAATAGCAGCAAGTTATTATGTTTGGCCAATTTAAGTCGCTTAACCATATTCTTGCATACATCATCAATCAAAAGTATGATGATATCAAATGCACATGAAGAGGAATGACCTGAAGACATTTCATGTCAGAAATTGTGTGTTTAGATTTTGTGCTTTTCATCTAATCAATGAAAAAAGTAGAAAATCTCATTTTACCCAAGGGGACTTTAAGAAACACTGGTTTCCTGATATACTATGCTGATAGCAATTTAAATTGGGGGAAAAAGGAATATCTTAGCACCGAATAGTGCTGGGCACACGTGCTTCATAGCCATGGGTGTACATCATTCTGTGAAAGTCTCAATTGCGGCGTCGTACCTGCATAAATTCGTTCAGGCTGTCGGACTACATGTAGTCACCATGTTGTGTGTAAAAGTGGCTGTGCTATCAGATACATTAAATTCGGTGGATATCGTGATATGAGCCGATAACCCCAGAAATGTTATCAGTAGAGGTGGGCTATAAAATCGAGATACTTCAAATCGCTTTCAACACGACTTCATTTTGTAAAGCTGACTTTTCTGAGCACTATGGCACTAATTTGAACAAAATTGACCCAAAAATAAGTAGGTGCGGCCCATTTAAAAAATTACGATTAAGTTACTAAAAATAGCTACATAATGACCAACATGGAAGTGCTTATTATTTACACCAGACTTATAGAGAGTGAAAGTTCAATAAAAAAGAAACACAAAGCATCAGTCACAAACAAATTATCAGGCAGAAACGTCAAAACCTGTTTACTATGATTAAATGCTCCTATAATGATAATCTGAACAATGTCCACATTCTGAAATGTAGTGTGCTTAAGATGTCCCCATCTCATCATGTCATTGACTGGGTCACACCGCTAAATGTGGTCCGCTGTAAATGATACATCCGTGTGATCGCCGATACAGTTACCTGTTCTGTGTCTGCATTTCACCGACGCTTTTCATTAGTATCCCACTCGGCAAAGCAAGGTTCCTTTCCAAAATAGTCACCTCACAAGATGGTTCTGAAGTTCAGTTTTTGATGAGACTGTCATAGGGAAAGTCATGAGACGAAATTTATTTGATGTCGTAAGAACTATCTTATCAATATCTAAAATCCATGCGTCTGAAAATTATCGCTGGAAAGAAAGTCAATTGCCACTTGCGGTATAGTGGAAGTATGTGGAAGTAGGCTGAAGTAGGCCTATTTTACATCATGTCATATCATCTCATTGTAAATATCATTTTCAAATTCCTTCTATTTTAAACTTCTCCTAACCTTAGTCTTTTGCAACGGAAGATGATTGCTGGATGGTGATCGAAAAATTTTGTACATCTAGATAAGAAATAGTCATCAAAATCTTAGAAATATTTGACTTTCTCATTCCAATTATTACACCTTGACAGTTATTACATCTAGTCAGGGCATCTTCAAAATACTTTGTACACTGCAAGAGGCAACTGGTCATCAATCCAGTCAAAATTTCAGACAGATGCAGATATTATGGTGCTGCTAGGAACGTGCACGATGTTTTTCATGATATCGTTTTGTACAGAGACCTTCTTTGCTTCATGCTCAATGAAGGGCTCATTTGCATCCTTTGTATCTGCATTGGTCTTCGTTAGGCATCTCCGGAAGAGAAGGCGCATTGATTGGGTCAATTGTCATAATTAATAGAATGTTCGGCAAAAATTGTGATGCCGAATTTCGGTAAAGTCTGTATAAAATGGAGAGTTGTTCGTAATTATTCGCTCATGAATGCTTCGATATGCTACTTCCAGGCCTGTGATTAGCCTATGACAAAAATTGAGGATTTTTTTGCAAAAATTTGAGGAATCGAAACGGAGCCTAGTATAATAATTGCAAGAAAAACTCCAAATTTTAGCACGGATTTTGGGCCAAACTTGAAGTCATGAAAGTCACAACGAAGAAGGCAACCCCAGGGCTTCATGCGCTTCCAACCCCCGCACGCTAGTGACCAAGAGGTAGATAGGCACCAAATTTAGGGACCATCCGCTTTACCCCGTCGGATGTGTTCATATTCAGCGGAAATAAAATGGAGGAGAGTGAGTGAAACAAACGCATCAGTTGATAAGAGCACTAAAATCCAGGTGAGCTGGGCTACCTATATGCTATCACATAATGGATATGGAAGATCGATATCCATAAGTTCTTTAAGAAGTACAGGCATGCATTTGGCAGCCATATAGTCGCAGAAACATATAAAGAAGGTTGTGAAACATGTCAAGATAATTAATGAAAATAATTGAATAAGCATTTTATTGTAGGAATTCTAAGCATTATTATTAAGTTAGAAGAAAAAATTGCTGACAGTGTTCAAATATACAATTTCTGTAGGTTGATCGCAGTGCTTCACTCATTAAATACGTGGAAGTATTGCACTAAGGAGTTCGACAGACAATAACTTCGGACAATTTCTCTGCTTAGCAAAATAGGTTCGGACGAACTGGAACATCTGCAGCCCTGTAGTTTGCAGAAATGGAAACGACGTGAAACAAGATCAAAATTCAACGTAGCAAAGTGCGTCAAGGTAACAAAATAAATAACAAGCTAGCGACTGGTTGATTTTTGATATGCTAAATATGATTCAAAAGAAAATTATTATATCCTAAAATGTCTAAAAATTTGAAAATGCTCACTGGAAGGACAAACAACGCTTCTCCTCTCCTCATGTGTAATGAATTGGCGAGTTAAGTCGTTCTTTTCAAAATTATGTTTATCACTTCTATATTGAAAAGATTCTATTTAACAGTCTGCCAATCTAGATACTAAGAGGACAGGTCTGTGTCCAATCAAAATATCAGATCTAGCTAGCACAGCGGGATTACGCGATCTAAAGTCTACCAGGCGGCTAAGAGAAAATTATCAAGTTACAAATCATGAGTGATTCATGATTAGCAGTATGGATGTAGGATGCATGTTATAGGATTCTATCTTAGCTTCTTGATTGGAAGTTTACACATCATCACCATTCGCCAAAAGACAATACACTATCCTACATTTAGTCTGTAGTGTGTCGTATTTGAGGAATTTCTCATAGTTTAGCTATATTTGAGGAATTTTTGTGGATTTGAGGAATAATAAACAAATTTGAGGAGTAATCACAGGCCTGTACTTCGGTTCACAATTAGAGCTTGACATCTGCACCAATGGGTACACTCTTCTCTCAGATGCAGATATTATGGTGCTGCTAGGAACGTGCACGATGTTTTTCATGATATCGTTTTGTACAGAGACCTTCTTTGCTTCATGCTCAATGAAGGGCTCATTTGCATCCTTTGTATCTGCATTGGTCTTCGTTAGGCATCTCCGGAAGAGAAGGCGCATTGATTGGGTCAATTGTCATAATTAATAGAATGTTCGGCAAAAATTGTGATGCCGAATTTCGGTAAAGTCTGTATAAAATGGAGAGTTGTTCGTAATTATTCGCTCATGAATGCTTCGATATGCTACTTCGGTTCACAATTAGAGCTTGACATCTGCACCAATGGGTATACTCTTCTCTATTTCATCAGATCAATGGTGATTTAGGAACCTCCCACGACTTGCATTTTTCTGTACCAATATGCATTAGATATGTTCTTCAGCTTTCATGCTAGTGCTACACAACCTCTTCAGGTGATTACTTGAAAGATAATATTTCCATCGCCGCTTTTGATAATCTCAATGCTCCTCATTGCTATGTGCTGCTCGATTTTTATATTTGGCTACCGATATAGTATATTTGGCAGTGAAAGCCAAGGGGGCACCAGTGGAAGCCAAATGAGCGCTAGTGAAAGCCAAGGGGGCACCAGTGGAAGCCAAATGAGCGCTAGTGAAAGCCAAGGGGGCGCCGATGAAAGCCAAGGGAGCACCAGTGAAAGCCAAGGGAGCACCAGTAGAAGCGAACGGGGCGCCGATGAAAGCCAAGGGAGCACCAGTAGAAGCGAAATGAGCGTTAGTGAAAGCCAAGGGAGCACCAGTAGAAGCCAACGGTGCGCGATGAAAGCCAAGGGAGCACCAGTGAAAGCCAAGGGAGCACCAGTAGAAGCCAAATGAGCGTTAGTGAAAGCCAAGGGGGCACCAGTGGAAGCCAAATGAGCGCTAGTGAAAGCCAAGGGGGCACCAGTAGAAGCCAAGGGGGCGCCGATGAAAGCCAAGGGAGCACCAGTGAAAGCCAAGGGAGCACCAGTAGAAGCGAACGGGGCGCCGATGAAAGCCAAGGGAGCACCAGTGAAAGCCAAGGGAGCACCAGTGAAAGCCAAGGGAGCACCAGTAGAAGCCAAATGAGCGTTAGTGAAAGCCAAGGGGGCACCAGTAGAAGCCAAGGGTTATTATACTTATAATAGGGTTATATAGTTCAAATTATTCAACTTGCTTCTTCTTCACATTGCATCATTAATTCCGTCAGATTCTTGTAATTGCTGTTTATTGAGATAATATTCAAAACGTGCCGATAACAAATTTTGAAAATGTTTGCTGACTAATTGAAAATGCAGTTTTTGAAAATATCACGTCTCAAAAGGCAATTAGCTACTTCAGCCTTGCATGTTTGAAAGTTAAAGTCTGAAAAATTGACTAAAATCAAAAATTGTATGTCTCAATGCTCCTCATTGCTATGTGCTGCTCGATTTTTATATTTGGCTACCGATATAGTATATTTGGCAGTGAAAGCCAAGGGGGCACCAGTGGAAGCCAAATGAGCGCTAGTGAAAGCCAAGGGGGCACCAGTGGAAGCCAAATGAGCGCTAGTGAAAGCCAAGGGGGCGCCGATGAAAGCCAAGGGAGCACCAGTGAAAGCCAAGGGAGCACCAGTAGAAGCGAACGGGGCGCCGATGAAAGCCAAGGGAGCACCAGTGAAAGCCAAGGGAGCACCAGTGAAAGCCAAGGGAGCACCAGTAGAAGCCAAATGAGCGTTAGTGAAAGCCAAGGGGGCACCAGTGGAAGCCAAATGAGCGCTAGTGAAAGCCAAGGGGGCACCAGTAGAAGCCAAGGGGGCGCCGATGAAAGCCACGGGAGCACCAGTGAAAGCCAAGGGAGCACCAGTAGAAGCGAACGGGGCGCCGATGAAAGCCAAGGGAGCACCAGTGAAAGCCAAGGGAGCACCAGTAGAAGCCAAATGAGCGTTAGTGAAAGCCAAGGGGGCACCAGTGGAAGCCAAATGAGCGCTAGTGAAAGCCAAGGGGGCACCAGTAGAAGCCAAATGAGCGCTAGTGAAAGCCAAGGGGGCACCAGTGAAAGCCAAGGGAGCACCAGTAGAAGCCAAATGAGCGTTAGTGAAAGCCAAGGGGGCACCAGTAGAAGCCAAGGGTTATTATACTTATAATAGGGTTATATAGTTCAAATTATTCAACTTGCTTCTTCTTCACATTGCATCATTAATTCCGTCAGATTCTTGTAATTGCTGTTTATTGAGATAATATTCAAAACGTGCCGATAACAAATTTTGAAAATGTTTGCTGACTAATTGAAAATGCAGTTTTTGAAAATATCACGTCTCAAAAGGCAATTAGCTACTTCAGCCTTGCATGTTTGAAAGTTAAAGTCTGAAAAATTGACTAAAATCAAAAATTGTATGTAAAAAGCTATAAAATTGCATAAATCAGTTGATGGAAATTAAATATTATGCATATTTTGTAATCATTAGACAGTACGAAAAATTAGCCTTTATATCGTTAGAAAATCGCACAGATCTCATGAATAGTTCACGGGTTACAAGCCACTGGATAAAGGCCTGATCATCTGTGCCCGCCTAAATGCGTGATTAAATGTGTAGGCCTAATTAAATTCATTATTTAATGATTCTGATTATTTTCAAAAAAATCAATAGGTTCAATAATATAAATGTCAAGGTTCCTATCTGTTCGGCCGATGTAACTGCTTCTGCAGTCACAGGTGAAATTATAAATAACATGTGGCCTTTTCAGAAAGGGAACCGGGTCTTTTAAAGAACGTACAGGAATACGCCTAGTAGAATAAGTGAACACCGGTTTGCACGACGGGCAAGCCTGTTTCATGGCTATAAAAATGGGCTTACGAATCACCGACAAAAGGCAGACGGATATAAACAACTTTACAATATTATTAATAAAATCCTCATGATAGCCATTGTCACGTAAAGTCACAAATAGCATGGACTTTTCAGCTGCTGAAGTAGACAATGAACAGATTTTCTGAGCTCACTTATACAAAGAACGTGCAAGACCTGACTTGTATAGCAAGGGGACATAACTATGAAAGTTGAGATACAAACCAGTCCATGAGGTTTCCTTCTGTACATGATCACGATTCACCAAAACATCTAAACAGGGCAAGCTACCATCATCAGACTCGTTTTCACAGGTGAACTTCAGATTATTGTGAGCAGTCAGCAACTGTTGAGAGGTCATCTAAAGATCTTACAATTATTACACTTTCATAATTGTAAGATTTTTATTAAATAATGAGATTAATATTATTGACGAAAAAAGATTGAAAGGTGATGTGACATTGGTTGAAAGTGCTTTAATTAGTCTCAAAACTGCAGGATGCATTCCAGGATTTCCAGGATAAAATTCCAGGTGTTTTCCAGGGAGCGCGAACACCCTACAAAATTAACAGAGAATGTTTTTGTCAAAAGACGATTAATGGAATGTTTCTGTGAACAATGACTTCAGAATGAAAAATCCGGTCAAACTCGACTAAGTTATTTAAGATTCGCAAGATTTGAATGCAATACAAAAAATTATCTTAATCTAAACGATTAATGACTTTTGCTGCGATAGTGGCTGATTGCGGTCATAATACTGCGGCAGCAACAAACTGAAATCGTGAATTGAGCTAATAAATTAGTTATAAATTGAAAGATCTGTGGTTCACTAACCTGAGGTGTCATCACCGGACGCCAGCGTGTATGCGTCTCGTACCTGGATAAATCTGAAAGAAAATAGACAATATATAAGCTATAAATATATTTACATGCTAGCTGTAAATTGAAAGTATGTGGTTCACTAACCTGATTTGGGTCCTTGTCTCGTCACTAGCTGCGGATTTCGACACCTCAAAGTAGGATAAATCTGAAGGAAAGAAGACAGCGCATGATTATAGCATAATAAACAAATCACCTCCTCACTTTGCATTGTGTTCCAAAAGGACAGCAATTGCGTTGAAAATCAGTTCGAAGTTGAGAGATGTATGGCAAATATGCTGATGCAAGATCAGAAATCGGCGATTTTCTTATGTAACGAAAGATGCGAGTAAAGCGCTTATTTAGTTTATAACCTAGTTTCCATACATATAGACATACATACATCAAAATGTAGTCAAATCCTCAACTCATCAGTTTTTCACGTCGTTGTGGTGATGTATTTTCTGATATTTTCTGCTTTGTGGTTTTTATTGTGGATTTCTTTTTGTTGAAAGCTTATAATTGCATTTTGAAGTTCTTGTAATACACTGATGTAAACATCTGAAAATGCAACTTATGAGTCTTTCGTTTCATTTGCTACGCTTGTATATTACTGAACTACTTGATAAGGTCGATAGCTGTTACTCTGATTTAACTGACAACGATATAGTGAATGCAAGTACTGTAGTGATAATAGAACTTGTCCAATAACTATGTTGGTCGCTAACCTGATCAGTCCAACAATCTCGGTCCTGTCCCTTTTCTCGTCTTTTCCTCGTCCGACGATGTGTTGGCAATGTATTCATCGTTCGCTCGGCGTGTTTATTTCGTTAGAGGACGATTCGGTCAAAAATATAAGAGCGCTGCTACTTAATGGCGTCTCGTATTCGAGCCTAATTGGCCAGCTCCACTATCGTCATGGTGTCAACATCTAACACCGGGAACTCATCGAAGTCTAGATTAAAAGACAATTCATATTTTCAGAATGAGAAGATATGATCTATTACAAAAACGAAGTAGACGTACGTCACAATTTTGATAAAAGTGATTTTAGGCTTGCAGTAGCTATAACCATTTATGATTTGAAAATTAGTGGATGCATGCTTTTGTTATTCCATTAGACTGAAATTATTATATGCAATTAGAGATCGCAAAGGCTTCATAGGTAGTACAATGTGACGCTTTTATAGGCAGAAGTCTTCAAGGACCACGGAATGTGACCAAAGAGAATGACAGCAACCATAGACAATGATTGCTTTTATGAAACCTAAATACGAAGCACGATGAAATCCAAAATGCGAGCAAACCTTACCAAAAGCATGGTAAAAGGAATACAACCATTGGAAGTATAGTCATCAAGAAGAAATCACTTGAAAAGACCATGAGTAGAGCAGTACACACCAAATTTGCAAGATGCAGGACAGGGCATTCCTTCCTATTCAAGCAGTGTAGTCATCGTATCGGCTCAGCAGAGGAGGCAGTTTGTGATGAATATGTCGAAGAGGAGGAAAGCCTGGAGCACAATCTCATCAAATGCTCAAAATGGGATGTAAAGTGATAAACTAGTTTTCTTACCATCCACCTGGACCTCACCCAACTTCCCACATCACAGCTTCCCATTGGACAACGGTATTATTACTTTCTGTATGCTTGTAAGACTTCGTTCACGTTTTGAAGTGCTGTATAATTTCTTAGAATTTTGACATGAAATTTTCAGTAAAAATATACCGAAACTGCACCTTTTCTATTACAATTAAAAGTTGTTCCGTTCTATTTAAAACCTGTTCCATTCAATTTAACCCATTAGGCGCCGAATTATTTTTGAACCATATTATTCAATCACGTTTTGATACTTTATGACGATCCTACCGAAAATAAATGTTCATTTCATCGTTTTTGATGATGTTCCACATGTGGAACATTGGCGCTGAGACTATACATTTTTTAAGAATTTTTGAAGAATATAAGCCGTTGTATATTTGCTTATACTTGACAGATTGCTTATATTTGACATACTTGTTTATACGTTAATTTCAATTTTTATTCAAAAGTAGTATATTAAGAATTTTGATGTATTTTGGTAAACGAAACAGGAAAAATACAGACAGAATCACCAATGTATTTTTTGAAACTAGGTAACAGTAACATCATTCAGAGTTCAGAGATGGTATTGGACGAAGCAACTTGTATGCAACAAAGTGTTGCATGTGTCACACTTCATTGTCGTGTTTTTCATGCATAATTTACAGTGGCCCTGTTTACCGGCTGGTATTGGAAGATGGCCAACATTTCCAAGTCTTGTGGAGAGGGCAGGTGTTCGTGAAGGTCCAGGTTGAATTTCTCGAACAGTCAGAAGACTCAGAAGATATCTCACAACTTCTCTGAAAGAAAGCGAATGTTTCACGTACATATTTTGATAAAATGAGAGCATAATTGACTAAACACAAGATGACTTAAAAAGTCTGCATTATTATTAGGTTGTAGCAATTTGTGTTCAACTTCGATAAGCAGTAACAACTTTTTCATCTCTATAGCCAAATTATCGAATGACAGATTTACATTGTAAAGTTATGTGCATATATCATCTACTTTCTGACGACCTTTTATTTTCTGATTGATTTACGACAATTACTATGTTAAGTTCTAGTATTTTATTAATTGATTTGATGTTCATATTCATGTCTTGAGACCCCAAGATTTCTATTCGGCTTACTGAAATATAAGTCTTATTTATTTATTTATTTTGTAACAACAAAATCTTTAAGTTTTAACTCAAAATATAAGATAATACAAAATATAGATCCAACCTTCGGAAATCCAGATGAGATGTAGGCCTATTGACTTGAATGTCTTTGTAACCTCCAATCAGCGACCATGCCCATATTGATGAAATTTGCGAATAATAGCCACCATCATTTCTTTGATCGCAGCTGAGGCCAATAATCCGAAAGAAACCTGTCCAATAGGTCTACTCCGCCCATGTGACAATTATAGGAGGCAATCATAGCTGGTTGTTGAATTGCAGTTCTCTTCCTATCACTTCGACTCCAGCGTGTCGCCTGACTGATAGGAGTAACGCCCTCATTTGAACTGATAACTATAACGGGGGTATTATCGTTCCAGTGGCAGACCACGATTCTGAACAATCACTGTAACTTTCATGAGATCCTCTCTGAGATTTTGCCATCACCTCTTTTGATATCAGAGGGCATTTTTCTATTCTGTTGCGCCTGACAGTACCAGCACAACGTAGACGGTTTACTTGAAGTTGTTCTCTAAACATGTTAGTAGAGGAAAAAAAGTTCGAGTCATGCTGATACTCATGAAACACAAGTAAGTAAACTTGTATTTATCTCTGATATCGTTAAGACGCGCAAAACCACGTAATTGTTATGATAGTCGTGGGAGCTAAAGCGCGGCGATGCATCTGGATGAAGCAGGTTCGAAACTGTGTATGTTTTCCAGAAAATGGCCACAAGTGGAACATTTTGAATTTGTCACTATATTTCGAAAAATATAATAGGAATGAAATATTTTTGTATATAGCATACCTATATGAAGAGGTATACATATTATAAGTAGCTAAAATCTGAAAACCAATCAATTGCTTTTGCTTAATTAGAGCTGCTGAAAAATCGCTGTAACCAAATTGAACATTGAAAAACATAACCAATCTTTTTTGATTGAATTGTGCGCATAAAATCTAGAGATATGATATTTTAATGAGTCAGATCACACCAAGACACCAAGGTTGCCAAACATTGTAATTATTTACTGTAAAATATCATATGTCCCACATTCAATAAGACATATTTCCAAAATCTAGTGATGTTCCACAAGTGGAACATTGGTGCCTAATGGGTTAAAAATGTTCTATTCAATTTAAAGCCTGTTCCCTTCAATTTAAAACATTCAGTTAAGAACGAGCTCTATTCTACTTCAAAAACAAAATGACATAGAAACAATCAATGAAATCATAATATTTCATGATATACTTATGTACAACGTGGAATCTGATGAATAAAATAATACGGATAATAATATCTCCTAAAAAGAGGATCATGAAAAAACAATAAACCATGAAACATTTTACTTTAAAAGTGTTCATGAATTCACTAATATAACACCGTATTGTAAGTCTTGTCGGAGCGGAGCGTTGATAGCCACATTCGATAACTAAATCATCACATTATCGGATAAAATGAGTCATTCTTAGAAATCGAACAATAGCAAAAGTAAGAATATTCAAATCGGTTTAGCAAGCCACCATCCCATGCATCATACACGCACACACTTTTTGAGTGCGCGATCCACACGCTTTTATGCTAAGATATCCGCTCGCTCCGTGTGTTTGGTATGAATAGCAGCAGATAATATCAACTGCTGAGTTAGTTAGTCTATTTCATTTGGTAAAGTTTCTCGAGGTATACGAAGACGAAATCATCACTTTCCATGCAATGTCAACGTCAATAAGCTCCGGTGCATCTGACACAGACACTGACATGAGTGAAATGATGGAAAATCGTGGTGTTAAACCAGGTACTCTACGAAGCTATAAGAAAATTGATGGCATCGCTAAGCAGCATACTCGATTAGCAATATGGTATATTGTTACATTGGTGACTGTCATATTGTTTTTGTAGTAGAATAGAGCTCGTTCTTAACTGAATGTTTTAAATTGAATGGAACATTTTTAAATTGAATGGAAAAAGGTGTAGTGATTGCGAAAATGTAATTAACCTACATTATCAAAACAAGTATCAAAGATTCAGCAAATCGGCTTAAAAAGTATGAAATTATTACGGATGCGACCCTGCAAGTTGCATGTGTAAACGCACCCTTCGGATAAGGATGGATTCCAAACTGAGACGGAATATTCTAGGTCTGAACGACTTCGGGCAGTGTAGAGTTTCATAAAGATGTTTGGGTATCTTGAGATGAATCTTGAAAGAAATCTAACATGCGCATAATGCAGAGATTGACCTTTCATTGCACAGTACGCACAGATCTAGAAAGGGGTAGATGGACTGCTTTCCGCGTTTCCCTATATCAGCCGTGAAGCCTGAAAACTTCCCATCGCCGCCACGTCTGATCCCCATATGTAGGCAAGAAATTACGGCCGCTGAGCTGATCGCAATTGACACCTGTGGTGTTGTTTTCAATTTATGATGATTTATTTGATAAGGGTGACAAAATTTGTGTACTTAACGAAATTGGGATGAGTGTCATAACACACTGTGTCAGACAATACGTTCTATGGGGAATAATTAATTGTCCTTCCCAACAGAGGAAAGATGGCGCGACAAACAGAGACAAGGCAATGTAACATTGAACATTTCTCTCTCCTTCATGGATTCACAAGACGCCAGGTTGAGATGCACATCGCAATCAGACAGAATTTCGGGTTTTCCTTTCACTTTGATGTTCAATACATCAGAACATAACTGTCACAAGTTAATTTACTCCTTAGTCATCAACTACGTGTTTCGCTTGTATAAAAAATGCATTTTCCCACATCGATATGCAATATGTACATTTTAACTGATTATTGTTATTTTCCTTTGAAATTCTTTTGAATATTTGTAGACGCATTTCTTTTACACTATTCACTATCTTGGAGCCAGGGTTGTTTCTATCCATAACATTAACAGGAGTAACAACTGCATGCCAACACGTATCCCAGTTGACATAAAATCAGTTTCCTGTAGTTTCCTGGTGTATCAGTGGACTTGGCATCAATGATGATCATCATCTGCCTCTTTCTAGTGACTGCAGTAAGTTCCTGCCCAAATCCTTTCACTTTGAAACATGGAGTCTGTCTTTTCTGGAATTCGTCCGTCAAAGTCAGTTGGTGCGATTCTCAAAGATTCTGTGGAGAAATCAACGGAGAATTAGTAAGAGGCCAAAATGCGATTAAGTTGAATCAGAGAAACCTGATTGGGAGACGATACTTCTTCATTGGCCTCACTGACTTTCTCGATGAAAAAGCAAGAAATCGTGGAGGCTGGAGATGGACGGACGGTAGCCAGATACCGTCTTCTTCTCGTCTAGCATGGAGAATTTTCGAGCCAGGTAACAATGGTAAAGAAGCTGATGTCATAGCTCATCTAGGGAATTCTGACTCACCGAATGAATACGGAGATGTTTTCAAATTCACACCCTTTCCACAATGGCGACCAATCCCAATGTGTCAGCCTAGAGAAGGGTTGAAACCTGGTTGGAATACAAAACGGTCCAAATATTTCCGCAAAGTTGTCATTCGTAAATTCCCTGATCCACAAGATTACGCAGGGCAAGGCGGATGTACCCGGGATGTTGGCGCTGTCACTGGAATTATGGATTGCTCCACACAATGTTCACAGGAAGAGTATGACTGGTGCGTTGCCTTCTATTATAACCATCATTCTGGCATTTGCAAGCTTGTGTTGTATACAGACCAAAGTCTGAAGTTGGATGCCGAGAAGGGTTGGAAAAAATTCCTTCTCCAATGATGTTCTTCAAACAGTTTCCATCGAATTGTTTCATGAAAGATATTTGATGTTTACAAACTAATGATTAACACTAAATGCCGCGTATCCCCATTAAATGAACAGAGTTATAGTAGTGTCTTTTAGTGTTTTGTTGTTAATTATACAGATTCGTTTAATCATGATGGATTGCACACCTCCGTTTTTCAAAAAGTGGAAACATTTTCTTTTAATGTTATAATATTTACTTTTCCGGGAAGTCTTCTTCCTCTTCATATCGGTGGGAATGTATTTGCCAGGCAAGTTTTAAGGTATCTAAGAATTTGTTCGCATCTACAGTATGCCATTTTTAAAGTTAAAAGTACGTTTGATATTTTCGTGAAGCGTGGTTATGAAGCTTATAAACTGATCAAGTGCATGGAGAGATTGTTAGATATTCATATTTTTGTTTTATTCAACTTTGGTTTACATTCTGTCAAAGAGTTGTCTATCCTGTGTGGCTTTGGCTAAATTTGTTATCGATAGTGTTACTGTGTATGGGGTCCCACTCGGCAAAGCAAGGTTCCTTTCCAAAATAGTCACCTCACAAGATGGTTCTGAAGTTCAGTTTTTGATGAGACTGTCAAAGCGAAAGTCATGAGACGAAATTTATTTGATGTCGTAAGAATTATATCTTATCAATATCTGAAATCCATGCGTCTGAAAATTATCGCTGGAAAGAAAGTCAATTGCCACTTGCCGTATAGTGGAAGTATGTGGAAGTAGGCCTATTTTACATCATGTCATACCATCTCATTGTAAATATCATTTTCAAATTCCTTCTATTTCAAACTTCTCCTAACCTTAGTCTTTTGCAACGGACGATGATTGCTGGATGGTGATCGAAAAATTTTGTACATCTAGATAAGAAATAGTCATCAAAATCTTAGAAATATCTGACTTTCTCATTCCAATTATTACACCTTGACAGTTATTACATCTAGTCAGGGCATCTTCAAAATACTTTGTACACTGCAAGAGGCAACTGGTCATCAATCCAGTCAAAATTTCAGACAGATGCAGATATTATGGTGCCGCTAGGAACGTGCACGATGTTTTTCATGATATCGTTTTGTACAGAGACCTTCTTTGCTTCATGCTCAATGAAGGGCTCATTTGCATCCTTTGTATCTGCATTGGTCTTCGTTAGGCATCTCCGGAAGAGATGGCGCATTGATTGGGTCAATTGTCATAATTAATAGAATGTTCGGCAAAAATTGTGATGCCGAATTTCGGTAAAGTCTGTATAAAATGGAGAGTTGTTCGTAATTATTCGCTCATGAATGCTTCGATATGCTACTTCGGTTCACAATTAGAGCTTGACATCTGCACCAATGGGTATACTCTTCTCTATTTCATCAGATCACTGGTGATTTAGGAACCTCCAACGCCTTACATTTTTCTGTACCAATATGCATTAGATATGTTCTTCAGCTTTCATGCTAGTGCAACACAACCTCTTCAGGTGATTACTTGAAAGATAATATTTCCATCGCCGCTTTTGATAATCTCAATGCTCCTCATTGCTATGTGCTGCTCGATTTTTATACTTGGCTACCGATATAGTCTCATGGGTGGGCTCATTCATGACTTATGGAGCACTTTCAGTCGAACATGTTTTGCCTCCTCTTATAAGATTACAAGTTTATGAAGTGCATCTTGCAATTCTCCCTCGCAGTTTCACTCAAATATGTCGACATTACTCAAACTTTCATGGTTCCAGATTGACTGACGAAGAAGAAATCCTTTCACCATTATCGAAGATGTTGAGATCATACATTTTCTTAAAAAAGCCTAGAAAAATTAAGTGTTTGACTCGCCACTTCCAAGGATTTGTTCTTCTCTTCCCTGTTTCTTCTGCACTTCAGATCGGTACTGATACGAGAGCTCATCTAGCAAAATTCTGACAAGTATTTAAAATGGTCATTTGTAGATTTACTACTCTATACCGAGTAGAAAAGCTTATTTTCTGGATGATCTACTTCGATGATCTGCAACAGGCAATTGATTTCCTGGTTCCCTGGCGTTTTAAATGTTGCGGCGAACGTTCTTGCTGTTCGAATATCATTTTTAATCTCCCGTGGACAGAGTTTCAACTGAGGCATCTAAGGAAAATGAAAATGGTAACCCGCGGGCTGTAATTCTAGGAATTGTGGCCCTAGCCGAACCGAAGCCGTGATGAAAAAAAGCTTAGCCAGCCGGCGGCTAAGCCAATTTAGCCGACTCTGTTCAGCAGCTTTCTATTCATACATTGGAACAAAATCAATTGAAATCTACTCAAGTTTTCCTGCATGAATCGATGTGAATGCATATTTCAATTGTAAACAAACTCTCTACACTCTCTCGGGCCTCGAAATCTAATTCACATGAGCTATGTTGTCAGCAGGTCTCGTCAATGCTTACAGGAAAAAAGCTATGTAGAAGTGTGCAGCGCGCATACAACTGTAAGCTTTATAAAGTGAGTGAGACAGTCCTCTGATGAATTATGAAGTGTGTGTAAGTATTGATAATCTTATCACTGGGATGACCAAGCGAATTTGGATCTTATTTATCAATTCACCCCCACATACGTAGGAGATCTAAAAGCAAATAATTAAGGGCATTGAGCATAAAAAATCTTCCATCACCACACCAAAGAACGCCTATCAATCAATTGAAGAAAGGATTTCGCTGAGGAGCTGGATGTCTAATTTACGAAAATCATAAATCGTATGTGTACGAATTTGCGTACCACTATCAGCATGTAATTCAAGGGGATTCGTCATAATGGTGACATAATCAGAATTTCAAATTGGAACATGAAATAAGACCTTTATTTGTAAAAACTGCAAGTAGACTCAGAGACAAGGATATTATCTAAGAGGAGGCCTCGTCACAGTATCACATAGCACTAAATCCATGCATAATTATTCGCATTCGAATCGATAGATTGAGATCACCCATAATGATGATGCTGTCACTTGAATTGTCATTCAAAAAATTCGCCCACAGTAATACAGAGAGCACGAAGGAATTAGTGATAATGGAGACAAGTTAAAAAAGCAGAGCTTTCGACCAACAGTGCAATCAAAACAGTCCACAAGTTCGCCTATATTGGAATCACGATAGGTGGAGAGGGATGTGCGATGAAATTTCGCCGGTGCATTGGCATGGCATTCAGTACGTTAGAAGGTTTTGTAAAAATATGGAGGAGTCACGTGATTAGCACAAGAATTATCATGCACGGTGTTGCAAACATGTGTTTCTAGCGTGCTGATGCTTTCTTGGGAAACGTGGACGTTGAGAAAGACGGATAAGCGGCGTCTCGATGCTTTTGAGTTGCGGTGCTTCCAAAGGATTTTAGGTGTTAGATGGTTTCACCGCATCGCCAATTTATGAAGTCTGAAGTCCTGAGAAGAGTAGAACCTAAGTTACGGCTTGTGTAGTTTTCAAATATCTACGAGTTATATACTTCTGAGAAATAGGCTAGTCAACTACTTGATGAATTTAATAGCATAGGGTTGTCATCTTTCCAGGAATCCGAGATTTGACATTGGATGGCTTCCCTGTAGTAGCAGTTTCATGAATGTCAAAGGAAAAATCAGATACAGTTGCTTTCAAAATTGACAGAATGACAAAGTAGGCTTCTAAGAATGATGGATACTATGAAGAATACAGCTTCTTTGATTCTCAATGTGGTCAACGAGCGCCAAGTCCTACAACGTTGCTGCCTTTGAAAGTGAATAAAACGGAAGTGAGTGACTTGATTGATTATGTTAGCCATCGAGTTATGTCAATTTCCAAAAGAATACGCGGAACTCGAAAAATCAATTTATTGCAACGCGCAAATTTTCGGCCGAAGCCTTCGTCAGGTGGACATAAAATGAATGTGACTGGCAAACTAGCAAATGATGAGCACTTGTCAAACTGGATATGGACACAAAATGAAAATTTATAACATAGATATTAACACTCTGAACTGGAGAGAAGGAAATAAAAGCTGTACAGGACTAAAAACGATATGTACACTTTATACAAGAATATTCAATAAATGAATGGACATATTTGCAAAGACTGAAGAAAGACATCATTTCAATGATTTAGGAAAAAAAGAAAATTAATACATACAAAATTAATTATGAAATAAATAAAGGAATCAATCAGACATTAGACTGTGGATACTACAACATCGCCCAGCATTATTACTATTGCGACAGAATTCTATGAAAATCATATATCCTCGTCGTCTTTTGGGATTTTGTATCCCATTCATTTGAAGGAGCTACTTTACATCTACTTACAAACCGACAATTTTGTGGCAGGTGATACTATATTACACCAAAACATGGGTCTGGTCATGGGTAGCAGCGCATCACCCCCATTGGCTATCATATATATGGAGAACCGCATCAGAGAGACTGTACCTCAAATAAAGTTTTGGTATCGATACATTAATGATATCTTTTTTATAGCATCGGATATATCACCTGAGCATCTTCTTCATGATGTTAATAGCATATTACCTGAAATACAATTCACATTTGAAGGACTTTCGGAGGATGGTAGTATCAACTTCTTGGATGTCAAGGTACATACACAACCTTACATCAGAACTGGATTATATATTAAATCATTACATAGTGGATGTATAATGCCATGGTCTTCATTCGTACCGCGTTCACAGAAAATTGGAGTGCTTATCGGTGAAAGGCATCGAGTGTGTGGAATCTGTTCTGATGCTGAAATGTTAAGGATGCTCTCACGACTCTTGGACGACGGTTTCAAGACAACGAGTTTCCTGAACATATTGTGCGACGTCATCTCATTAATGAGCGGTCTATGAGACTGAGAAACGTGAATTACGATAACTCAAAAGTTAAATTATTCTTGCCTTTTCTGGGTGAGATTTTGTAATGAATCTCGTCGACTCCTCAGGCGTAACGGTTTCGATTCAAAAGTTCAAATCATTTTCCAAAATAAGACTCCTTTTTCGCAATCGTTACAGCCTAAACGTGGTCGGCGTAAGTGTGCTGCAAACTGCTTATCATGCAAATGTGCTGCAAAACCAGGTGATTGTTTCGCGAAATTTGTAGTCTATGAAATTTCATGTACGCTATGCCATCGTAAATACATTGGAGAAACCTGCCGTACAATGTATTCTAGATTTCGCGAACATTTAAATGTTGGAAATTCCCCAGTTTACAAAGATTTATCTGAGTGTCACAACATTCCTACTCCTCGTAATTCATCTTTAATACATCTTTCGTGGAAAATCGTTGAGCGCAATCTACGTCATCCAAACGTCAGACGTTCAGTTGAAGCATTGAACATTCGTCGGGCTCATTCCCTAATGAATGACTGTTGTGGTCGTGAATTGGATGTCTGATTGATTCCTTTATTTATTTCATAATTAATTTTGTATATATTAATTTTCTTTTTTTCCTAAATCATTGAAATGATGTCTTTCTTCATTCTTTGCAAATATGTCCATTCATTTATTGAATATTCTTGTATAAAGTGTACATATCGTTTTTAGTCCTGTACAGCTTTTATTTCCTTCTCTGCAGTTCAGAGTGTTAATATCTATGTTATCAATTTTCATTTTGTGTCCATTGTGGTGTCCGTGGCACAGTGGTTAAGTGCTTGGCCTAGCGATCTCATGGTCCAGAGGTCGAACCCGGAAAGTGTCATTGGAAGTCGGCAGGAAGGGCATCCGGACTACAAAGCACCACAACGCTCCAAACAAAGTGACTTAAGTCAGCACCGTCCAAGGCCCCAGTAGGGGTAAAAAGTGACGTAAAATCCGTAAAAAAAATCCAGTTTGACAAGTGCTCATCATTTGCAAGTTTGCCAGTCACATTCATTTTATGTGCACCTGACGAAGGCTTCGGCCGAAAATTTGTGCGTTGCAATAAATTGATTTTTCGAGTTCCACGTATTCTTTTGGTGAGTGACTTGTGTTTCAGTCGAACTGGACGGGACAGCGGAAATTTGTCTAAATAAAATGAACTGAGTGAACGAACAAAATAGTTGAATGAACGATGAGATGAATGAGCTGAATAAATGGCCCATTCGAATGCGCTGGTGCACTTGGATCCTGGAACGCTCTTTTGCTTCGAATAGCTTCGAATACTGTACTGGCGAAAAAAACCGGCCAATTAATTATTTATCCAAGGTGCCCGGCCGATGGCCGGTTTCAAATTAATTATTTCTGGAGCCTTGTGCTACATGGCTGAAAAAATCGGCCAACCATCACCTTACTACTTACTTCTATAAACTGAATTACTATAGATTTGTGCTTCATATATTATTATAGTGTTAATTTACAACGTCTACGATGAAATTAAGTCTTTATTTCTAAGACAAAACCATCTATCTAGGGCATTCTATGTACATTAATTACATTTCTCCTTATTCTTCTACTTAGAAGCACGAATGCACGATGTATGGCTTTTCTTCACGTTAACTTTTAGCAACCATGCTTTCCATTCAGCAACAGTATCGTCATATCTATTTTTAGACATGAGCTAACGCTTTTCCAAGAATTGTGTGTGTGTGTGCAGATATTCAGGCGAATGCGCGTACCCTCGATGACGCTGAGAGATGCGTGATTGGTCGATTAAGCTGGGATTTCAATCCGACTCCACAAATGAATAGCTTTGCACTATAACTTCAGTTTGTAACAGTTATTCTCCGTCCATGTCCAAGCAGAGTCTTCTACACCAGTTCTTCAAGTCCTCCCCCAAGGACAATGACTCGCTGACACAACGTACGATCGATCAAGCCGTCGCGAATCATCCTCATCTTTCCGATAAGCAAAAGAGAACTAAAGCGAACAAAAAAGGCAGCCGTCGATACTGAGAGAAAGCGGAAGCATGAACGGGTGAAACTGATCGAAGATATTGGACTAAAGTGGCCAATGCCAAAGAACGTCGGTAGTGGCAGGAGAGGAATCCAATTTTATTTGGAGTGTTCACTCTACGATTACGTGGACAAGATCGTGTCGGGTACCTGCCCAGCACCCAGAATACTTCCACCAAAGGAATGCCAGGCTGCATGGGCTCCATCAGAGGAGGACTAAACGTGTGGAGCAATCTTTCGCCGAGAAGAATCCTGTTTTCATGTGGTGGCCAGACGATGCTAGCGAAGAACGACGAGGAAGTTATCATACTGGATACGAAGGATACGGGAGACGCAATGCCTGCTGATAGCATGAATGTAGCGGAGCTTGAAACTGCCGAGAATTGGCCCATCAAGTGCGAGCCATCTGCCAAGAAGCAACGCAATGACAAGAAACACTACTCTGAATACGACAAAGAACTGTTTTATATTATTACTGACAGCATGGTGTGTGGAATTCTCAAGAAGATTGAGTATGCAAAGAAGCTGGTACCGAAGACCTTCGGCTGTCTGTCCAAGAGCACCGTACAAAACTGGTTGAAGGCAAAAGCGGAAGGAAGAACCGGCGGAAAAGAAGGAAGCGGATGTCCTCGGAAGATTCCTCTGACGGTGACCGCAATGCTGATGGACTTAGCCGTGAAGTACATCACCAGTGGTATCGAACTGAACAGCAGTATCTGTGTGCCCCTTTTCAAAGCGTTCTTGATGGAACAGAAGAAGAATTCAAGATGCGCCGGGCCACCAAAGCCACTCAGAAGATACCCAAGGACTTCAATGACGTGGCACACGACTTCCGCGGCAGGATTCTCGCTCTGATGGACAGATACAACATTGACTCGAAGTTCGTGATCAACATCGACGAGACATCGCTGGAGTTGCTAAGGGTTAGCAAAATCGGTCGCTACAAGTCCGGCTCTAAGCAGGTGAAATTCATCGGTGTGGATGATAAACGAGCATTCACTTGTACACCGGCTGTCACAATGTGTGGTGAAGTGCTTCCTTGCATCCAAGTGATCTGGACCGGCAAGACTGACAAAGTTCACATCAACGGCCCTAATGTGCCTGCAATTCTCCACCAGGCACATACACCCATCCACTGGCAGAGCACACTCACTTTGGTCAATTTCCTCACCTCTCTCTACGAAACTCACGTCAAGAACAATTCAGAGCACTGGATCCTTGTGATGGACGTGTACAGCACACATCGAAGTGCGGAGACTCTTCCATTGTTGGCTGCCATTCCTGACCTGCACATTGTGTTCGTCCCAGGTGGATGCACGAGCTTGCTTCAACCGCTGGACATTTCATGTAACAAACCCTTCAAGGACGCCATCCGGATTGCTACTGGTATGTGGTTTGCGAAGAAGTTGAAGCAGCTCGGAGGAATACAGCCCGATGCAGAACCACCTCGGCTTGACGTTGGGATGCATACTATGAAGCCCGTCGTATGTCAAGCCATCGCCTCTGGCTGCGAACGACTGAGTTGCAATGAAGGAAAAGTAATTGTAGATAGTTGGCGAGAGGCCATGTGTGACGTACTGGACGTGTCTGTTGCGCCTAATAAGTGGTTATCTCGTGGACGGGAGTTGCTTGGCAACGAAAACGACAGCGAAAATGGAGATGAAGACGATGAGCCAAGAAGCGATTCGGACTATGAGGACACTGAAGCAGACGGTTCTGATGGGGAGGATACGGATACCTCTACCTTCGAAGAGGACGACACAGACGAATGGAGCAACTACCGGGAGGCTATCAGAATTGCACACGGTCAGGCCTCGAAAGTGAAAAGTGAAGTGTATCGTTCCTGTTTTGTTTTTTGTTAATTGTTAGATGACCATCGAAACAAGTTGCTAATGTACTAGTAATCAAACAGATACAGATAAGTGATAAGAGATGTTGATAAACAGATGTATACGATTTATTTATTGTTGGGGTTGCTAGAAAACAAGTTTCATCTATTATTTTACACCCAATTTTTCAGAAACCGGCCGCCAGTTAATTAATTAATTTTCGTGGGGGCTGGCCGATGGCCGGTTTCAAATTAATTAATTATTCCAAAACTGACATTGGCCGATGGCCGGTTTTTTTTTCGACAGTACAGTATACATTATTAATCGATGGAATGATAATTTGCGCCTTAATAAATGAATTTACGCTTCACCAGTAGATGCAATAATAAAAAAAGAATATTGTACTTCAAAATGCGACAAAAATAGATTTCTTAGTTTAAATTTGTCATCAAAGTTTTTTGCAATTAAGATGGATGAAGCTCAGTGGCTACCACATGGCAGTTGGCATTTAAACGCTTTCAATCTTGAGCGCATATTTTCACGTTTTTTTCTATAATCAGTAAAATAGAAATTTCTTTAGATTTAAGATTTAATTTCTATAGGAAGATGATTTTATTCAAATATAATATTACCCTTTTTGCAGCTGCAGCACTACACAAACTCATGCATATACGAGCATTTTCACAGTGAACATCACTATCAAGCACTGTTTTTAAAACATGCATGTAGTCTACTACTTGCAGCTATAATTGATAATTCTTGCTCAACTGTTTAATTTTGTATCACTAAATTACGAAAATCGCTTGTGCTGGAGTATCACAACTCTTACCGCATAAGAAACGGACTATTTTGGCAAGTCAATTTCATTAATAACCAACTACATACCTTAACAAAGCCTACAGATAAACAGCTAATAGAGCAACACTTAGTAATTGACACTACTTAAAGCCATCTAAAAACAAAACTAAGATGCAATAACGATCGTCTTGGTAATATGAAAAGTAAATACGGACAGCTTGAAATTATACAATTCAAAATCATAAACACTTCACACATTACCCTTTTCATGAGGGAAAATTAAATATCGAAAATAATGAAAAGGGAAAAGACGCTACAGTCGCTCATCTAACTTCTTTTCTTCATCAACAAGATTTAAATCACTTATAAACGTCTTACGTCAATGACCAGATGGTTTCCTTAATCGAGTTTTATTTTATAGAATTTATTTTCTACCTCATTATGTCGTCTTTATTAAATGTCGACTCTGTTTACTTAAATGTTTTCCCAATTACGATTTTGTCCACATCGAGTTTTTGCACCTATGCTTCTTTCAATTTTCTCAATGTATTAAAGTTTCGATTAATTAAAGTATAGCTCCAATCGCATTTTGTGTATTCATTGAGATAAACTGAGCTACATTACTTTCCTATTGCTGGTCTTATCTGAAATGGTCACTCACCAATCCAAGTACTAGCAAAAATCATTTGACAAGGAAAAGAGAAACGATAAGAAAGCAATATGCTGTATACACGCAGTTTTCAGCAATGAATTCACAGAATGCGATTGGAATAATGTGAATGAAGCCTTAATACTTCCAGACTTATCCAATATTTTCGAATTTTTCTAGACCACCATATTTTCCAGACTTCCCAGACATTTTCTTAAAAATGATACTTTTCCAGACTTTTTTCCAGACCACCCTATTTTCCTGACTTTTTCAGACCCGTGGGCACCCTGATAGAGTCTCTCTAATTAATACACATTGAGAATTATTTGGAGGAATATAAAGTCCAATTAATCAGGGATGCAAGTGCAAATTGATGAAAAATCCGGAAAATCAGCTAGGATGCGCCTTTTACTTACTTAAAAATTTCAATGATTTAGATAAAGGTGGCCCAGCCATGGTCCCTGTCATTCCGTACATACATGTATAAAAAAACTATGCATTCTGACCAAACGAACACCCTGCTCCAATGACACGTAATGATCCGGAATGACACTCCAATGCACATTTTAACTGAAATCATGTTCATACCTGCGTCTGACAAAGTATAGGCCTAGGGGTTACCCCCTTAATTTTTATGGCATTTTTCAACGAATCCCGAGACCCAATGAAATCTTGGTCAAAAATCCGGAAATCCGGATAAATCCGGAAGTCTTGCATCCCTGATTAATAGAATGAAAGATTTCGGAAGTTGCAAGGCAATAGCATCAATTTCACTGGAGAAGAACTCAGTATAATCTCCGATCCCTTTATCACAAGGGTTTCTCGAACATACAACATTATTCCACCTCATTTGCGCCATGAACGATCCTGTCTCAAAATGTTATAACCTGTAATCCCGATAGAATTATATTCAATGGAATCGTCTGGCCGAATTTCCGTGATACAAGCTACATCCGGGTTTCATCGTCACAACATTAACTTTTCGTTCGTCAAGTTTTCCAATAAACGATCTTATGTTCGTGAAAAATAGTGACGGGTAGCTACTATTATTCAATGAATTCTGAATGAAATATTGTTTCTTGTGCAAATTTAGCAAAATCACTGATGAAAGCCCTTGATATCCTTCCTCTCAACTATCTATCCCTTGTGTATCACGACACCACGACCAGCCTCACGCAATTCTTCTAACTCCTTGCGGAGTTAAAAATCAACTTGACGGTGGATAATAGTGAGATCGGGATTGATGAAGCAAGGAGATGCATATGTTGATGAGTTACACATATTGATGGATGACAAACAAATACTTGGTTTTCTCATAGAAATAACTATCGATAAATCAGAGCAACAAATAAACTCTAATAACCAAATGAAAACAATTACTGACTTGTACATAGTCAAGTTCATCTGCTTGAAGCATCACGTATTTCCTCAGAAAAAAACAAATGGACAATAATCAATGCATAGGCTTGTTCAGTCAAAATATGTATGATAAACTGCAGTGAAACATATTATTACTAGCACTTCTGATTAAATATAAAAAAGAAAAGAGAAAACATGTTTCGAAAAAAGTAAGGCAATGCAATGCTTAAAATGACACAGTAATTATCACACATCTAAATCACTTGATAATGATCAATGAATCACTGACTTATTTCAGTCGACCACATTTCCCATTCTCGTTTATTTATGCTCGAACGGCACAACTTTTCTTCCTCAAGTGCCTCCGTTCCACATTGATAATTTGTATCGCTCTGTACACCTAATGAACACATTAAACACTGGCAAAACGACGAGAAACGCTTTTGTTCCTTTCTCGCGAAAAACTCAAGCTGAACATGTCTCTTGACATGCGTCGATGTCATGGCATATGACGGGAATATAGTCTAACAACGTGGAATGTGGTTAGGTTCTCGCATTAACATGCTTATAAATCCTGAAGTAGCTAAAAATATATACATGCCTTCGATTCTTGTCAAAAAACATTTTGGTTTTGCGACTCATAAATCTCCTCAGGAGATTTTCGCACGTATCGTATAGTTTAATGAATATGAATGGGTCATTTTTGCATTATTCTATACTAGATACACACAGCGACTTAAATTAATCTTAAATCCCCAAAAAAGCAAACCCTATTTTAACAACTTTTCAGGCCTGTGATTAGCCTATGAGAAAAATTGAGGATCTTCCCTGAAAAATTTGAGGAATGGAAACGGAGCCCAATATGGTAATTGCAAAAAACTCCAAATTTCAGCATGGATTTTGGACCAAACTTCAAGTCATAAAAGTCACAACGAAGAAGGTAACCCCAGTGTTGACCACACCACACTCCATTACATTTTTTGAAGTTGTACATAACTTATATTACAAATGGATATTGGCTTGTTCGTAATCACCTCCTGCGCTGTAATGAATTTAATTTGTTGACCTCAAGTATTATCTGCTTGGAATGTGTCGAACAGAGGATGTCAAATCAAATTGCTGATATCGCTGTGCTTCACGCTATCGTCTCCAATTCAATAATGCTTGTCAGATTTGTATATTGTAATTTTTTGAATGTAGGAAATATCCTCATCTACATGCATCTGGGGCTTTGTAACGATTAAATTTTACAGATTTTAGAGAATTTTGGGAGGAGAGCAATCCATAAGTATAGAAAGCTTAAAATCGTTGACGGAATGCTTGTAGCTTAAAAAAGTCAGTATTATGAAGGATACGCCACATTACATACTAATGCATTATGTGTATTACTTTTTACTGCATGAGTTTTGGTGGCTCTTGTTGACCTGTTAGTGATTTGATCATATCGCTCTGATCTACATTCAAATGAAAATGAATTCTCTCACACGACACAAAACAACTGTCAGGAACACGCTTGCCAGTTAAGTTGGTAATCTCATCTAGGCAAAGAGTGAAAGATTATCACCTCTATTCGCATGCCGTTCCGCAAAGATATTGACATCCACATCTTGCAGTAGACCCAGGTTGAAAATCCACCAACCCAGTAATATGTGAGTTTGAATGCCTTAATTAATCTAAGTTCGCATAAAACGATAAACGATATGTGCATTGCTTTCACACCAAACTGTGTTCAGACGTCGGTCGGCAGACACTGGAAAACGTAGCTGCGGACTCATGGGATATCAGAGCCTCATAAGCTTCCAACCCCCACATGTTAGTGACCAGGAGGCAGATTGACATTAAATTTAGAGACTATTCGCTTTACGCCGTCGGATGTGGTCATATTCAGCGGAATTAAAATGGAAGAGAGTGAGTAAAGCAAAAGCTTCAGTTGACAAGAGCACTGAAATACAAGTGGGCTAAGCTAACTATAGGTCATCACATAATGGATATAGAAGATCGACATCCTCAAGTTCTTTGAGAAGTACAGGCATGCATTTGGCAACCATGCACACAACTTCCCTAGCGGCGTAGCGAGCAGGTTGTCTCTCCTGCCTCTCGTTAGTCACCAGTTCATCAAGGCATCAATTCACTCTTTCCTCTGCTCAACGCACCGCAATCTCATCGAAATTTACATTTTTCTGATTGCCAGAATCTACCCTATCTTTGTGTTCAAATTCGTCGCGCCGTTTTATGGTCTTCGGTCATCTGTTCATCGTTTTTTACGTTTTTATCGCGGCATGCATATCTGCGCCTACAAGTTGGTCATTGTGAGCGCCTTTCTCCCCAATTCCTCTACCTACGATTATGTCATCGCCAGCGCGACTGCAGTATTCGCGGGCCGACATTCTGCGCATAGACAAGACTTTCCTCGCCCACGCAAACAACGGAGAGCCTTGTGGTTCCACAAGCTGCTGCTACGTCATGATCATTCTTCAGCTGTGCCCGGTGCCAATGTCCGCTGCTTAGCATCTCTCCCCGTTCCCCATCATCCCAATAGTGATTCACCTGCTCCTCCTACCCGGAATTCGTCGGTCTCCATCAAATTGAGTAAGCCAAAGCGTCAGCCTCCACGTGCTGCATCCGTTCTCCTCTTCAACGCCCGGTGGATCTTCCACAAACTCGATGACTTGAAGGTGAGGGTTTCGAGATTCAACCCTGACATCATCTGTATAACTGAATATTGATTGGCTCGACCCGACTACTAGTGACCATTCCATCTCAATACCAGGTTAAGACGTCGTCAGACAAGACAGACGCGAATGGTGTGATCTTATTCTATAAATCGCATTTCTCTATTAATGTTGCATGCGATGTTCGGTTGACTTCTGTCAAGTCTCATGTGATCTGCTGTAGGTTAGTTGACTTTGACACCACAGTCGCGGTTATCTACCACCCTTACTGGGGTGCCGCTCCTCCCATGCCATTGTGTTGGAGCACATTCAATCTCTGATTGATGACTCTCTTTCTAGTCACTTTATGATTGTTGGTGATGTGAATGACTTACGTCTGCATTGTGATGACTTTTGTACGTATAATTCTTACGTATTCTTGACGCTATTATCACCAACCAAAAACAATTGTTCTGTCCCCTTGTCTGCATTGCTCCCCTTGGTCGCTCAGATCACAAAGGCGTTTTTGTTCTGAGTGCTATCCCCAAACCATCTTGTACTACCAAATTTACTGTTCACTCATGTACGCCCTCTTCTCTCGCCCAATTCAAAGATCTCAACTCTGCTGACTGGCACAGGGCGATTTCCAATTTTAGTGACCTTGATCTTCTTGTTGCAGACTTCCAACTTTTCCTTCTCTCCTGCTATGAATGCTATTTCCCATCTAAGACTGTTCGCATGCGTTCAACTGACCCTCCCTGGCTCACTCCATCACTGAAAGTACTTTCTGATCTACAGATAAGGCCCTTTCACAAGGTAACGTCCCAAAATACCTTCAACTTCGTGAAAGGTTTCTTGAAGCTGCTTCCAAAGCCAAACTTAGGTTTTACTCCAACAAAGCTTTCGCTTCAAATAGTGATAAGTGGAAATCCATCAATTTTCAACTCAACCGATCCTCCAACCGCACCTGTGTGTCTGATTCAACTGCTATGTCATTGAATGACCAATTTGCCAATGTGTTCCTTCAGTCGGACCCTCACCTTTTTGAGAGCAGACCTCCTCTCCACACTTCGCCCCCTCTGTTAGCGAGGAAGAGGTCTTCAAGATGATTCATAAAACTAAATCCAACTCACGTGGGCCTGATGGTCTCCCAGGTTACTTCTACCGTATGCTGGCCGACGTCCTTGATCGCCCCCTATCACTGATCTTTAATTCCTGCTTACACAATGATACCTTCCTCAGCCCTTGGAAATTGGCCAACGTTATTCCCCTTCCCAAAAAGAACAGCCCCGACTACCGTCCAATTTCAATTCTGCCATTTGCTAGTCAGCTCTTGGAGAAGTTTATCAAAAAGTATATTATTCTGCGTCCCTCAACCATGAATTAGACTCCAAGCAGTTTGGGTTTATTGCCAACGGATTCGGCGGTTGCACCAATGCCTTCCTCAGTATTCGCCTGTCCATCCTTGAGCATGTTTCCTTGAAGCCTTCCAATGTCGTCAACGCGCTTGCGGTCGATTTCCGGAAGGCTTTCGACACTGTAAGTCACCAAACGCTCCTCGATACATTGCACACCAAGTTTGAATGCGATCCCTTCACCCTCCTTCTTGTTTCCAGTTTCCTCTCTGATCGCAAGCAGCGCGTTTGTGATAATGAGCTTCAAACTCCTTGGGAAGATGTCACCAGTGGTGTCCCTCAAGGTTCCATTCTTGGCCCCTTCCTGCTTTTTCTCCTCATTGACGATTTCCCCTCCCTCAGGAACACCCAGCTTGTTGTTTATGCTAATGACATAACCCTCCTGCACATGATGAGGATGACACAGCCCTCCTCAACTCCCTTAACAGTTTTCAGTCAGTTGTTGACACGTTTGTGTCCTGGTCTCGCACCAAGAATTTGACCATAAATGTTGACAAAACCAAATCCCTAACCTTCACCCGTACCTATCCCGCCCCTTTCATTCAACCCCTTCAGATCAATGACATTGCCATTGAGAACGTTTCCTCTTTGAAAATTTTAGGAGTAATTTTTGAAGCTGATTTGTCATGGAACAGACAGTTTTCCTCGCCGTACCGTAAATGTTGCCACGGCTTGTCACTTGTCAAGAAACTTCGAGCTAACTGTAGCAACCTTTCTACCATCTGGCTAGCCTACTCATTTGTATTCTCCCATAATGCGTTTTGTTGGCCTGTTGTGTGTGATTTGCGTGCTGTGCATTTTTGTAAATTGGAGAGATTGGAGCGTGTTGCCCGGTATTGTTGACAAGCCACCTCTCAAGGTTTCTTTGCAAAATACATGTATTCGATTAATTCGCAAAATCGCCAAGAACTGTTTCACCCTTCACCCTACGAACTTTTTTGTGGTTAGAGACATGTCTGATACACGTATTCGTCATCAACGAGTTCTCCTTCCTAAAAGAAGGAATCGTTCTTTTTTCTTCCTTTCCGTGAATGATGCCATGATTTACTGTACCACACCCATTGTCATACCGCTCGTTTGTATTAACAAATAAACCTCTATTATTATTACAGTAGCAGAAGCATAATGAAGGCTGTGAAACAGGTCAAGATAATTAATGAATAAGCATTTACTGTTGGAATTCTACGCAGCGTTATGATGTTTTAAGTAAAAATTGATTGCAGTGTTCAAATATACAATTTCTGTAGGTTGATCGCAGCGATTCACTCATTAAATACGTGAAAGTGTTGCACTAAGGAGTTCGACAGACATTACCTTCAGACAACTCAGCATGGCAAAATAAGTCAGGACGATCCCGAACATCTGCAGCCCTGTAGCTTCCAGAAATGAAAACGACGTGAAACAAGAACAAGTTATAAATCATAATTGTTCATGCTCAGCAGTCAGGATGTAAGATACATGTTACAGGATTCTATCTCAGCTTCTTGATTGGAAGTTTACAAATCATCGACATTCGCCATAAAACAATATATTATCCTACATTTAGTCTGCAATGTGTCACATTTGAGGAATTTCTCTAAGTTAAGCTATATTTGAGGAATTTTTGAGGATTTGAGTAAAAAAAATATTTGAGGAATCTGAGGAATTTGAGGAGTAATCACACGCCTGCTTTGTGCACAAATATGCGTGCATTATTGTACTGTAATGTCGGATGATTCTCTTGATAGTAATATCAGTGTGAACGGTATCATCGTATACCTGGTTTCTGACACAACGAATGTTACCTGGTTCAAAAGAGATGCTTAAAAGGACAACAGGACACGCTCCTTTTCATGGACGCAACATTCAAAGCTTTCTCCAAACTCAAAAACCGAACGAATCATTACAATGATGCCATGAGAAGCCGAACATGTCATTTTGGCAGCAGTTTTTAGCAATGGGTTCCATTTCTTTCATAGAAAAATGGATCTAAATAACGTCTATTTTAATTGGGTGCATGGCATAAGTACACATTATGACCGATAAAACTCGTTAATTCTTCTAACTAATTTTTTCCCGTCTTGTAACGAAATATTTTGATTTTTTTGAAGTCCGGTGAAAAAAGGGGTGCAGTAAAAGCGAAAAATGAAAGTGAGGAGAAGTTAAGGGGAGCCGGTGAAAGCCAAGGGGTGCCGTGGAAACCAAAGGGTCGCCGACAGGAGCAAAGTGGGCGACAGTAGAAGCCCAGGGGGGCGTTGGTGAAAGCTTAAGGGGCGCCATGGAAGCTAAGGGGATCCCAGTAAAAGGCAAATGTGGAAGGTAAATGGGCGGCAGCAGAAAGCAAAGGGAGCCAGTGAAAGCGGAGGGAGCGCCAGTAAAAACGAAGGGGGCGACAGTAGAAGCCCAGGGGGCGTTGGTGAAAGAGAAGGATGCCCCAGTAAAAGCCAAGAGGGCGTTGTTGAAAGCAAAGTGGGCGCTAATAGAAGGCAAGGAGAAGCTGGTGAATGCGAAGGTGGGTCCAGTAGAAGTCCAGCGGGCATTGGTGAAAGAGAAGGGTGCCCCTGTAGAAGACAAGCGGGCGTTGGTGAAAGCTAATGGAGCAGCATGGAAGCTAAGGAAACCCTAGTAAAAGCCAAATGTGCATCGCTGAAAGCTAAATGGGCGGCAATCCCATGTCACAGAAGACTGGCAAGCTCCGGCCAGTGCCACTGTTTCGACAGACATGTTTTACATTCCCCGAGATTCTGTTTCACTTCTTATTCGACAATTCGACGCCTATCCGGACTATTTTAGGCTATTCGCTTCGAGACAACCTGAGCTGCCGGTTTGTTGTGACACAATTGAGATGCACCCGATGCTATAATAAACTGGCGCTTACAGGCAAATAAATCGGATCTATGGACGCGAACACGTATTAAGTAAAAAGGGAGCAACTTGGGACAACAGTGACGCTTGCCTATTGTCACTATTGAGCCACTCATGTCATTGCTTCTTATAAACTATTTCATTCTTCTCACTAATACCTGAATTATTGCGCAGGTTATTAGATAATATGCAATAATGGAAGACATCCGTATGTTCTATCACGTCATAAAAATGCTACTGGCGCTTTGCTGTGACCCGCGATGTGATGTTGCCCGCCCATGCTATCGAACGTCCCCTGCAGTTCAAGTTTCAAATGCGTATACATGTGATGATTCCAGTGTTCATCGATATATTCAGTTCAAATTCCCGCTGTCATTTAAAATTCGCGCCTTGTCACATAAATACGCAGGTATGTATGCATCCCAATGATGCATCCGCATTCGACCGAATGGATGTGCATGCACAAAAGAGCATGGAGCGAAGAATTCAGTAACCAAAAATCAAAACCCAACAGAAATTTGATATAATGTTACAAACATGCTTCCTGAAATCCCCAGATGAAGATGTCTCTCTCAGGTTCTATTCAGCAAATAAATGAAAAGCGTCAATTGCATCAACATTTCCTGTTGCAAAAATCCCCATAATATCAAAATACCTAGGTGGCCAAGGATGATTATTGCTGCAACAACATGCTCAAAGAGTCACCAACCGGGAGTCGAAGGATTCATATGCCGTTTTATATCACTAATCGATGCGTAGATCATCAGATTGCCGAAATTACAGGTAGCAAGAATCAAGCGAAAAAGTCAAATATGCCAGCGACATTCGTGGTTGTTGTGGATTATCATTTTCATCTTGTCATCATTGACTTGACTGAAATGAAATATAATATTTAGTTGAAATCACGATGAGTTTAAAAATGTCAGCTGCTATCTGAATGCGAATATGTTTAATAATATCGAACATTTTCCAGGAAATATTTGATTTTTTTTGACGCTGAGCCAGTTTAATCAGAAGTGCGTGGTGATGGAGTTACCGCAAGTTTCTCGTTGAGTGATTTTGTATCAGCGGATGGAGCTTGTAATAACTGAGACCAATGAAGACCCTTGATAATCATTTGCTCGTTATCTTGTTGGCAGTGACGAAAACCACGGTTGCCTTGTAAATTAGTGGTTGACATAATGTAGGAAAAACACATTTTAGGAGTTCACTTTTTGATATATGTCCAGTTTTGTTGTGTTTTGGAGTCACTTATAGACAGGAAATAATTTAGCTGATAAATTCCTTGGATAATGAATTAGCCTGGGATAAATTCAAACTATGGTAATTCTTATGAAACATTCGCGATGGCCAAGAGTGATAGTATTTCAGTGTTTGAATCGGAAAACATCACAATCGGAGACTAGAGAACCCAAATATTGATTACCAGTCATTGCATAGCTATTGTTATCAGTGCGTTTATGTATTTTGTCCTGCAAATTAGATCAACGAACGCAATGATGGAGAAAATCTACGCCAGTGATCAAAGGTAAATTTTATTATGTGCTTGAATGTTGAGAAACGACCTGTGCTTGTACTGGTCCCTAAATATCCCCTCCTTTACTTTGCTGGTCCCAAATTTAGCACGAACGCTGACGTGTTGCTGGGTGTCAAATCGTGCGAATGAACTATGGCTGGTGATCTTAGAATTCCCACGCATTGTTTTAACCTATTCAAGGCCGCCTATGTAAATATCGGCAAATTTTCTATAAAAATGGTAGTAAGTATTTCAGAATGTTATAATTAAGAATAATATATGATGACCAGTTCATTACAATAACCCTATCTTAGAAATTAAAGCTGTAACGATTTCGTTACAATGGTGTCATATGATGTCAAAATATACAAAAGCGTTTTTTTCAAATGCAGCTTTTGAATTGCTCCAAGCAATCCCTGCCGAAGTAATGAGTCATAGATTCAGCATGAAAGCTCTCCATCATATTTCAGAGGTATTTGTCGAAATTGTGAATTAGCAATTTAATCAAGGGCCTGCTTTATGCTACTTGTCGTTGCTGTTTGCTGTGAAGTTATCGTTGAAATGAGAACAAGTTTTTATATTTCGAAATTCATGTCGAGAAATTGATTCTCTTTCTGCATCGACTCCAAATTCGTAGAGTTGGAGACGCCTAGGTCATTCGCAATGTCCACGTTAATAAAGAACATCAAGAAATGAACGCAATTGAGATTGTTTAGTATTATGTAGGCCTAAACAATTATTTTGTCTCGGGTAGTCACTGGTTTCTGCCACTGATGTCGATAAGACCATCAGCATGCGTATCAAGCATCTCATAAAGATTCTTGCCTGGAAATGCATCCAGAGAATGTCTGTCCTATCTGCGAAGATGGAAATTACCGATATTTGCCATTATGTTGACTGCCTTTTCTGTTTACTGAAATGATCATTCAAATCATCTTTCGTTGCAATCTCACACTGCCTTACGATGTCACTAACCTCTGAGATATCGTTTGAGAGACTTACTTCTGAGACACATAAACTTATCATCGTTTCAAAACTCTGATGAAGCATTTACTTATGGAGGTTTTGTGGCAACATTCATATACCGTGATCGTCGACATTAGGCCTATTACATATTTCAGTAACTTCTTTATCCATAGTTAGCAACAGCTTGGATATTGTCTTCAGATAGCTACACAGGTTGATATAATCAAGCTGAGCCTTTATAGATATTTTAAACCAGTTTGGGCCATCTCGAGCCTCTGGCGTGCCCTTGTAGGGGGATACGCATCGTCTACAGCCAAAGAAGTTTTGGATTGAAATTGCTCGAGTCGGAGGACATCTTTGTATTCTATGCCCAGGCGAACTGGCACCCTGCAATGTTTATAATTAAGCTATAGGAGAAAAAGCTTGAGATTTCATCTCTCTTTGACTTGCTTCTGTACATGAGCTAACAAGTCTAATATTGAGGAAATTACTACGGCAATTGACTTTGGTTGGTTTTGTGACGGGAAAGCCATAGACTATAAATAGCAATAAGCATTGCAGACTCATAGAATACACTAAGAATGCAATATTCCAATGAATTTGTTCGTTTTCAGTATTTAACAAACATTAGTTTTTTAAAGAAAATTGATAGTATTCACCACCATTTACTTCATTTATATTGTTGCTGTATTTAACATTTGTATATCATATTACGCCAGTGTAAGTAAAACGTTACGGTTCAAAAAAAATTACGTGCCATGTCATGAATGGATATCTGAGCAAGTATTGATTGCTATTTTCGGTATTTGATGGATAATGAGATCACGTAAATGATATTGACAGTAAATTACATGTGGACGTTCATACACTGAGCCTTTCAGTATATTAGCAGATTTTAGCCCCATTTTTTGTCTAATTTCGTGATAAAATATAAGCACTAAAAAGTGATAAATTTTGAATTGGCGATTGTTTACCTGAAAATATGTGATGAATAATGTATGGTAATCAAAATATTGTATCATATGTCGCAAGCTGGAGAAGACAGCAGATTCCGAAAAGTGCTGTAACGAAAACGTTACAGTGGCGCTAAATGGGTTAAGGAATTGGCTATCTCTGTATTTAGTGTGTTGAGAAGGAATTTGACGTAAAACTTGACGTCGAACAACATGAGAATAAGCGACCTCGCGAAACACTGCGCCTCCTTTGCTGCCGCCCGCACATTCCTACAGGAAAAAGAATTTTACGTGCCTTCAGCAATATTCTAGGACATCTTGCTGAATGGCATATAGTTTCTTAATGTTTTTGAAGCAAAAAATGCTTTTAATTGGATAAATATTTGTTTTTAATTTGGGACCAGTAAAGTACAGGAGGTGATATTTAGGGACCAGTAAAGTACAGGAGGGGTATTTTGGGACCAGTAAAGCACAGGAGTGCCGAATGTCCCTTCGTAGGTCCATGTACTATGGAAATAACTGTCTAAGTAATTACCAATCATGCAATCACTTTGTTAAAGGATATTCCTATGAAGGTGATTGATGAAAAATATTTGTAATTAATTGATTGTCCAAGTGATTCAAATCACTTAATTGATTGTTGAGAAAAAAATTCAGTCAATTACAGTGCAATTAAATTTCCCAACCCTTGTATGCGCATCGGTCAAGTTCTTGTCGAAAGACTAGAGACACGTGTAAAACCAATGGATAATAGTTTGAAGTTTTCTTTAAGCAGAAATGAAGAAGATACTTTTTAGTGGGATATCAATTCATTTACGTCAATGTAAGTGATAATTTTACTGAGTGAATAATGTCACTTGTTGTTATTATGAAGTGATTAAGCATTAATCATCTTTATTAAATCAAGTTCACATAAATTTCTCTGTGAAGCTAGACAATCGGATTTTAGAAATCCTCCTCATCTCGGCAAACATATCATTTGTTAGTTGCCGCCCAGTTATCTTAAATATGAGCCAGTGGAGAACATCCGGGAGCCTTTCTCACAAGCCGCCAGTCACTGACTTAATACACTGCGTGATGCAATGCATGACTTACATACAAATGTCTTAAGTGATAATTAGGGAGGACAAAATGATAATTAGGGGAGGGTAAAATTTGGGGCCTAACTCAATGAAATCAAGAAAGTTAGTAATAAGGTCAAACTCTGTGGAAAGATTTTGTAAATCTCCTGAACTGTTCGTCATTGTGGACGAAATAGAATTTTCTGGTCGGAATTTTTAAGAAATTTCTTGTCGCCACTACAGAAAAGCCTCAGGCTATTCATCTGGGCGGACATGCACACGAAGAAATTTCTCCTTATTCAAAACAGCGTTTTTCCATTAAATGTTCTTTACATTTCAGATTTTAACGGCCGCCATTCACTCATGCACTGTAAATATATGCTTCAGTTGTTTCATACGACTCTGGAGTTGAAACCATAATATTTGCGATGCATGCCCTCGTTCAACCGGGACCATCTTATTGAAGTCCTTCTGAGCCAGACATGTTTCAGTCGCTTGATCCTACTCCTCAAAGCCTCCACGTTATTTGCTGTATCGCTTAAAGAATGATCGACAAAGTTTTCGGAATGATTGACCATCATATGAGCGACTGGTAAGCTGCTCAACAGTCAGAGATTTTGTTCGCTCCGTGATTGAATAGAATACATTGATCGTGGCAAAATAAGACTTCCCATGAGTCATCATACATAGATGTCTGAAGATCAGACCTGCCAAACTGTGGGGAATATATCAGAAGCCCTGATTTGTCACTGGGAACACTAACAATCATGAAGAACAGTCGGAAAGCGAATTTAAGGGGCTGCCTCGTGTACATGACAGCTCTCATCTGCATAACTGTTTACCTCTGGAGTGTAAAATCAAAGTGTGCCATGCTACCTGTGACGTTGTGAAAGATAATGTGTGCATCGCAAAGATTTCCTTTTATTACTCTGATGCAACTTGATTTATGACTCTTGTAGGGAAAACTTTTATGTTTTCCAGAGGAGCGACATGTATGTTGCTGCTCGGCTGTCGACAGTTTGATTTCTCCGTTTAAAGGTGATGCCATTAAAAATGATGATCGTCGTCCCCTTTATTTGTATCAATTGGAACCCTATCGTAGCCAGGTGGGGAACACCATACGTTGAACAAATGGTGTCGGATTTTGAGTTTGAAGGGTTCCTTGTCAGTGGAGCAGAGACTGACTCTTCCAGTGACATTATTGTTGAGCAACTTGTGGATGTGGTAACATACAAACCTCTGTATGATCTCTACTAGCGCTGTGAAAGAATCTTCTATACTTTTCGTCCGTCAATGCCAGACGCAGACAGTCGGTATTTCGGAATTGATCCATGTAAGGGCGTGCGCGCACTAAGCGGCAGGTCGCGGTGACCATGGCCGTTGCGGCCAAAAAAATGTACGACCATGAAAGCGGCTGCGACAACGACCAATCGACACCATTTGTTGAGGAAAAAAATGAATGAGGAAGAGGTTGCAGCAGTTTATTATCTATTTGTCGCGGGAAGGGTCGCCAAGTGCGCGTTCTGTTATAGGCTGCAACGTGTTTTGCTGGTCGCCGCGACATCTTTGACGCGTGAGCGTCGCTTCAAATTTTGATGGCCGCCACGACCAATTGGTCGCGTCGGCAAAGTGCGAGCGCAAGTAGACGACTTCCTATCTCCGCAACAATTATTAAGCATTCCTGTTGGCCTCCAAGACTTGGGCGTCGCGACCTGGCCGCTTAGTGTGCGCACACCCTAACATCAAATGTATCCTATACAAGCAAGCGCTTGCCAAAAAAATATTTCAATGGATATTGTTAACATGACACGGGGACACATTTCAGCAGCTCAACACAATCTTCTACAAAGTGCACAATCAACCTCTGATGCAGTAGAACGAGAAATCTACTGCATGCCCACAGAAAAATTGTCATCTCAATACTATCCTAGCATGAACTACAACGCCAGGAGCAATTATACGTGAATAGTTTTACGTGCAATTTGTTCTCCTGTACTACGTGTTGCATGCAGTGTTGGTCAAATTTTAAAAAAGCGCCCAAGTAGTGTTGCATGGACGATTCACTGTTGCTACCGAAAGTACGGTACCAATCCGATTCATCATTCTACAGCAGCATCTCCTTAAATTTCATTCTGTAAATTCAAGACGAAAATTTTGAATTTCAAAATGGTGCCCTGAACGGTGTGAAGCCAAATAAGTCTAATATGAAATGGATCAAAACGCCAATTACACTATTCTAGCATATCAATGTAGTTTTAGGTGGCAGTTTCAGGTTGGATGTGGTGGCTGAAGTTCAGGGACGTAGGCACATTAACTCCACATGAGGGAGGCACTCCCTTTGCACAAGCAGAAAGGAAGAGATTCTAGGAATTTCTTGCGCTACATTTACATATAAAAGAGGCATAGCTCACAACATGTCAGCGTGAGACAGATCTCTCCAATCCGTTAAATTCCCCGGTCGGAGGAGTTCCGCTCCATCTAACTGTAGGAGCGGTTCTAGAGGCTCAGCAATCCGCTGCATTCGTCGGCTGGAAGCGCTGCGCTCTGTTTGTCTAAAAGGGCTGCTCTGCAGATTCTCCAGTCTACTATAGTCCGGCAGCAAGAACTAGTTTCTGCAGTGAACGAGACCGAAATTGAGACTTTCACAGAATAATGTACATCTTCTGCCTACTACGAATATGCGCGCATGCCGAATTCTAGTAAGTTCCTCTTCCTGTCAGATGCGATCAAGGAAAAACACATGTTAATCCAATGGAACGTAGATCGCATTTTTTGGTTAGAATGAAAGTTTCTTTGTTTTCTCTGATTTAGCGAAAACTACTAAGCCCAGAGTCATAATTTTTGACACGGAATGTCTTCAAGTCATTTCCTGCGACGTGTATGCGTTATTGTCATGTTTTTCATCGGTAATGTAGGCGAGAATTTGGTTGAATGTGGATTATATTGCTAAAAATGCTTTTGTCTGCCGACATGCGGTTTGGCAAATCTAAAAGTGTCTATCTTCATTGACGGGGGTGCATTAGCATGATAGGAAATGACCTGAAGACATTCCATGTCAAAAATTATGGCTCTAGACTTAGTACTTTTCGCTTAATCAGAGATAACATAGAAATTTTCACTTTTGCCAAAAACTGCAGTCTGCGTCCCATTGGATCAGCATGTGTATTTCTTTGATCCGGCCTGATAAGAAGAGTAAGTATCTAGAACTCGGCAGACGCGCAGATCCGTGGTAGATAAGCTTTGGATTTGAGCCCCTAAGCGATAGGTGTGGCATTTTTCTACAACTGATGCTTGTTTTTCATTATGCTACCGATGTAAAACAGGTTTGTACTTTCCTACATTGCAGATCTTGGAGCTTTACTCACCATCTGATTCGAAAACTGCGTTCATGCGGATGCCTTGCTACATGAGTGGAGTCTCGTTGGCTGAACGGTTCCACAGCGCTGTCGTGGCGAGCAGGTGTGGACTTGCACCATTAGAGGAAGTCCGCAGGGAGCGAGGGCTACGTTAGTTTCTCGTGGAAGACATGGTGATGGAGCTATCGGCGATTGATACACAGGACCGTGCTCGTTGGAGAAGTCTCACAATTGTCCAGTCCTCAGAAGAAGAGAAAAAGAAGACGTTAAAAGGATGAAATAAAAAAATGTGCGTAGGTATACATGCATAAGGTTGCAATTTTGTGTAGTAACTATTCTAAACGGATGACTTTCGGAGTAGGAACCTACCCACTTGTTATTTGCTGGAGAACTCCGCCATTTTGCAGTGCTTTTTCGTCTCGAATCATTGCAAACTTATCGTTTAATTAGCCCATCGAGTGAAAATCGTTAATCCGAAAACGTAATCCGTGGCATCAAGGCTTCCTAAAGATACTAATACTCAAGCAACAGTAACTTAATTCACCAATGTTGACAATGACAAAAAATGAATTTCCCGGATGTCAGTTTGTAACAATTGCCTGTATTAATATTTTATTAGTCAGTCTCTGCAATATGTTTCTGTTACAGGGTGATAACCAATTGACACGATCGGATGTAGGCCGTCGTAGCTCAGTTGATAGACCGACATTGTATAGTTTCCTAGGGTAGTGGGTTCGAGTCCTACCTGTCGGACATCTCGTTTATTTCATTCACTCTTATTGCTAGCAGCATGTGTAACATGGCTTCAGATGCTTTGGTGGGCGATCGATCTGCCGCTGCTGGTCTTAATTTCAGCAGTTACAATTGTGACGAAATGTTTGTTCATTGATTATTATTGACATGACAACTGATGTGTGATGGTGAGGGTTTGATCCTGCCTATTGAGACAGTCGCATGTAGGCCGCCGTAGCTCAGTTGACTCGATGAGTTGGGGTCATTGGCTCAAGTCCTACCCGCCACCAGAAGCTCAGAAAATGATTGACTAATCTGTGTTTATACTTGCTGAACATATCTTATTCACAAACTGATCGCTTTCAGGTTTCTAATCAGGAACTATTTAATGCATAACGTTTTTACTGTTTCTGCATTATAATAATTTTACTATGACTTCTGAAACTCAATTTTATGTTCTATTACAGGCACGTGTGATTGTTCATTCACTCATAATTGATTATCACTGAGGTCATGGTGCATGAACATTATGACATGAATAAAATGTTTCAATATTCACATCGAATTAAGAGTATAGATGTATTTCATGTAATGGGGCTACTCAGTTAGTCTACGCGTATTTTACGATGGATTTACTTTATTCATTTACATAAAGTGTTTTCTCGCAATTTCCATTTCTCAAGTCGGGATCAGACATAGCAGTTGTTTAGTCATCAGACTCATCCCTCACTCATCGATACAACTACTTATCAATCCCTCGCTCGCCCTGTGCATAATGGATACATCGCTTGCAGTCTGTTCACCTTTATCTCATCACATGACGTTTTGATCGACTCGCTTGGCAGTGTGCAGTGTGCCAATGTGGAGTGTGGCAGTGTCCAGTGCGGCAGTGTGCAGTGTGGCAGTGTCCAGTGTGGCAGTGTCCAGTGTGGCAGTGTCCAGTGTGGCAGTGTCCAGTGTGGCAATGTGCAGTGTGGCAGTGTGCAGTGTGGCAGTGTGCAGTGTGGCAGTGTGCAGTGTGGCAATGTGCAGTGTGGCAATGTGTAGCATGGTACTGTGGCAGTGTGGCAATGTGCAGCATGCTAGTGTGCAGTGTGGCAATGTGCAGTGTGGCAGTGTCCAGTGTGTCAGTGTCCAGTGTGGCAGTGTGCAGTGTGGCAGTGTGCAGTGTGGCAGTGTGCAGTGTGGCAGTGTGCAGTGTGGTACTGTGGCAGTGTGCAGTGTGGCAATGTGCAGTGTGGCAATGTGCAGCATGCTAGTGTGCAGTGTGGCAGTGTCCAGTGTGGCAATGTGCAGTGTGGCAGTGTGCAGTGTGGCAGTGTGGCAATGTGCAGTGTGGCAGTGTCCAGTGTGGCAGTGTGTAGCATGGTACTGTGGCAGTGTGGCAATGTGCAGCATGCTAGTGTGCAGTGTGGCAGTGTCCAGTGTGTCAGTGTGGCAATGTGCAGTGTGGCAGTGTGCAGTGTGGCAATGTGCAGCATGCTAGTGTGCAGTGTGGCAGTGTCCAGTGTGTCAGTGTGGCAATGTGCAGTGTGGCAGTGTGCAGTGTGGCAATGTGCAGTGTGGCAGTGTGCAGTGTGGCAGTGTGGCAATGTGCAGTGTGGCAGTGTGGCAATGTGCAGTGTGGCAATGTGCAGTGTGGCAGTGTGCAGTGTGGCAGTGTGCAGTGTGGCAGTGTGCAGTGTGGCAGTGTGCAGTGTGGCAGTGTGCAGTGTGGCAGTGTGCAGTGTGGCAATGTGCAGTGTGGCAGTGTGCAGTGTGGCAGTGTCCAGTGTGGCAGTGTGCAGTGTGGCAATGTGCAGTGTGGCAGTGTCCAGTGTGTCAGTGTCCAGTGTGTCAGTGTCCAGTGTGGCAGTGTCCAGTGTGGCAGTGTGGCAATGTGCAGTGTGGCAATGTGCAGTGTGGCAGTGTCCAGTGTGTCAGTGTCCAGTGTGGCAGTGTGGCAATGTGCAGTGTGGCAATGTGTAGCATGGTACTGTGGCAGTGTGGCAATGTGCAGCATGCTAGTGTGCAGTGTGGCAGTGTGCAGTGTGGCAGTGTCCAGTGTGTCAGTGTCCAGTGTGGCAGTGTGCAGTGTGGCAGTGTGCAGTGTGGCAATGTGCAGTGTGGCAATGTGCAGTGTGGCAGTGTCCAGTGTGGCAGTGTCCAGTGTGGCAGTGTGCAGTGTGGCAATGTGCAGTGTGGCAGTGTCCAGTGTGTCAGTGTCCAGTGTGGCAGTGTGCAGTGTGGCAGTGTGGCAATGTGCAGTGTGGCAATGTGTAGCATGGTACTGTGGCAGTGTGGCAATGTGCAGCATGCTAGTGTGCAGTGTGGCAATGTGCAGTGTGGCAGTGTCCAGTGTGTCAGTGTCCAGTGTGGCAGTGTGCAGTGTGGCAGTGTGGCAGTGTGGCAATGTGCAGTGTGGCAATGTGCAGTGTGGCAGTGTCCAGTGTGGCAGTGTCCAGTGTGGCAGTGTGCAGTGTGGCAATGTGCAGTGTGGCAGTGTCCAGTGTGTCAGTGTCCAGTGTGGCAGTGTGCAGTGTGGCAGTGTGGCAATGTGCAGTGTGGCAATGTGTAGCATGGTACTGTGGCAGTGTGGCAATGTGCAGCATGCTAGTGTGCAGTGTGGCAATGTGCAGTGTGGCAGTGTCCAGTGTGTCAGTGTCCAGTGTGGCAGTGTGCAGTGTGGCAGTGTGGCAGTGTGGCAATGTGCAGTGTGGCAATGTGTAGCATGGTACTGTGGCAGTGTGGCAATGTGCAGCATGCTAGTGTGCAGTGTGGCAATGTGCAGTGTGGCAGTGTCCAGTGTGGCAGTGTGCAGTGTGGCAGTGTCCAGTGTGGCAATGTGCAGCATGCTAGTGTGCAGTGTGGCAATGTGCAGTGTGGCAGTGTGCAGTGTGGCAGTGTGCAATGTGGCAATGTGCAGTGTGGCAATGTGCAGTGTGGCAATGTGTAGCATGGTACTGTGGCAGTGTGGCAATGTGCAGCATGCTAGTGTGCAGCGTGGCAATGTGCAGTGTGCAGTGTGCAATGTGGCAATGTGCAGTGTGGCAATGTGTAGCATGGTACTGTGGCAGTGTGGCAATGTGCAGCATGCTAGTGTGCAGCGTGGCAATGTGCAGCATGCTAGTGTGCAGTGTGGCAATGTGCAGTGTGGCAGTGTCCAGTGTGGCAGTGTCCAGTGTGGCAGTGTGCAGTGTGGCAGTGTGCAGTGTGGCAATGTGCAGTGTGGCAATGTGCAGTGTGGCAATGTGTAGCATGGTACTGTGGCAGTGTGGCAATGTGCAGCATGATAGTGTGCAGCGTGGCAATGTGCAGTGTGCAGTGTGCAATGTGGCAATGTGCAGTGCGGCAATGTGTAGCATGGTACTGTGGCAGTGTGGCAATGTGTAGCATGGTACTGTGGCAGTGTGGCAATGTGTAGCATGGTACTGTGGCAGTGTGGCAATGTGCAGCGTGGTAGTGTGCAGTGTGTCAATGTGCAGCGTGGCAGTGTGCAGCATGCTAGTGTGCAGTGTGGCAATGTGCAGCGTGGTAGTGTGCAGTGTGGCAGTGTGCAGTGTGGCAATGTGTAGCATGGTGCTGTGGCAGTGTGGCAAATTGCAGCATGCTAGTGTGCAGTGTGGCAATGTGCAGCGTGGTAGTGTGCAGTGTGGCAATGTGCAGCGTGGTAGTGTGCAGTGTGGCAATGTGCAGCATGCTAGTGTGCAGTGTGGCAATGTGCAGCGTGGTAGTGTGCAGTGTGGCAATGTGCAGCTTGGTAGTGTGCAGTGTGGCAATGTGCAGCGTGGTAGTGTGCAGTGTGGCAATGTGCAGCATGGTACTATGGCAGTGTGGCAATGTGCAGCATGGTAGTGTCCAGTGTGGCAATGTGCAGTGTGGCAATGTGTAGCATGGCAGTGTGGCAATGTGCAGCGTGGTAGTGTGCATCATGGTAGTGTGCAGCATGGCAGTGTGCAGTGTGGCAATGTGCAGCATGGTAGTGTGCAGTGTGTCAATGTGCAGCGTGGTAGTGTGCAGTGTGTCAATGTGCAGCATGGTAGTGTGGCAGTGTGCAGTGTGGCAGTGTGCAGTGTGGCAATGTGTAGCATGGTACTGTGGCAGTGTGGCAATGTGCAGCATGCTAGTGTGCAGTGTGGCAATGTGTAGCATGGTAGTGTGCAGTGTGCAATGTGGAAGTATGGCAGTCGCAGTGTGCAATGTGGCAGAGAGCGGCACTCACAACTTAACTGCGCAGATCCAACGTACCATGGAGCTGTTGTTTCTAGCCAAACGAGTCATTTCTTCATTCCTGGGTGGCCATATTTCAGCTGCATATAGCAAAACACTTCTCACACAGGACTCAAAGACATGGCCTCTACACCAAATAAGAGATACTCTTATTTGTGAGAATGTGCAGCAAATCGTGAAAATTCTTCCATGTAGATCTTATACGGGCGGTGACAGCACCAGAATATTCACCTGAGTTGTCTAACACATCGCCAAGGTAGCAGAAAGATTCCACCTCGAAAGCACTATCCCCGATTATCACCTCCTGGATTTGTGGATGAATGTCAGGAAGCTCACCCTTGCAGCGACACCTCACATTTCACAGCCTCCTTATTGTAGAGCTATTTGGAGCGTTGTAGAATCAATGAATGAAGTGGCGAACAATCATATCATATTCCCTACTGAAGATTCAATTCCATCAATTAAAGCAGATTGTTACTCCATCTCAAAGTTTCCAAAAGTCATAGGTTGTATTGATGGCAGGCATATATGAATTATTTCTCCTCATCTGAATTCGACATCTTTCGTCAACAGAAAAGGTTTTCATAGTATAAACGTAATGGCTGTTTGTGATGCTCGCTGCAAATTCATTTATGTTTCTGCGCGATGGCCTGGCTCTAGCCATGACAGTTTTATTCTGAAAAGCAGCGTTTTGTTGGATATCATGGAATCTCAAGAAAATGAGTACGAAGATTGTGTCATTCTTGGGGATAAAGGATATCCCTGTCGACGTTGGTTGATGATTCCTTACAATCCAGAGTCGAATTCCGAAATAAGATTCAATAAATCACTATGCAGAACTCGATCAAAAATCGAATGTGCATTCGGTATACTGAAAAAAAGATTCAATTGTTTCTTTCCATCAAGAACTGCGATTTGCGCCTAGTCGTTGTAGCTCAATCATCACAGCAGGTATAATAATGCACAACATTGCCATGTCATCGAACATTCCTTTGCCTGATGACTCGACCACCGTAAATGTTGAACAGACTGAGCAAACCGCTGATTTACCTTTGATTACAGATGGTTTGCGTAGAGTTCAACATAGAAGGATGATCGGGGACCAGTTTTTTTCCTGAATATTCCAATACCTTAACTTTGAGCAAATGTCTACCCTCTATACACTGTATACTTGCACAATGAATATTATATTGACTTGTTTTGTCCGGTATCAGCTAGATTTTCTCTTCATACATAGTCTGTCGTCTCAATTAGTAGATTCATATACCTTTCTAAATTTTATTTGTTACATCCATAAATAGAAGAGAAAACGCCGATACATTCCAGACAAATGTTATATTATTAGTTAGTGGTTAAGTTGATTGACGAAGGAATGTGTCATAATAGATGACACTTCAGGTTGTACATGTAATTGCCTGTCCAAAAGACACTCCCACTTTTTGTAGCACTCAATCTGTCTTTGTAATTTCTCTTTTTCGAGTAGGAGAACCTCTCTTTGCAAATTGTGTAGAGAATATTTTTCACTCTTCAGCCTTCTTCTCTTTGTAGGTGGTTCCTCATCACTGTCGATATTCATGTCGATATCGATGGTCTGCTGTGAAGTTGTTGGCAATCCATGTTCATCCTCATGAATCCCATGAAACGATGGATCATCGGCGAATATGTCTGCCATCACGTTTTCTTCCTCTGTCAACAAACTTGCATTTACACCTCCACCGGTCTTCTTCTGCTCCCTCTTTTCATCTCGAACTTTCCTCTTGACATTTGACTACATATTCTGCAGTTTCTTCTTGATATCACTTGCAGTTCTCTTGTAAACACCAAAAGCATTTACTTTGTTGCTAACTTCGAACCAAGAAGATTTCTTCTCGTCCGCATTCATGAATGATAGCGGAGCATCAATTAATTCCTTGTTTTCTTTATACCATTCAGTTATAGCATTTTCTTCTTATTTCGTGAAGAATATTCTCTTCTGAGATTTGGGTCTATTTTCCTTTCCAACGTCAACGCTTTGCTCCATCTTCACAAGCAATGAGGATACCGATTTACTGATCAAAGTTATTGCGCACACTAGAGTTGACAGGATCATTCTCCATGTTCATTTGCCGTGCGCGAGTCACTTGGAAACTTGCGATTTAGTCAATGTAGAAACCTAGTGCCGGCGTTGAATACGATTTTGATGTTAAGTTAGTAGCTGACTTAACTGTTTAGTAAAGCAAATGATTAACTTAAGTGCACGTAGTGAATACGGCCATTAGACTTAAACTATCAAGAATGCAGCAGACACGATAGTCTTATAATTGCATATAAGTGTGCATTACTTATTCATACATTTTATCATACACTAGAAATAATTTTAGCGTATGTTTGTGCAGTATGCCAAAAATTTACTTTCATTGATATTGATCAAAAATTAAACTGTTGAGGCAGCCGAAAGAAAGAAAGAGAATTATTCACGACAAGCGTGTTAATATTTAATGAATTTTTAAAGCGATTATTACGGAATATCGATCTTTTACCAGACGTCACAAAAGTCGCGGTATTTGCATTTCGATTTGAAAATCACAATTCAACATTATGACTTGCGAAAGCACTGAAATAAGAGAAGCTATGAAATATTCTTCAAAAAATTCATCATGAAAGTAAGGATACGACACACTGTCTTTGCTTTCACCGAAATATACTTCACAAGTCTAGTTCAAATGTGGTCAGTGACCCAAAAGGACAGATCAAGCCTGATTAATAACGAAATAAACTGCAAGGAGTAGCGTGTACATCTCGGGATCATTGTAGTCCGTGAAGATAGTGCCGTGGTCCGGAGTTTGGGAACCTCTGCTCTATGGAATGTTTAGAAGAAGAAAACTGCTTTCTAATGGACCTCTTTTTGTAGATTTTACTTCGGATAATTTATGATCGCCAGTGACGAACTAGAGTGGGCAACTTGGTTCTTTATTAGCTTATTAGCTTACTGGGCCTACACAGCAGTTAGCCTATTACTTAGCATTCACAACTCATTTGGTACTGATTTTACATCATTTTCTGGCTATCGTAGAATTGCTTTTCCACTAATGACATGAAAGCTAAGCTTTCTCTTCTCACCACATTAGGCTCAGCAGTTAAGCATCAATCCATACTTTTCCTGCAAACTCTGTAGACTAAGAATAAACATCTATATCAGTATTTAGCAGAGCATCTGAAGTAATCCGAATCTGTGAGACATACATGCTTTTTATAACGTCCATCATCCATGACATGAAAAATAAAGAATGTATTTGAACACGATAAGAAACCTACTCCTACTTCGGTTTTCCCATGGGTTTACATGGCTTACCCCTCCGAAAATATGAAGGTAGAAAAGCCAAAATCTCCAAATTGCTGGCTCCATAGAATTTCATATTATATGCATAGACAGTAGAGTTGATGACCACTCACATCCTGCAGCAAGTAGTTATACAGACATCATTCCTTGTTCCTGTCCCCAAATCGGACAGACAGAAACGAAGACACGAAAATTAACAAGATTGAGTAAACACATAAATTTGAAAATTCATACAATTTTCCCAAATCTCACCCTGTTCAAATTGCTGTGGAGGAGTGGCATCGATAGCTATGGTAATGAAAGTGATAGTGTGGATGTAGACTGGTGTGCTGAGCTTAAGTTTGACTATTTTGGGTAATCGGTGCAGTAGCGCAGAATATTTTGGCTTTTTTGGATTTGAGTATCGAAATGTGGACTGATTTTGTGGATTTGAATTGCTGTGGAGGAGTGGCATCGATAGCTATGGTAATGAAAGTGATAGTGTGGATGTAGACTGGTGTGCTGAGCTTAAGTTTGACTATTTTGGGTAATCGGTGCAGTAGCGCAGAATATTTTGGCTTTTTTGGATTTGAGTATCGAAATGTGGACTGATTTTGTGGATATGAATTGCTGTGGAGGAGTGGCATCGATAGCTATGGTAACGAAAGTGTGGATGTAGACTGGTATGCTGAGCTTAAGTTTGGCTATTTTGGGTAATCGGTGCAGTAGCGCAGAATATTTTGGCTTTTTTGGATTTGAGTATCGAAATGTGGACTGATTTTGTGGATATGAATTGCTGTGGAGGAGTGGCATCGATAGCTATGGTAATGAAAGTGATAGTGTGGATGTAGACTGGTGTGCAGAGCTTAAGTTTGGCTATTTTGGGTAATCGGTGCAGTAGCGCAGAATATTTTGGCTTTTTTGGATTTGAGTATCGAAATGTGGACTGATTTTGTGGATTTGAATTGCTGTGGAGGAGTGGCATCGATAGCTATGGTAACGAAAGTGTGGATGTAGACTGGTGTGCTGAGCTTAAGTTTGGCTATTTTGGGTAATCGGTGCAGTAGCGCAGAATATTTTGGCTTTTTTGGATTTGAGTATCGAAATGTGGACTGATTTTGTGGATTTGAATTGCTGTGGAGGAGTGGCATCGATAGCTATGGTAACGAAAGTGATAGTGTGGATGTAGACTGGTATGCTGAGGTTAAGTTTGGTTATTTTGGGTAATCGGTGCAGTAGCGCAGAATATTTTGGCTTTTTTGGATTTGAGTATCGAAATGTGGACTGATTTTGTGGATTTGAATTGCTGTGGAGGAGTGGCATCGATAGCTATGGTAATGAAAGTGATAGTGTGGATGTAGACTGGTATGCTGAGCTTAAGTTTGGCTATTTTGGGTAATCGGTGCAGTAGCGCAGAATATTTTGGCTTTTTTGGATTTGAGTATCGAAATGTGGACTGATTTTGTGGATATGAATTGCTGTGGAGGAGTGGCATCGATAGCTATGGTAATGAAAGTGATAGTGTGGATGTAGACTGGTGTGCTGAGCTTAAGTTTGGCTTTTTTGGGTAATCGGCGCAGTAGCGAAGAATATTTTGGCTTTTTTGGATTTGAGTATCGAAATGTGGACTGATTTTGTGGATTTGAATTGCTGTGGAGGAGTGGCATCGATAGCTATGGTAATGAAAGTGATAGTGTGGATGTAGACTGGTGTTGTGAGCTTAAGTTTGGCTATTTTGGGTAATCGGTGCAGTAGCGCAGAATATTTTGGCTTTTTTGGATTTGAGTATCGAAATGTGGACTGATTTTGTGGATATGAATTGCTGTGGTGAGTGGCATCGATAGCTATGGTAATGAAAGTGATAGTGTGGATGTAGACTGGTGTGCTGAGCTTAAGTTTGGCTATTTTGGGTAATCGGTGCAGTAGCGCAGAATATTTTGGCTTTTTTGGACTTGAGTATCGAAATGTGGACTGATTTTGTGGATATAATAATATGTTTATATTCTCAAAAATAAAAATCAAATCAATCACAAACATTGCAAATTAAGTACATACATGGCGCATAATGCGCAAGTCAGAATTCAATAGAGAGGTGGTGTGCGGGAAGAAAGAGTTTTTTCTTTGAAGAGTTCTGCTGAGTGGGACCCTGTATTGACTTCGCAGCTTCTTTGGTATTCTTGGATGCAGCACATGATTTTTGTTTCCTTCAATTTGTTTAAACAGTACCTTACTTTTACCGTCTCTTCTAACTTTCAATTCGTTTTTCCTGCATTTACACAACCTTTTGTTTCGGCTACCAAAATATATATCATAGATCAGTCTATGAGCCCTGTTATCAATTTTCTGTAGCTTGTACTCGCTCTCGTGATTGATGCCAACAAACAGGGGGCTTGAATATTCTAGCATGGATCGGATGATTGACGTGTACACTGTGTGCAGCTCTGAGCTTGTTAAAATGTTTTTCAGTCTTCGCAATATGTGGAACCTTTGCATTGATTTGACATACAATTGGTGGACGTGCGATTTCCAGTTTAGCTGATCGTTAATAGTAATGCCAAGAATCTTTGTTTCTTCGACTCGAGGAATACGGAACTTGGACACAAACCGTGTTCCTTTTCGTGTAAAAACCATCACCTTTGATTTGTCCATATTTAACTTCAGTTTATTATTGATGCACCATTTTGCCACATTGGATGTTTCGCTTTCCACCATTTCTACGATTACAGATTCGTTTTTGCTTTCCATGGGCAAGATGATATTGAGATCATCAGCATATTTTACTGTGCTTCCTTTTTCGATACTCGAGCACAGATTCTTGGTGAAGGCGCAGAACAAAGCTGGGGCGAGGACTGAGCCTTGGGGCACACCTCTCATCATGGAGATCCGCTGTGAAAATCTATTTTCAACATATATTCTTGCGGTTCTATCTTTCAGATAGCTTTGAAGCCAACGCACAAATCCGATTGGGAAACACTCCCTGGCAAGGTGATGAAGAAGGCGATTGTGATCAATGAGGTCGAACGCTTTAGATAGGTCATAGCTTATCAGTATAGCTCCTTGATTCAATTTTTCGTCCATAATTTTCGTTAATCTGTCCATTACCTCGATCAGGGCTGTCGTAGTAGAGTGGGAGCGACGAAAGCCATGCTGCGCATCACCGTACGACGATTCAAATACCTGTCGTAGATTCTTCATTATTATTTTCTCCAGGATCTTGCCGGGGGTTGACATCAATGAGATAAAGCGCAGTTGCTTTACATCTGGGGGTTTACTCTTTGGAATCATCTTGACTGTGCAATCCTTCCATTTTTGGGGAATGGTTTTGCTGCTTATTGAATGGTTGTATATTATGCACAAAGGTTCTGCCAACACTAGTGCCATTTCCTTGTATATCTTAAGGGGAATCTGATTAGGACCTGTCGATTTCTTTAGCGAAATGTTGCTAAGAAATTGACAAACGATGTGCTTTTCGATGTATGGACACCAGTCATCATCATCTCCGTTCTCAGGAAGATCCAATTCAGACGTCACGGAATCGTCGTTCATATACAATTTTGAAATGTCTCCGTGAACTGTAGCCAGCAAATTTTCCAAAGAACCGCATTGTTGAATCAGTTGTGCAATTGCTTTATCAGTTTCAGCTTTAGTTTCTTTATTCACTAATTTCCACATGCCTTTCACTGATGACTTTATATTGTTTGCCCAGTTTGTCTTTGCCTTTAATATTTCATTCTTTGTTTTGACTTTAAGATAGTTGTACAGGTTCCAATTTCTTGCTCTATATGCCGACCACCGGTCATTAATTAACTTCTTTAGAAGAGGAGTCATCCAACTTTTGTCAGAGCTGGACAAAGCAACGATTTGTTCAGGTATTGTTTCTTTTATAAGATTCCGCAAGAGTGACTGAAACCAGGTCCATTGGTCGTCGATGTCCAAAAAATTGTACAATGGTGACCAATCTGTTTCAAATAACTTGCAATATAGTTTTTGAAGATTGGACTCGCGAAAGTCATAGACTGTGTGATAGCTGATATTCTTCGAAGTTGCCGAATTCTCTTTATTAGGGACAGCCGTCAATGTCAAGTGATCAGAGTTACCAATGGGGGCGTCATAATTCACATTCCCGTCTTCGTAAGTATCTATCAATTCGTTAGATATGAGTATATGATCCAAAATGCGGTTTATTCTTGTAGGTTTCTTAATCAAATCAATTAGGGACAGATCATCACATAGAGACCTCACGTTAAGGGAATTCATATCGCCGCAAATTACAATTTTATAATCAGGCTTGGATGACAGAAAATGATCGATAATACAGGATAGTTCCTCTTCAATTTCCTTCAGGCGTACAGCGTTAATGTGAGGGGGTACATAAATACAAAGGATCAAAAGCTTTGGAGACTTTATGCTAATCGAAGAGTATTCAATGTCATTGGATTTTTGAAGCGAAACAACTTCTTCAAACGATAAGCACGAACTTATGTAGATAGCAGTTCCGCCACCTTTTCTACCCAATCGATCACAGCGGATACAGTCGTAGCCCGGGAGTGCAACAAGTGACGAGTCAATGGATGGTTCCAACCAAGTTTCGGTGATACATACTATTGTAGGCTTCCTGACTTCGACCAACATTTTCAAATAGTTTATCTTGTGGAAAAGGGACCGCGTGTTCGACAGCATGATGGATGGAAAGGCTTCTAATGATAAAATTCTTCTCGAAAATTTTGATTTTGAATTCGATTGTCTGTTGTTGTTATTTTCCCATGGTGAAGGATTACATTTTCCCCCGCTTCTTTCCTTTGTTTCAATTCTTTGCGTAATTTGTGATGTTGTTCTCTCTCTTTCCAAGTCCGGTCTGGATTGATATATACTTGTTTCAGATGTCCTTTCGAGGATCTCCTCAACTTCCTGGCATTCATCAGCACTGAATGTCTGCTCCCCTCACCTTTGCATTTGACTCGGATAAGCCGTGGTCTTGTCCTGTTCGAGTTGATTCTTCCAATTCTGGTGACATCCGAGATTTCCGCGCTTTCACAACCAATTTCCTTTAGGACATCCTTCACAGCATCCTCATTGCCTTCTTTTCGTTCTTCTATGCTTCCCTCCTCACTCTCAGCCACACCTGAAATGATGAAGAACTTTCTTCTTAGGTATCTGTCATGCACCTCATTAATGACATCATCATTGGAGTCAGTGGGCCTTTGCTGTATAGTTCGCAATTCATGCTGCATTAAAAAGGTCTGTTCATTCAGAAGTCTTAAACTTTTGCTGAGTTCGGCAATTTCAGCCAAGACCGGCCGCAGCATCTTTTCGATTTGCTGAGAGATCATTGTGAAGATTGTCGAGGGTTGTTGCTCAATATCACTGCTCGGGATCTGAGTCGGTGTGGCATCCACTGGCCGTGAAGCACCTGAAGTATTTTCCTTCTCTTTTTCTTTGTTTATCGCATCGCGCAGGGCAGCTGACAATTGTTCCTTGTTTAGCTTCCCATACTGAGCTGCAGACAAACGCCTGACATCTTCAAATTTCATTGGAGTTTGTGGCATACCTGTGGCTGCACTCTCAATTTATGACACAAAACTTGATTATGGCAAAACGAAAAAGCAGCAAAATGTCTGGCGGGAATCGAACACACCTAGAAAAGACCAGAATGTCAGCCTTCGTACCACTAGACCACCATCGCACGCACCAACTTGCACAAAGAACAGCGAAATAAGCTAATCTAGAGATATTGATTCGATGACGGATGACCTTCAGACTCGCAAGAATGGCGGCTAATCACACCAGCAATCGTACGTGACTCAACAGACAAGAGTTAAGAGCACAGAATAGTGGGAGAATAGCACGATGGTAATCCAAACGAAGTAGATCAATCGATGCAGGGAGCAATAAGGATCACAATGATATCAAAACCGATGAATATCGATGGCTAGAACACTAATAAACGACGATATATTCCAAGACTTAACACTGACGCAGAGCGCACAACCACGTTCGACCACGACACATTTGTTGCCATGGATTTGAATTGCTGTGGAGGAGTGGCATCGATAGCTATGGTAACGAAAGTGTGGATGTAGACTGGTGTGCTGAGCTTAAGTTTGGCTATTTTGGGTAATCGGTGCAGTAGCGCAGAATATTTTGGCTTTTTTGGATTTGAGTATCGAAATGTGTACTGATTTTGTGGATATGAATTGCTGTGGAGGAGTGGCATCGATAGCTATGGTAACGAAAGTGATAGTGTGGATGTAGACTGGTGTGCTGAGCTTAAGTTTGGCTATTTTGGATAATCGGTGCAGTAGCGCAGAATATTTTGGCTTTTTTGGATTTGAGTATCGAAATGTGGACTGATTTTGTGGATATGAATTGCTGTGGAGGAGTGGCATCGATAGCTATGGTAATGAAAGTGATAGTGTGGATGTAGACTGGTGTGCTGAGCTTAAGTTTGGCTATTTTGGATAATCGGTGCAGTAGCGCAGAATATTTTGGCTTTTTTGGATTTGAGTATCGAAATGTGGACTGATTTTGTGGATATGAATTGCTGTGGAGGAGTGGCATCGATAGCTATGGTAACGAAAGTGATAGTGTGGATGTAGACTGGTGTGCTGAGCTTAAGTTTGGCTATTTTGGATAATCGGTGCAGTAGCGCAGAATATTTTGGCTTTTTTGGATTTGAGTATCGAAATGTGGACTGATTTTGTGGATATGAATTGCTGTGGAGGAGTGGCATCGATAGCTATGGTAATGAAAGTGATAGTGTGGATGTAGACTGGTGTGCTGAGCTTAAGTTTGGCTATTTTGGGTAATCGGTGCAGTAGCGCAGAATATTTTGGCTTTTTTGGATTTGAGTATCGAAATGTGTACTGATTTTGTGGATATGAATTGCTGTGGAGGAGTGGCATCGATAGCTATGGTAACGAAAGTGATAGTGTGGATGTAGACTGGTGTGCTGAGCTTAAGTTTGGCTATTTTGGATAATCGGTGCAGTAGCGCAGAATATTTTGGCTTTTTTGGATTTGAGTATCGAAATGTGTACTGATTTTGTGGATTTGAATTGCTGTGGAGGAGTGGCATCGATAGCTATGGTAACGAAAGTGATCGTGTGGATGTAGACTGGTATGCTGAGCTTAAGTTTGGCAATTTTGGGTAATCGGTGCAGTAGCGCAGAATATTTTGGCTTTTTTGGATTTGAGTATCGAAATGTGGACTGATTTTGTGGATATGAATTGCTGTGGAGGAGTGGCATCGATAGCTATGGTAATGAAAGTGATAGTGTGGATGTAGACTGGTGTGCTGAGCTTAAGTTTGGCTATTTTGGGTAATCGGTGCAGTAGCGCAGAATATTTTGGCTTTTTTGGATTTGAGTATCGAAATGTGGACTGATTTTGTGGATATGAATTGCTGTGGAGGAGTGGCATCGATAGCTATGGTAATGAAAGTGATAGTGTGGATGTAGAATGGTATGCTGAGGTTAAGTTTGGCTTTTTTGGGTAATCGGTGCAGTAGCGCAAAATATTTTGGATTTTTTGGATTTGAGTATCGAAATGTGGACTGATTTTGTGGATATGAATTGCTGTGGAGGAGTGGCATCGATAGCTATGGTAATGAAAGTGATAGTGTGGATGTAGAATGGTATGCTGAGGTTAAGTTTGGCTTTTTTGGGTAATCGGTGCAGTAGCGCAAAATATTTTGGATTTTTTGGATTTGAGTATCGAAATGTGGACTGATTTTGTGGATATGAATTGCTGTGGAGGAGTGGCATCGATAGCTATGGTAATGAAAGTGATAGTGTGGATGTAGACTGGTGTGCTGAGCTTAAGTTTGGCTATTTTGGGTAATCGGTGCAGTAGCGCAGAATATTTTGGCTTTTTTGGATTTGAGTATCGAAATGTGTACTGATTTTGTGGATATGAATTGCTGTGGTGAGTGGCATCGATAGCTATGGTAACGAAAGTGATAGTGTGGATGTAGACTGGTGTGCTGAGCTTAAGTTTGGCTATTTTGGGTAATCGGTGCAGTAGCGCAGAATATTTTGGCTTTTTTGGATTTGAGTATCGAAATGTGTACTGATTTTGTGGATTTGAATTGCTGTGGAGGAGTGGCATCGATAGCTATGGTAATGAAAGTGATAGTGTGGATGTAGACTGGTGTGCTGAGCTTAAGTTTGGCTTTTTTGGGTAATCGGCGCAGTAGCGCAGAATATTTTGGCTTTTTTGGATTTGAGTATCGAAATGTGGACTGATTTTGTGGATTTGAATTGCTGTGGAGGAGTGGCATCGATAGCTATGGTAATGAAAGTGATAGTGTGGATGTAGACTGGTGTTGTGAGCTTAAGTTTGGCTATTTTGGGTAATCGGTGCAGTAGCGCAGAATATTTTGGCTTTTTTGGATTTTTTAGTATCGAAATGTGGACTGATTTTGTGGATATGAATTGCTGTGGAGGAGTGGCATCGATAGCTATGGTAATGAAAGTGATAGTGTGGATGTAGACTGGTATGCTGAGCTTAAGTTTGGCTATTTTGGGTAATCGGTGCAGTAGCGCAGAATATTTTGGCTTTTTTGGATTTGAGTATCGAAATGTGGACTGATTTTGTGGATTTGAATTGCTGTGGAGGAGTGGCATCGATAGCTATGGTAATGAAAGTGATAGTGTGGATGTAGACTGGTGTTGTGAGCTTAAGTTTGGCTATTTTGGGTAATCGGTGCAGTAGCGCAGAATATTTTGGCTTTTTTGGATTTGAGTATCGAAATGTGGACTGATTTTGTGGATATGAATTGCTGTGGAGGAGTGGCATCGATAGCTATGGTAATGAAAGTGATAGTGTGGATGTAGACTGGTGTGCTGAGCTTAAGTTTGGCTATTTTGGGTAATCGGTGCAGTAGCGCAGAATATTTTGGCTTTTTTGGATTTGAGTATCGAAATGTGGACTGATTTTGTGGATTTGAATTGCTGTGGAGGAGTGGCATCGATAGCTATGGTAATGAAAGTGATAGTGTGGATGTAGACTGGTGTTGTGAGCTTAAGTTTGGCTATTTTGGGTAATCGGTGCAGTAGCGCAGAATATTTTGGCTTTTTTGGATTTGAGTATCGAAATGTGTACTGATTTTGTGGATATGAATTGCTGTGGAGGAGTGGCATCGATAGCTATGGTAATGAAAGTGATAGTGTGGATGTAGACTGGTGTGCTGAGCTTAAGTTTGGCTATTTTGGGTAATCGGTGCAGTAGCGCAGAATATTTTGGCTTTTTTGGATTTGAGTATCGAAATGTGTACTGATTTTGTGGATATGAATTGCTGTGGTGAGTGGCATCGATAGCTATGGTAATGAAAGTGATAGTGTGGATGTAGACTGGTATGCTGAGCTTAAGTTTGACTATTTTGGATAATCGGTGCAGTAGCGCAGAATATTTTGGCTTTTTTGGATTTGAGTATCGAAATGTGTACTGATTTTGTGGATATGAATTGCTGTGGTGAGTGGCATCGATAGCTATGGTAATGAAAGTGATAGTGTGGATGTAGACTGGTGTGCTGAGCTTAAGTTTGGCTATTTTTGGTAAACGTCTGATTTCTGTGGCTTTTTTGGCTCTTTTGGAAGACGCTGCGGTTACACTTAGCTGAGTGAACAAAGTAGCTCACTTTCACGTTTTCACACGCCTTTGTACCGCGTCATTGTCTACAGATACCGGCCTCCAGCTCTGATCGCACGCACGCTCAGTTCTTCCTCCCGGCCGTCATGTCTATTTTTAGTACTCCCTGACCACTGCCAAGCCTTTGGGAAGACTCTTCCATGAGCAGGAATAGTGTCGCGAATTTCCGACCAAAGAGCAGTTGCGCTGGAGATGAGCCGTCGTATCGTTTAGTATTGTGGTATAGTAACAATCCTTCCGCAAATTTATCCCAATTTATATCTTGCTTGCTTTGTATCCAATGACCTCTCACCATCTTCTTTAGTTGCTTTACACCGGCTTCAGCACATCCGTCACTTTCTGCATAACATGGAGATGAAGTCTGATGGAAGACTGCCAATTGCTGCAAGAATTCATGCAAAACCTTAGAAGTAAGCTGCGGCCCATTATCTGAGTAGAGTCTAAGGGACAGATTTTTCAATAAATCTTCGGCGCAAGGAGTGGTACTTGGGGTTATCCCCCCCACGTTCTCAAATTTGTCTAAAATGTGCAAAAATGAATCAATTGTCACCAAACTTCATGTAGACGAACTTCAGCATATTTTCTACCCACATACAAAATTTTATGCAGATCGGATAAGTATTTCTTGCATTAGAGACGATAACTTGAAGTGTAGCGATGACAGCAGCCTGATCTGACTTCGTCTGTTCGACGCATCATCGCTACTCGTGTGTACATTGTTCTCTCTCCCTCTTCGTCTCATCCACTTCTATTTGAAATCTTCCCACGATCACTACCTTGCCACACCTTTTTTAACCCAAGCATATCAGTGTAAGGGATGTGGCACAGAAGAAGAAGAAGAAGAAGTCACATCAAGCTGTCGGCATCGCTGCTCTTCAAGTTCTCGCTCCTAATTCACAAAGTACTTGTTCGATTTGCACAAATGTGGGCATGTGGCTAGAGAATATCTTCACTTGCTTGTGCTTAAAGTTTTGTGACGATTAATTCATTTTTGCAGATTTTAGACAAATTTGAAAACGTAAGGGAGGAGATAACCCATAAGCACCGAAAAGGCGAAAGAAAAGAAAGAAGCAATAATCGAAACATGCAACTCATGATCTCGGAGCCTACCGTCACTCAAAGTTGGTGATTGGGTTGTCATGCAAGATAATCGAGCTAAGAAGTGGGACAAGTGCGGTTTAATTGTCGAAGTAGGCCTACACCGTAACTACCTTGTAAAATTATCAAGTGGCCGTGTATTCCGAAGAAACAGGCGATTCTTTAGAAGACGAGTTCACAATTTACATGGAGCAGGTACACAAGAATCCCCCACCACGCCTCCTGCAGCGGATAGTCCAAAAATATCAAGCTGAAAGAAGGTCACTACGCGATCCGGGGAATATCAACACCTGAAATATTGTAGGTGAATTTAAGGAAATCCAGTTATACTCACTGACTTAGGGAAGAGGAGATGACTGCACTTATTGACAATGCTAACAATAAATGTTCCCTGTTGTATTTCAGCCCTGTTGGTTATTCGTGCGGAGTGACTGAATGACAATCGTTCATCAGTCTGTGCCCTGAAACACGCATTTCTTGTTGACTGCAGTCCCTTCCTAAATCGTTGCACAACCCGAAAAGCTCTTTTATCTCTTGCTTATTCTCATCAAATTTAACCGTGGACTGATTAAGTTCATGTTGTTGATTACTGAACTGATTCACTTGATCGGCCGAGACACTTGCTTGGTTTAGGAAACAGTGTGGTCTGCCTAATTAAATGAAGTAATTAGTGATAAGAAAGATCATGTCATTGATGTCATGTCATAACTGCCCCCGTTTCCTGCCATCATTGAATGAGTTGCGAGAACGTTTCAAAAATAATTGCACATAAAAGCTAGGCTATTTTCAAATGACATTTTCGTGTTGAAGTCCTGAATTAATTTTGATAAACAATATACCACATGAAACCTTGAGTTCTATAGATTATTTTGGCATACATTTCACTTTCATGTGTGGGCCGTAGGCCTTCTGAAAGAAAATTGAGCGTTTTCTTTGATATGCAGGATTTCAACATGAAGACGACAGAATTTTTTTAATGAAAGTTGGCAGCTTCATCACGACACACAATTTTTAGGACTGGCCGAATGAAAAGATAAAATATTAATAAGTTTTTCCGAAAAATTGTTGCTAAAAAAATCTCAAGATTTTCTCATTGATGAAGATGCTCAATTTCAATAACCTTTCTCCCATGTGAAAGCTTATGTCTGATCAGTTGTGGTCAGCAGACTTAAAAGTATGAATTTTTGGTCAATTCATTCACCGATGCCTACAGGGGCCTATTTCAATTTAAGGTACCTAACCTTAAGATTCTTGGAAACGACGTTAGTACATTTCAAAGCTTAGGTTAGGTACCTTGGAATATCGTAAGGTACCTAAGGTTGTGAGTCAGCATGAAGACAAAGACGAAAAATCTTAAGGCGCCTTAAGGTAGTATCTTAGCCTGTTTCAATCTTAGGTTAGGTGGCAAAACTTAAGGTGAATAGTAAGGTAGCTCTTCCCCTACCTTACCACTTACCTAACATATTACTATCATTCGTAAGGAAGATGATATCGATATTTTCTGACAATAAACATACATCTTAGACATTATTTTACATGCATTTTGTTTATTTGACTATACTGTAAATATGTACATTTAGAATAGTGAAGATAACTGAACAGTTACGAGATAGTCACAGTGAACATATCGGTATAATATTTCCATCAAGTCGACAATCAAAAACAACTATCAAATCTTACTGCTTTTATGATTTCATTGATAGTAACGAAAAATAACATATGACGCTTACTTGAGCAAAATGAAGCGGTACACGTAATGAAATCGTCAAGCACTTTATTCAGGGAGTATTCATCAGTTTTGCTGTTTTTTCAACATAATATTCCCTCTTGGCAGTTAGCACTTCCATCTTGAGCTTGTGTTCCAGACGATTTTGTATTATCTCTTCTTCTAATTTTTTGCAAGCGAGTTTTGCAACAGTTGCTGCAGTGCATATATCGGTTGTTATCTCAATCTGTGAAGAAATTGATTGATCGAGGGTCTCTTGAGGCTGTAGGGCGATGTCACTAACCTCAGTCTCAATCTCGACACGATTAGGGTCTTCATTTGAAGTATTCACTGCTGAATGTGAAGCACCCGGTATCATAGTCAATGCTGGGTTATCTCTGCCCATGATATCCCAACATAATTCCATGATGGGATCTAACGGAATGGATCTACCACCCCCTGTTGCAGAACGACTACTGCGTATTTTCATCGTGTAGTTTCGTAGTTTAGATTTCAAGTTATCCCATTTTTTTATCAATTTGTCAACTTGAATGTCTTCTTGACCTGTGGTAACTTTGAGGTCATCACACAGCTGCTTCCACATAGTTGACTTGTTGTTCACAGTCAATTTGTTATTCACTCGGCTGAACAAAGCGTCAGCTTTCTCTTTCAACATTTGAAGAAAAATCAACACTGTTTCATTCGAAAATGCTGAAGAAGGCATATTTTACGATGACGGAACAATACAGTGAGATGGTCTGCCAAATTGCGATGAAGTAAACTAACTGTGAGGATAACGTCGGTTATAACGTCGTGTTATATTAACCAACTGGTGCGTTCTGCAGTGACGTTCTGCAGTCTTCAAACAATGAGTGTCGCCGTAAATACATGCACCATAGTCACTTGACTTCAAAGATATCTGAGAGCGTGTTGCGTGAGAGTTGAATAAAAACCACGATGAATGATATACGCCTAATGGAAATTATTGAAGAACTTAACCAATCTCGAGCTCTGCGGCGAAGTATTCTCCATGATCCCAATAATCCATTTGATTATGACAAAACTTTTTTCTTCCAAAATTTCCGATTTACCAAAGAAGCTGCAATCATAGTTATTGAAGAACTTATCCCATATCTGCCTTCAAAGAGTTGTTATTCGAACAGTATGCCTCCTTATCTTAAAGTCCTTTACACTTTACACTACTTGGGAACCGGTAATTGCTTTTGGAATCTCAATCAAAAACTTTAATATACGCTATTGGAGCTGGAATTACCGCGGCTGCTGGCACCAGACTTGCCCTCCAATTGGTACTCGTTAATGGTTTTAAGGTGTACTCATTCCAATTACGGGGCCTATAAAAAGACCCGTATTGTTATTTTTCGTCACTACCTCCCCGTACTGGGAGTGGGTAATTTGCGCGCCTGCTGCAAACCGTAGTTCTGGTAGCCGTTTCTCATGCTCCCTCTCCGGAATCGAACCCTGATTCCCCGTTACCCGTGATCACCATGGTAGGCAGGTAACCTACCAACGTAAGTTGATAGGGCAGACATTTGAAGGATACGTCGCCGGCTCAAGGCCATGCGATCTGCTAAAGTTTATCCAGAGTCATCAAAAAACTCAGGCCGGAGCCCGGTTGGTTTTGATCTAATAAATGCGCCGTTCCCTTGCGGTCATGGCTTTGATGCATGTATTAGCTCTAGAATTCCCACAGTTATCCATGTTAGATACACGATCCAAGGAACCATAGCTGATTTAATGAGCCATTCGCGGTTTCATCGTAAGATGATGTGTACTTAGACATGCATGGCTTAGTCTTTGAGACAAGCATATGACTACTGGCAGGATCAACCAGGTAGCTAATTTAGAGCCCTCTTCAAAGGGCCTAAATAGCATACTCAAGCCTTGGATAGACACTCACAAGGCGTTCATGTTCAAACACGTTTTGCACACTGTTTTCATCATTCGCCAGACCAATACTCACCAGATATGACGGGAGATGGTCGTATAGGACAAGCCAACCGGTTGTACCTTTCGATACGCTCTTAGAATCGGCCTGCGCAGAACCACAAACACGTACTAGTGCCGCCGAATGTGCGCGCTTCCGATGCAATTCCATAAGACCTTAAGTCCTATGCTTTCCTGCGACCAACACGTCTTCTATAGTGCCATATAGACGGAACAGCGCTCCGCCTTGATATTCACACTGTATCACTTTATATGCATTGCCTGAGGCTTGCGATGAAACCCTGTACCAGGCAAGTTCGACTGCTCACACAACTGCTGCGTCCGTCCTATACAGCATAGGACGTCGACTGCACACAGTATACTGCTGTGAGCAAGCCAGAGCGCCGTCTGTATTCATCTGCATAGAAGCAGAGAAGACAGCCACTCATGAGTATAGGAGCAACAGTACAAATTTACAACGATTGCATGTTTAAAATGGTCAAAAAAAAATCGGGAGTAAAAGCGAAAAAAAAATAGAGGCAAAAAAATGGACGATTTAAAAACCTCAGGCAAATGCGGTCACGAGTATGTGCCTGTTAATACGGCGTATTCGTGTGACCAAGTGACTGAGATTTTTAAATCGTCCAGATTTTTACTTCTGACTTCCTCGCTAATGCTCCATCAAATGGAATCCCCTGTTGCAGTTTTCTTTGGACCGACCGACCGACCGAGTTGTAAACGCCCCTCTGTATACAGATTACTCTTTCTTTGGCTTCTTTGATGAATTGAAGTATCCACCTCAAGACGCTCAACACAAGTAAATATGCATGATTGAACTGTTTTCTTTCATACACAAATTTATCTTGCCAAGACAAAGTGCTTCGCTTTTTTACGTCGCTTTCAAAATATATCTCTTTACAACATAAATCAATGATTATGTTAAACAGGCCTACGTCGATTATTAATAAGTATTTTTTTAATTTCATTTATTAGGGATTGTCGGCAATGATTATTTTGTAGAAGTACTTGAAAATTGCGCTTTCGCACAGACAAATGAAACGGATCTTGCAATTGATCGATTATTTTCCGGTCGATTAATACTTTAAGAGAGCCATAGTCTTGTCGTCTAACAATTTTTATTTTGACAAATACTAACAGATTAAAGAAAAAACAATGTTATTCTGCAATATAGTGTCCTGCAGCATCAAATAACTCTTGCTCGCGGAGGGCAGTTTCCGAGATGTCCCGAAGTACCTGCAACGAGGCCGATTCCAGTTCATCCGATCTGTTAAAGATCATTCCTCGCAACGAGTTCTTCAGCCAGAGGAACAGGAATCGATCACACAGATTGAGATTCGGACTGTAGGGGCTCTGCCAACTCGTTGTGACTCTCCTCTTCTCCAGGAACTCCTTGACAGGTGGAACAGTGTGGGGGCGGGCATCGTCCATTTGCAGTCGAAGGTCATTGAGTCGGACAGGTCCTGCAAAGATCACCGGTTCTTCGTAGGTAATCGGCCATACCTTCAGCATTGACAGTGACACCATAGGGAAGTGCTGTCACTGAAAAGCGTTTGTTGAGGAGAGACTTCTGCCGTGTCATGAAGCTCTGGCGTGCCACTTGTCGTCTTGGCTCTTTGTCCAACCAGATCTTGTTGTCTGTCTTTGTTCCGTGAACGTTACAAGGCACCCATGTTTCGTCCTGTACAGCATACAGGTTGTACTTTTCATCTCCCATGCACAGACACGTTTCATAGAGTTGACGATTTTCCGCAGTGAGTTCGTGTGGCTCCCAAACTGAGCAAACCCATCGCAATTCCAGATCATCTCTCAAAATGCGAAGGATTGTGCTATGGTTACAGTTTAACTTCTCAGCAATATCGCGGGATATTCTTGATGAGGTCTGAAACTTGGTGGGACAATTCATCCGTTCGTGATGTTCTCGGACGTCAAGGTCCCATCTTTGACTTCTTTCATCCATCTTTGGATGGTCCGGAGGGATGGAGCGCGATCTGGTCAAGCCTCTACTAACTGGGCATGGATTTCAGTAGCCAACTTTCCAAGCATCTGACATGTAATGGCGTAGAATCGCAGATGCGTTTGATCAAATTCCATCGTGTCGAAGCTATAAAATGAACGATTAAGAACTTGAACATGTGCCTGTTATTCATTCGTTGCACCGCGTTAGCATTCATGAGTTGTATTCACGATTCAGCCGTCATTCGCAACAACAGGTGAAAGTCAAACAATGGAATGACATTCTGATGCACCAACTTTACGTGTCGCATTATCGGTAATTAAAATAAGTGTCATTTGTTCTCTGAAATCATAAAACCACAGGATTTATGGTTCACCCAAGGTACCTAAATATACGAAATGGACAGCTTGGTTTCAACCTGCACTCCGCTCAGCTGATCTAGTGTGTTTTTGGGGGTCCTTTTTATGCCCCGTGATCACACCCACGAACGCAGACTCGGGAGAAGACAAATTCCTAGTGATGCGAGACCTAGAGTTTGTGAACGTTGCCTCCAGGAAGCTGTGCGAATCGTGCTTGAAGTATAGCGATGTTAGGTGTTAAATCTGACCTCGTCTGTTCGACGCAGCATTATTACTCGTATGAACATTGTTCATCAATTGGCTGCTATTTCATATCCCACCGGCCGCGACATTTTCTTTGTCATTACCACGTCACGAATTGAATCTGTCGACTCACTCACTCATCCCTTTTTGCGTCCTTTTGGTCCAGAAGATGCTGGGTTAGACGATTTCCGCTTGATGATGCTCCTCCACTTCTGGCGATCGTGTGTATCAGCTTCTTGAGCACCAACACTTTTCATGTCTTCGGCGATGACATCGCGCCAGGTCTTTCCTTGGCGTCCAACAGCACGCGTGCCAGATACTTCCATGTCCGTAACTTTCTTGACCCATTCCGACTCGCTCTTCCTCCGCACATGACCAAACCAGCGCAACCTTTCTCTTCTGATCGAATCCAAGATGTTCTCTAGCCCCATTTCCTGTCGCAGTTCTTCATTCGACCTTCTCTCTGAGCTTCTCACTCCGCACATCCAACGTATCATGCGCATCTCCGCAGACAGCAGCATCCTTTCATGATTTGAGAGCAGTGGCCACGATTCACAACCGTAAATCATTGCTTGCCGGACACATGCAGCATACAGCTGGCCTTTGACTCGCATGGACGGTGACTTCGATGTTAAGAAGGCTTGGAGCCCCCGAAACTTTCTTCAACCACACCGTATTCTGGCAACCACTGCTGACTCAACACCACCGCAACTGTCGATAACATCACCAAGATAGCAGAAGCTGTCCACGCTCTCAAGTCGGGTTCCGTGCATGTCAACACACTTGGGAATATCTTCACCATCATTCTTCGAAGCTGATAAGCACTTCTCACACTTGTAATTGATAGCCGCAGTGAGTCTCCCTTTCACTTTTGAGCATCGCGCATGCAACCAACAGTTGCAGATGTTACATTGGATTGAGTTCGCTCCCACACCTTTGCAGCATTTTACACATGGCCATTTTGCTGTCAGGTACTTCTTCTCGACTCTGTCTTTACCACCGCTTACCATGATCTTTGTCTTTGTGGCATTCATCTTCAAACCTTTACAGGACAAACTTCTTTCCCAACACAGCAATTTCGCTTGAAGATCTTCCTCCGAGTCAGCCATAAGGAGAAGGTCATCTGCATATAGAAGTTCATATGGCAATCCCTTCCTCGCTGCTTCACTTACGGTATTCATAACTATGGCAAAGAGCAATGGACTCAATACCGAACCTTGATGCACTCCTACATCCACAGTGAAGTGGTCAGAGTCTCCGAACTTAGTGCGAACGGCCGTAGTTGCAGTGCGATATAGTGTCATTATCGCTCTTACAAGCCATTCCTCGACTCCACTTTTGTGAAGAGACCACCGTAAAACTTCTCTTGGGACTCTGTCGAAGGCTTTTTCAAGGTCAACGAAGGCTAGGAACATCTTCCTTTGCTTAGCACGATACTTCTCTATGACCTGTCGGGTTATAAAGATGGGATCAGTAGTACCTCTACCAGGCATGAAGCCGAACTGCATTTGATCAAGCTCTATTTGAGAGCGCAGTCTCTTCTCCAGTACTCTTTCGAACACCTTCATGGCATGATCCAGCAGCTTTATTGCTCTGTAGGATTCGCATTGTAGAGGATCTCCTTTACCCTTGTACAGAGGAATGAGCACACTACTGCACCAATCATGAGGGATATCATCAACTTGCAGAACTTCGTTAAACAGCTCTGATAACCATTGCACTGATACGTCCAGGCTGTGCAAGAACATTTCATTCACAACATCGGACGGACCGGGTGCTTTTTTTCTTCTTCGTGTTGTTCAGAGCATTTCGAACTTCTTCTTTAGATATGCTTCGCCACGGCCCCTTCACAGTAGGACACTCAGTTGCACCGTTTCAGCTGTTTTCAACATTCATCAACGTTGTCATGAAGTCTCTCCATCTTTGTTTCACTTCATCAGGTTTGGCCATGATGTTTCCCTGTTCGCCTTTAACGCACGACACTCCCTGAATATCCCGATTTTCGGATGCCATCTGTTTCGCAATTTTGAAGAATCGCTTTTTGCCGTCATCAGTGTCAAGATTCTTTGCAAACTCGCGTCTTTTAGTTTCTTGTGCAATCCAAACTGTTTTCCTGGCCTTCCGTCTTGATTGTTCGTAGATAACCCTATTTGCATCACTGTTATTCTTTTGCCACTGTTTGAAACACTTCCTTTTATATTTCATAGCTTCGTTCACTTCTGAATTCCACCACCAGGTCTCCTTCCTGCCTGCCCAACCTTTGGAACGACCACAGACCTTCTCAGCACTTTGAATCCATGCGTCTCTCATGCCACGCTATCAGGCTTGCCGTGGGAATTGATTTTGAATTCCCATTCCCACGGGATTTTTGATGGGAATCCCATGGGAATTCCCATTCCCACGGGATTTTTCAGTATTTCCCATCAGAATTCCCATGGCTCATTACTCTTCCTATATACGTTTTATGGTTCTCTTCTTTCGGACTACAAGTCGATTAACGGATTTTCGTAATTGAACTGATGAGATTAAGTGCTTTTAGTTGACCTATCTTTTGGATGAAAAAGTATTGGCATATCAATCTATCTTATTTTGTAATTTCCAAAAATTGCAAGTTTTTACTAATTATCAAAAATATCTATCATTTTGTTTCAGGGATTAGTCAATCAATAAAGACGACTTAATCGAAATAGTCTTCGATTACATATAGGCCTATACATACACATATTCGCATGTCTATTCACTCTGATTCACTTCATGCGGTGCCGTACTTGTGATGAGCATGGCAAACTTTTAGCTCATCGCAATTTAATATTTAAGTTTACAATACAAGTACAGTGCCTGTATACAAGCAATGAAGTCAATACTTCGCCTACGCATATTTCTATGACTTATCAACAGAAAACAACTACTGATTTATGAATATGTGATAATACGCTCGCTCGCATCCCATGTATTTAGGTACGGTGTAATTCCAATTCTATCTAACTTTGATGATAAAGCCACAAATGCAAAAAGACAAATTTATATTCGAGAAACTAACGTTCATTGAAAATTTGTCCAAGGATTGACAAACGTTGCTGCTAAAAAGGCATCAAACATTAAAAAATATGAATGGATTGATGAAAGCTACATATTATGAAAACTCTCCAATGTAGGCCCTATTATGTATAAAGGCCTACGAATGACAGTAATATAATCTAAGAATAGCAGATCTTCAATAAATTATCAATGGACTAACAACCGTTACTTTGAGACCCGCGTGATGCCGAATGAAGACCATCGACGGATTAACAAGCGTCACTTTGAAAACCATCAAGGCAAAAGCAAATACTCAAGAAAATATCAATGGATTAACAAACGCAAAACGCTACCATGCGGCAATGAAGGCTATCAAGAGAATAGCTGATGCTCTAGAAAAATATCAATGGATTAACAAACGTTTCTACGGGTGTGAAAATCTAGAGAATAGCCGATGCACTAGAAAAATGTCAATGGATTAACAAACGTTGTTATGAGATATATCAAATGAATAACAAATGTTCATGCAAACCTAGGAACTGAATTATAATATAGTCTCTAAATTACAAGCATATTTTGTGTAGATCATAGCGCTGAGCTTGTCAGACTTGAGCCTCTTTCGAAGCTTTGATAAGAGAATCCCCGCCTCGCTGAATAGTCTTTCTACAGAAGCCGATGACACTGGGGTGGAAAAAAGAATTTTTGCACACTTTGACAAAAGTCTCATTTGTGATCCTTTCTCTTTCCAAAAATCCTTGGTCGGATGTCTGGAGGCCACACGAATGGTCTCAAAAAGCAACATTTCTGTTTCAAGTTGTTCATGAAGCGAAGTCTTCATGCGCTTTGGGCGTGGAGCAAACAATGTCTCAAACGGATCGCTGGATGTCGAGGGCTCACGTTCCTGGTTATCACTGACTTTGTACGTGGGGATATCAGATATATGCATTGAATCAAGCAGCTGATTCAAATAGTTCACAACACTTGATTTGAATCCTTGTCCTTCTGATTTGAAAACGTCTTTGACACAAGTCGACAAGGCATATTCGGTACAACCAATTCTACCGCCCAAGTTCAGCGTCGTTGGATAACGGCCGTCGAACGCTGCGACCATTTTCGGTTCGTTGTCACTAACTATAAAGATGGGTTGAGAGAGCTCACCCTGTTTTTCATCATTCGGTGACTTAATGCATTCTTCGAGAATTTTGAAAGTGAACGAAGCGTCGTGTGGTACATCATCCAAATCACAAATCTTAAGTGGATAACTGAACCAACGCCAATCTTTATCGAGTTCACAAGCGACAATAGCAAAATAAGAAAGTCGATGTTCATGTCTTCCAGACCAAAAACAAATCATTCATGATACACCAGCATCCGGATCGTTGAGACTGTTTCTAAAATGATGTTGCAACTTCGCATGGGATTGCTCTCCCTCAGTCATTAACCCCGATGAAATGTAAGTTCGTCCGATGGAATAGTCATTGATCTTGTTGTTTCTGTACGTTACCGAAGAAGCGAAGTTTGCGCAAGAAGATGCAATTTGAGCCATGGCGTTGATGGACACAGTCGGATGGGCACAAACAAGCTTCACTACATGCTGCTGCCATTGTTCTTTTGCTTCTTTCGGAAGAGGAGGCTTACTTGTTGATGGAGCACACTGAAAACTTCGGTGAATGGTGAGTTGATTGGACGTCGACGTCGCCGGTGCGCAGTTTTTCTCGAGATGGCGCTTTATTGCACTGACCCCACTCTGGTTGACCCACTGTCCTCTTTTCTTCTTAAACCAGAGAAACAATTTCTTACAGGCATCACAATAAAGGAAAGGGGCCAACAATGTTTTCTTGTCGTCTCCTGAGCTCTCGGCAACCGGTGATATGTCCACTTGCACAGCCTTTTCCTCGAATCAAGATTGGCACTACCACTGGTTAATGACTTCGGTGGAGGAACAAAAGATACACGAGCAGCAGAAATGTGCTGCTGCAGAGTTTTTTTGTCTACTTCGAAGAACTTGTTCGAAGACATCGCAGCGACGACCTGCCTCAGAGTGGGAACTGAAGTTGCAGACGATTATAATTACATCATATAGATCGGTTCCTCTTCGGTCTGCAGCCTAATGAATCATCGCCAAGCGTCAATCAGGGGAAAAGAATGTTTTACGAGCTCACATTCCCTCACTTGAATTGTCAAAAGTTGCGTAAGTGAAATTGATCATGCAGCGCACGGGGCGAGAGAATCGGTTGGTCACTGACATGGATACTGATTCTCCTCCCGTCGGTTGACGATGCGAATTGACAGACAGCCTCAACAGATAATTACATAATCCAGGTTCTCTCTCTCTCTCTCTCATTCAAGACCGATATTAGTCTTCTTATAAGATTGATAAGCCAAGAAAAGAATTGTTATGATGATGATTACCGACCCGTGTTTCGTCACCCTGACAGAATCATGCTTTTTTTCAGACAAGGACAGCCTGCTTACTGTAGACACAACTGTACAATGTACATGTAGAAATGTTGTATTTTCACTTCAATCTGTGCGTCATTCATGAGCGGCTTCGCCTAGTCATCCAGTAAGATGAGTGCAACTACAGCCTGCATTCTCGCTTTCTCACAACCTTTGCAAACCAAAAAAGAGTTGATACTTTCAAATAAGATTTAAATTTATCTTATTTTGGTGATCAAAATTTTCATTTAATTCCCATGGGATTCCCATGACCTGAAGCAAGATTCCCATCTCATGGGAATTCCCATGGGATCAACGGAATTCCGTTCATCATTGCGATGAGCATGATTTGAAACTTCATCGTTGAAGCGTGCAGCCAGCGTTGGGTCCTTCAGTTTCCAAATTCGTATACGTGACACGCATTTTCTTGAAAATCTTTTCGCCGGTTTTATCTTCAGGTCACTTAAAAATAGCCGGTGCTGCGATACACATTCTTCACCTGGTATGACTTTTGTGTCGACAATTTTGTTTCGATCTCTTCTTCGAACCAATATGTAGTCGATGACACTTTCATTACCACCAGAGCTGTAAGTAATGAGCTTGTTGGAGCTCTTTCTGAAGTAGGTGTTGCATAGAATTAGTTCCAGAGCATCTGCGAAGTCGAGCACACGGAGGCCCTCGTTATTTATTGCACCAAAACCATATCCACCATGAACACCTTCGAAGCCATTCACTTCCCTTCCAACATGACCATTGAAGTCAGCTCCAATTATAACGGTATCTCTGTCTGGGATCTTTCCAACCGCATGTGTCATCTGCTTCCAGAGTACATCTTTTTCAGTATCACTTCTTCCGGATTGAGGGGCATACGCTGACACTATATGGAACAACGTTTCACCCACCAACAATCATGCAACGTTCATTTATTCTGTCGACGCCAACAATTTTGTCCGTCCACCTTTCGGCAATCAGAACACCTACTCCAGCAGCGCCGTCTTCTGCGCCTTTCCAAAGAAATTTGTACCGACCTTGTGAAGGACCAAGACATCTGCAAGATCCACCTTTCCAACGCGTTTCCTGTAAGCAACAGACATGAATCTCTCTTCTTATCGTTTCCACAATTTCACCAGATCTTCGTGACATGCTATCGACATTCCAAGTGCTTACTCGCAAACAGTCCTTCTCAACCTTCCAGTCAGCATCAAGCTGCTTGCCGTCATAACCTGAACCTGTTTTGTTTACTCCCCCGTCATTCTTCTTATCGTAGGCTGACGAGGTCGCCCACGGGATACTACGGGCTGTACCCCGCCCATCATAAGTAGAGATCATCATCATCAAAGCAGTAAGATTGAGCACAGTTTTACGACCGGATGCCCTTCCTCACGTCAACCTCAATGAGGTCATTAGTGTGGGTACCATAATGTTTTGATGGCATTTCCTCCATCAGGGTTCCACTACCCTCCCGGACTATCCGGGTTAGCCAGATTATTTAAAGCCGCCCAGTACTCGACTTTGGTTGATTTAGTTACTACCGGCGATGAAAATGGTAGTATCCAGGGGGCACGACATACAAGCACTACCAAGTAGGCAGTTCAAAAGGGGGTCGCAACCTGGACCAAATGAACTCGTGGACGTACAACCAAAGCCCTCCAAGTGCTATCTGATCGGAATGCGGCGAACAGACGTTGAATCAGATTGAGCTGCTATTATCACTACATTTCAAGTTATCGTCACTAATCTACAAAAGTAATTGCTTGATTTGCATAAGTTTGAATGTGGGTAGAAAATTTATCTACACGTACGCGTGTTAGAGACGTGCAAGGGCTATGAATGGAAACCCGACCCGAAAATTTTACACTGCTAAAAAACCGGAACATAGTTCGAAATAATATTCATTGGAAAATCAGATTACTGCGACTGTGGAGAATGCATATCCCAATATTTGGACTTTAGTCTTTGTGAAGGGAATTATATGCAGAGGAAATTGCTCATTTTTCTCATTTGTGTCATAATGCTTCTTGATTATCTCCTTTAGTCTGTGAAGTGTGAATATCACACTTTGTTAGAATAAGTGTATTGACTGATTAAAAAGCATTTTAAAAACTTTATGCTTGAACTTGATTGAATATCGATTGAAACCGGAGCTCCACGCATGTTATCAGGGATGTGATTTTTCCTGATTTATCAGGAAATGCTGATTTTTAGGCTGATTTCGATCATTTTTGAGACAAGGCAGATTCTGCAAAGAAATTATTTGAGGTAAGGGGGAGGGGGTTGGGTCAATCGCAGTATTTGAGTTATGTATATATATCAGGGGTCGCCAACCTTTTTCATACGCGGGCCAAAGTATATCAGCAAAATTCTCAACGGGCCAAGAAATATTTCTAGATTTCTAGATCATTATATCTCATGATAAAACAAACGTTTCCTGCTCATAGCCACATATCCACATGTATTTCATTCTGAATTTGCCAATTTAAACAACACTCGATAGAAATAATTGATTGATGGTTTCATTAAAATATGAATATGTATTTCATTTCTCATTTTAGTTTTTGCGAAAAACCTCGGACTTTCTTATCATAAGTTATAAGTTCAGAATTTGATGACTGTTTAGGAAATGTTATAATAATAACTTTGTTATAATTGTTCAATATGAAGTGATAAAAAGCATTTCAGTCTAATTAACTATAATAAACTCGGCAAATCGCCGGCTTACCCATTTAATTTTCCCTTTATTTAACAAAAACAAGTTGAGATTTATAAGAAACAATTTAATGAAACAAGTAATCAATGAGACGGTTGTGATTGTAAATTGCTAACAAGAAGGGAGAAACGTGGGTCAAAACTTGATAAGGCGATTCGAAGAATGGCGTCCATATGCTCATCAGTCAAACGAGAACGATGAGGATTTTTGATAAATTTCATATTTGAGAAAGCGGACTCGCATATGTAGGTGCTGCCAAACATGACGAGGATACGAGTTGCAACTAACCTAAGGATTCGGAATCGAGCCGGAACAAATTGCAGCCAAAACGAAGTAGCATCATTTTCAGCGTGCTGATGCTTCAGTCCTAGTTCGGCCTTTAAACCAACCAATTCCAACTCGCACTCTGCTTTATTGATGTCAAAATGCTTTTCAAAAAGCTCAGCAATGGAACTTGTTTGAGAACAAATGAAGGGATCTTTAATGAACAAAAAAACCTGCTCAAGATCGCTGAAGTCTGTAAATCGTGAGTCGAATTCGATGATAATGTCATCCAGGTAATCACTCAAACAAGCGGCCGCTTCATGCACATCTCCTGATAGAGCTTTTGTGTTCGGAAACATAATGAGATCATCGCTCTCAATTTGGCGCTTAAACAAAGTCAAAATTCCTCGAAACTCGGTAACATGCTCGTAGAGGTTGAATATCGGTTTCATTTTGCCTTGGAGCTTTTCGTTCAAGACATTGAAGTGCTTGCTCATATCAGCTAGAATTCCTAACCACGTGCGAAAGGTGCTATCTTCCAGCGCAGAAAAGTCATTATTATTTCCATGACCATGGTCGTTGAGATATTTTTCAATTTGCGGCAAGACGGCAATGAATCTCTGGAGCACGGCTCCTCTTGAAAGCCATCTGATATGGTTATATAAAATCAGGTCACCGTATTCACATTCTACTTCTTTCAAAAGGGTTTTGAAGAGACGATGTTGAAGTGAACTATTGCGAATCCGATTGATCACTTTTGTGACTGTGACCATAACGAAATTCATGTAGTCACCTCGGCGTAATTTGGAGCAGAGAGCTTGCTGGTGAATTATGCAGTGGTAAACAAGAAAATTGACACCTGTTTTCTGCCGTAATAAAACAAGGAAACCAGTTTTTCGACCAACCATCGATGGAGCGCCATCAGTTGTAATCGATGTCAAATGCTGCCAGTTTAGTCCAAATGAATCACAAGCCTCGTAAACAGCATCACAAATATCTTGTCCAGTTGTTCTTCCAGTAAGTGATTTCATGCACAAAAGATCTTCTCTGACACACTTTATGATCACATCGAAGAAGCGAATGAAAATCAAAAGTTGCGAAGTGTCGCTTATGTCGGTACTTTCGTCAATAGCAAGAGAAAAGTATGGTGATGCAGCCAAACACGTACGAAGCTGAGCAGATAAATCGGCGGAGATTTGTTCACATCGTCGAGTACACGTTTGAGGAGACAGGGACATCTTTCGAATCTGTTCAATGATCTGTTGGTTATTGTGAAATGACTTGTATAATGCACCTGCTCCCACAAGAAAACATTCTTTGACAAATTCTCCATCAGAAAATGGTTTCTTATGCCCACGATGAGTTGAGTAATTCGGAAGCTGGCATCAGTGACATGATCTGTTGATGAGCAGGCGGTAAACATACTTTGACTCATTCCATCTAGGGCACGAAATAGGCGGTCATACTCTCGTTGTCTGGATGGATGATCACTCATAGGAAACCTTGCGTTAAAGCCCCGATGATTGGTATTGAAATGGCGTTCGAGGTTGTATTTCTTACACTCTGTCACGGTCTTATGACATATGATACAAACAGGACATCTGTCCTTTTGACGCATGCAGAAGAAATAGGCTAAACGCCATTCATCAAGAAATGTACGCTTGATAATTCCGTCGCTACTCCGTTTACTTGCCATACTCGAAGCGCATTAAATGAATGTAATGTACCCGTGCGAAAGACTTCCCTATTTGCTTGCATTCATGACGTCACTGCTCGCCGCATCCAACCAAATCTGTGATGTATTCATTTGTGAATGAAGACAATGTGATGAAGACAAATGAAATTTGTGACGAAGACATTCACTTCATAGAAATTCTACGACCTTGAACTGTGTGTGTATGCATAAGCACCATATCACACGATCAAGTAAACCTCATAAAAGATAAAAGGTGGTAAAGTGTGTTTTCGAATAAACTAACATTAACACTAAAGACGTCACGAATAGTACACATATTCTATCTACTGTATGCGAAGACGCTGATAAGCTTATGGGCCTAACGTAGAAACCTGCGGGCCATTTCGTCTTCTTACGCGGGCCATTGATGGCCCGCGGGCCCCAGGTTGGAGACCCCTGATATATATTATAGAGAACAACTCGTTACATTGAATTTGTATAATTTTCACGTGGCACGTGATGTACAAATATGACTGCTGTATAATTATGACTGTTTCAATGCTAGGTTTCAATCACACATGTTGTCACAGGTCTCGCCTAAATATACGCGCAGACTATGTGGGCTGCATACATTACTTAGCGCGTTGCTTTTTTTCATTTTGTGTCACTTCATTTCTTGCTTCTAATTGAACTGGCAATATGTGAATGTCCCAAACTAATGGTTCTACTGTTAATATAGCAATGACTGTTTATACTGGGCCCCCTTAAAAAATGTTTTCTGATTTTTTTTCGTTTGGCCAATCACATCGCTGGTTATGTAAGGACAATCGGAAAATAGTTTCCTGTCTCGTTACTAACATAACATTTTGCCTATATGCTCTAGAACTGTGATCGGATTGGGTTCGCAGACCTCTAAGTTGTGCATGTAATGTTTTGTGACGAATGATTCATTTTCATAGAGCATTGACACATCTGAAAACGTGCGAGGATAACCCACAAGTTCTAGGATTATTTTTGAAGGGGAACGTTATACTGAGCTTTTAAATGAGGTTTAAAAATTCCTGTTTTCCTATACGGCGGTATACTCCTGTTTGGTATATTCATTAATCACTTTTCTTTTATTAGATTGGATGTTATTTTTCAATTCTTGCTGAAGTGATTGATTTCTTTTGCCATGTTTATTCCAGATGAAATGTATGGGGAGTTTAGACAGTTAATGGGAATCCGGCAGTTGACCGAATGCAATGGTGAGAAATGTTGCTATCCGATCATCGAAACGAAAATTCTCTCATATCAGACGTGGGGAATAACAAAATTCGGCAATTGCTCCCAATCAGGAGAAGATACGACCACGTTCTCCAGATGATCTACTTTCCTGCATCTGTGCAACCGGGTAAGACAGAGGACCACATCAATGATGACAAGATTCAAGCAGCAGACCAATGCCACGCGATTTGACAATTGCTGAGAAATGAGGTAAGGAGTCCCTGGAAATAGCAGGGAAAAGATTTCTATACCGATTACTACTTACGTGAATTATTCCACAAGTTGCTTGAAGATTTGCACACAGTCTATCATAAAAAATACGTTTTATTGCGAACTTTCCGACAACACAAATAAACAACAAAATCAAATAGAATGAACCACCGAGAATGACGTTGGTTGCAGCAATGTTCAAAAGCTGCTGTATGAAATGGAACATGTTAATAGTCGAATGTGTAGTTTTTAATCAAAGTTTGAGGGAAGAGGGTGTCCATCACCAGAATATCAAAATCAAATAATCGAATAAATGGGGAATGATAACGAAGTCTAAGTAATTATTTAACAGTATAGAACAAGAATATACAGTCAAATCTTGCTTTTATGTCACTTTTACTAGGTCCCGACAACGTACGTACAAAATAAATTTACTGTGCCACTACCTACTCTATGTACTATGCCATCCTTTTTCCACGCAGATGCACTGCAGAATAGGTACTTCTCTCTTCCATCCCTACATTCTTGTTACTGACACCCGCGAGTGTTGCATCGTCAAAGATCTACTCTTCCTAAGTTCTCACTACCGTCGTAAGAGCGTTGAGTGTGAAGTTCCTCTGACTCGTAGAACATTTGCAGCCTCAGAATTAGACAACTGCTCGTCATTTGTCTGTAGACAACAATCACACGAAGTTCATGATCACAGCTGTACCTTGCATTCTAATTGAGTATCCAAGGGACGAATCCTTCATCCCAGGGTTCAAGTAAGACTTCTCAGTCGTGTTGTAGTGTCACTCAGTGACAGATGAAGTTTATTCTAAACCCAATGTGACCAAGTTTGAATAATTTGGAAAAATTGGAAAATGTGGGGGGGGGGAATGGAAGTATCACAGAATATCTTTCTTAACTGAAGCGTTCAGCAATTTGTTTGGATATCCAATTGTCGGCAGACGACGTTTTCAACTTAGACGAGACTGAACTCTTTTGGCAGCTGCTTCTGAACAGGACGATGGCTGAGGGAGGGCGGTGCACTGGAGGAGAAAAGAAAGCTAAGAATCACTCGTCTTGTAGGGACATTCAAGCATGAACGGCAGCGAGAAGGTCACTCTTCTAACAATCGGCAATTTATAGAGACCCCCTTCAGTAGTAAAGGTATTCGTCAAATACAAATCGAACTCGGAGGCTTGGATGAGCTTATTAAACATTCCTCTCCAGGAAGTGAAGGGCGCATCGAGATCTGTCTGGAAGTTGACGAAGCGAGGTCTACCGGAGAGGTTAATGATCTTCGTCACAATCTCCCCGATTTTTGTGTTTGCATTGATTTTTGATGAGATTGTTGCTAAACTACCTCGTGCTGACAATATCCTCGATATTCTTATAATCAACCAGTCGACTGTATTCGAGAAGTGTAGGTCTTCTGTTCCGTTTTTTAAAGAATTTTTACCCCTAGCACAGTTAAGAACAATGAACGAAACTAGGGGTTACTCAATAAAAGCAATAAATTGTATTATTTTAAATAAATAAAAGTAAAGTAACGGATCGTCTGATCTGATAAAGCTGTCCCGTCTCCATCAGAAACTTGTTTGCACACCTTTTGAAAGTATTAAGATTTTATTGGTCTGGGGAAGCTGATTCCAAAGCTATGCCGTCCGAACAGAAAACCTTTTCGAGAGATTCACAGAACGTGGGCGTTCTAGGTTCATGTGATGGCGTGTGCGTGCTTCTGGAAGAGATCTTTGGTTTGAGTACGCACTCATTTACTGCAGAGCTGCTTCTACCGAAATAGTATCTGTAGAAGAGACTTGAGTGAGGCAACATTCCGTCTGACGGAGATCGGCTGCAACTTGTTAGCAAGTTTTTCATCCAGAAGACTCTAGACACGTTTCTCAACCCGTTTAAGGAGCTTCAGATGCGTTTGTGGGGCGCCGGCCCACAGATGACAACAATTCTCCCTAAAAGGACGAATAGTGGACTTGTAAAGATAGCAGACAGTGGTGGAAGATAGCTGCTGCCACGAGAGACTACCAATGCGTTGAGCTGCCTGCTTGCTAATGGATTGGATGTACGGTTTCCATGACAAGTTAACCGTTAATGCAAGCAGAGGTGCAACCTCGACCTCGATTAAACAGATTTTGGTACTTAGGGTTATCTCCCCCCACGTTTTCAAATTTGTCTAAAATGTGCAAAAATGAATCAGTTGTCACCAAACTTCATGTAGACGAACTTCAGCATATTTTCTACCCACATACAAAATTTTATGCAGATCGGATAAGTACGTCTTGCATTAGAGACGATAACTTGAAGTGTAGCGATGTCAACAGCTTGATCTGACTTCGTCTGTTCGACGCATCATCGCTACTCGTGTGTGCATTGTTCTCTCTCCCTCTTCGTCTCATCCACTTCTATTTGAAATCTTCCCACGATCACTACCTTGCCACACCTTTTTTAACCCAAGCATATCAGTGTAAGGGATGTGGCCTGGTCATCATCACCTCAGTTGTCGGGAAATGACTTTGCTGACCTCAAGTGCTTTCTGCTGCTCAGACGATGATGTCAGCGGAAGTCAGATCAAGCTGTCGGCATCGCTGCTCTTCAAGTTCTCGCTCCTAATTCAAAAAGTACTTCTCCGATTTGCCCAAAATTTGGTATGTGGCTAGAGAATATCTTCACTTGCGTGCACTTAAAGTTTTGTGTTTCATTTCTACGGATTATAAACAAATTTGAAAACGTGGGGGAGATAACCCATAAGTATCCAGATTTTAATCGAGGTCGAACTGAACAGTAGTCAGACAATTACAGAAACTTTTCACCATTCATAATTTTTATTTGTTCTTTTGCTTTTCTTACTGATTTTCTCCTTTACGCCTACCTACTGGACATGAGAATAAACACATAAAATCTGAATGATTGTAGCAAATTCTATGGAAACATAGAAATATATGTATAATCCCGCCACCAGGTCGAGCTTCTGCATGGAACGATACCGAAGATGAGGCTTCACAGGACATTGTACGCCCTATGACTACCAGGAAAACCACGCCTTCCGAGCTATATCGAGTTCCTTTGATCTACAGACAATATAACAGAAAAAAGACATGTTGAATGAAGGAAAAATGAAGTTTTCGACGAATCAGTCAGCTTGGTGTTTACTCCGACTATGTGACATCTATTAACTCTAGCTCCATAGTTTTTGGCAAGATGAGTCTTCAGGTCATGAAGCTAAACCTACAAAAACTAAACATATTTGGATTCAACAAGCATCTTAGCAAGGTAAACATAAAATTTTGATCAAATTTTAGCTCAAATACAACAGATCAATAGATGCAATACAATACAATAGTTAATAGATCTCGAATAGTCGGAGTAGACACACCAAACTGACTCATGGGTCGAAAACTTCAGTTTTCTTTCATTTAACATGTCTTTTTGTTTGATCTTGTCTGTAGATCAAAGGAACCCAATAGAACTCGGAGGGCGAGCATTTTCGTAGTATTCATAGGGTGTACAACATCCTGTGAAAGCTTCATCTTTGGTCTCGTTCCATGCAGAAGCTCGTCATGGTGGCCGGACTGCGAGTATATCTCTATGTTTCTATAGTATTTGTTGCAATAATTCAAATTTCATGTGCGAGTGCATATGTAAATTCGAATTCAAGATTCTTGTGTCCAAAGCAAGCACATGTTGAGATTGGACGTGAGGCCTCATGCCATTAGATAATTTCAATGAATTTTGTGACTATTTTATGTCATGCATTGAATAATACTTTGAGTGCATCCGTTAACATTTAACAAATATCATTTTTCATATGCAACTGTTAGCATGGAGCACATCTTGCTTTCCTAGCGCTTCTCTTTTCCTTTTCAAATAATTTTTTGCTATTCCTTACAGATAGTTGATTGACCATTTGAGAAAAGACAAGATTTAGGAAAGCAATGTAGCGCAGTCAGTCTCATTGAATGCACAGAATGCGAATGGAGCTATGTTAGCAAAACTTTAATACATTGAGAAAATTGAAAGAACCGTAGGTCCTAAAACTCTGTAAACAAAATCATAATTTGGAAAACATTTTAGTAAACAGAGTCGACATTTAATGAAGACGGCATAATGAGGGAGAAAATGAGCGCAACTTGATTAAGGAAACCATCTGGTCAATGACGTAAGACGTTTAGAAGTATTACAAATCTTGTTGCTGAAAAGAAGAAGGTAGATGAGCGACTGCAGCGTCTATTCCTTTTCAATATTTTCCCCTCATTTTCGATATTTAATTTCCCTCAAAGACGATGAAAAGGGTAGTGTGTGAACTGTCTGCTAGTTATGATTTTAAATTGTATAATTTCAAGCTATCCACGTTTACTTTTCATATTACCAAGACGACCTTGATTGTACCTTAGTTTTGTGTTTCAGATAGTAGTGTCAATTACTAAATATTTACTGTGTTGCTCTATTTGCTGTGTAGCTGTAGGCTATGTTAGGGTGTGTAGTCGGTTATTAATGAAATTGACTTACCAAAATAGTCCGTTTCTTGTGCGCTAAGAGTTGTGATACTCCAACACAACTTTCGTAGTTTTGCGATACAAAAATTACAGCTGAAGACAATTGAACAAGAATAATCGATTATAGCTGCAAGTAGCAGACTACTTGCATTTTTAAGAAAAGTGCTTCGGAGTGATGTGCGCTATAAAAATCCTGTTTGTGTAGTACTGTTGTTACAAAAGTGGTAATATTATTTTGAACAAAATCAACTTTAAAGGAAAATTCTATTTTACTGATTATAGAAAAATGGTGAGAATATGTGCTCAAGAGTGAGAACTTTTAAATGCCAGCTGTATTGTGGTACCCACTGAGTTTCATTCATCATAATTGCAAAAAACTCAATTGCAACTCAAAAACAAAAAGTGCAAAAAATTCAAATTAAGAAAACTATTTTTTTCGCATTTTGAATTCCTTTTTCATTATTATATCAACTGGTGAAGAGCAAAATTCATTTATTGAGGCGCAAATTATCATTCCATCGATGAATACATATATATTCGAAGCTTGAATGCAAAAGATCGTTCCATGATCCAAGTGCACCAGTGCATTCGAATGCGTTCATCTGATCGTTCATTCAACTATTTTGTTCGCTCACTCAGTTCGCCATTTTATTTAAAAAAATTTCCGCTGTCCCGTCCAGTTCGACTGAAACACTCAAGTCACTCACTTCCGTTTTATTCACTCAAAGGCAGCAACGTTGTGGGACTTGGCGCTCATTGACCACATTGAGAATCAAAGAAGCTGTATTCTTCATAGTATCCATCATCATTCTTTCTTACCACCCTACTTTGTCATTCTGTCAATTTTGAAAGCAATTGTATCTGATTTGCCTTTGTCCATGGCCGACTAGAATCACGGCCAGGAATAGCGCATACCGGCCTCTTAAAAAGGGGGCCATTATGCGATATTGTCAGATTTGATTTAGACTACGTACATTTCTTCTATGTCATGAGATAATGATGCTATATGATTACTCCATCTTTTATACCTACAAATTACCACAAAATCTATATCATATCGCGTTAAAAAGCCCATAATACTCCTTTCCCGATTGCGTGAGTATGTAGGTGTTGCTTAGTCCTATATTTTGGTAGTTTACAGCCAAATTACATGTTACTCTACATTTTAATTTGCATGCTAGTCACGCTGCACATATTCTCATTCAATTTTTTACTTGTGTTATGCTTCAAGACTGCGTGCTTCTCATTATATCCATACTATATAAATCATTTAAAGTTAACTTTTTAATCTAGATGACTTGGTCTATATACTATTTGAGGTAATAAATTCAAAAAGACAATTCTCATTGACTCTTTCTTCTTTGTCTTCGTTTAAACTCCTTCACAGTGTCTTTGCGTATATTGTCTTTACATTTCTTCTGTGAATTATTGAAAAAGATATTTATGCTCACATTCATCAAAATATTGATTGCAGTATCAATATGATCGTCACAATTTTCAAAGGGATTTGGACACGAAATGAGATTTAAAACTATTCTCCTAGTAGTTTCCCGCAAACAGTCAGTAATTTTGAACAATTCAGGAGCTACAAAATCCAGGATAGCAAAACACTGGGATACAAAATCACAAACTGCTTTAGAAGGAAGAATCAAACCACTCCTATTCAATTCATGTGGTATAAATGTGAAAATCTGGGGAGTCTGATTTCAATACCGCTATACAAGGACAATCACTGTTTTGTATGTTTGAAAGAATTCGTCGCGCAGCATAAACCTGATACGTATTGAACAACACCATTTAATATTGGATCAAGAGGTGGAATTAGTTCAGGATCAATGCTGGCAACAATATCTTGTACATCACTTTCTCTCACGGAATGATTAGTCTTCACTTTTTCTAAATCAACGAATTCACAGTACTTGAATAAAGTGAGTATCTTAATAATTTTTTTCAGACTTGAGAATTTCGTACAATCCAACTAGAAATCTACCACGGACATTTGTCGGTATCTAGAAAAATGCCGTTTTAGTGGATCACTTTGTAAGTTTCTGGTTAAAACATAGTTGAATTCAGAAGATAGTAGTTCGTCGCACAAATCTGAGATGCTCAATGTGGAAAATATAACTGCTTCAAAATTTTGTTTACTTAATCCTGGCGTTTGCAGCGCTTGCCATCGTTGAATCCAGTCCGCAAATGCACGCAAAAACTCAATTTTGCCATCATCCATCTTCACACCTGATGCAATTCGTAAAGGATTATATGTTGACTTAGCGTTGAGTATATTAAACCAAACGTTTATCAAAGTCAGGAATGGATGAAGTAGCTGCGACACAAGGATGATTTGGAAAAATTGATTTCAATGCAGCAACATTTTTCGGACTGAAAATAGATAGAGCCAAAGAAACAGACTGTTTTGTTGTTATTAGGATGTAAAGCTGCGAATGATAGTTCGGGAGCTTGTCTCAAATTTCCTGACATTTTACTGTCTGCGTCGTAAGCTGATGATGAAGGTTTCCATGATACCTAGCCTCGATCACTGATAGAAATATTGAAAACATCGATTTCAAATTCGAAATATGGAACTGAAAATCCGCATAGTTTCTTCCAGTTATTTCGTATAGTTTTCAGCAGATGAACGACGTCAAATATGAGGTAAATAAGAAAGCCATTGAAACTGATCAGATAATTCCTATCATCAAACGGATAAGACTGATAAAGACGACGGAATAAGCTGATGTTCATACGGTTATTATCCGAACATATAGAACTAATGTGGATACCAGAAATACCAGTCAAACGATTCAGGATTTTAATGAGCACGTCATAGAAATGTGTGTGCTCAGCGCGAACACACGGAGTTGCGTTTATAAGAACCGTGGGTTCATACTTTATAGGAATAATCATAAAACATAAAACAGTTTTAAAGCATGATCCACCTTGATCTTGACCAGTCATCACATTGCCATCATATCGACATTCCTGTTGTAAATACATTTCATCCAATGCGAGATTGCAATCAGGCGACATCGTTTCACGCTCGATCAGTTTCTCCAAATAAGTATAATTATCAATATTCCCCGATGTTAATTTTCGCAATGTACGAGTTTGTGGCAAAGGAAGATGTTCCAGTAATAAACGATACGCACTTGAAGATGTATAATTGATCAGCAACGCAAGACGCATAACACAAGCTGGATATGGTAATGTCTTAGCCCTGAAACGTAGGTTCATAAGTTCTGTCAAAACCGGGAAAGTTTTTGTTGGATTATCTTCAACGCTATCCACAGACAAGCCAATTGCCTTCTCATACAAGTTTTTGCAATAAACACATAAGGCATTTACTTGAGATTTCCTCGTCAATTTGCAGTTTTTCAGAGATCGTAGCCAGGAAGGATAAACTACCGGAGCGTTATCAATATAAAGAGAAACAGACAAATCTGCATGTATAACTACAGCAGCAGCCACTTGAGTAAGATCATCTTTAAGTATGTACAACCATACAGCATCTTCCTTCGAATGAATATTCCATCCGGGAGGGGCTGCATCTAATGATAAATCCGAAACTTTGATAAGCCGATCAATCTCGTTAAAGTCATTTAACTCATCGGGTAGTATTCCTCGAATCGTAGGCTTTTTACGTGGAGGACGCACTGACGATAATACAGATGGCGCGAAGTCGAAGATCGTTGGTATGGGATTAAGACTGAAATCAAGTTCATTTGACCACTTGGAGTAAAACGCTTTAAATGAGGACCAAAATGTTTATCACATATCGTTGTATTGTTGGTCATCTCAAGATCTCGTCGTCGAATAGCGGCAATCCATTTTGATCGTAAGGTCTCATCCTTAGGAAACGTGAATTGTGTTCTTTTCTCCGATGACGATGCATATCCACTTGTACATCAAGGGACACAACACTTTTTACCCATGATAATGCAATGTTGGCTCCTAACAACTTGACATCTCGACTCGGCGATGAAAGAAAAGTGTCTGAGCGGGCGCAGGATAGCACTGTAGTAAGGGATGCTATCGATTCATCCAGTGCGTCACCTCAACGCACATACACTGCAGCAGCGCAGCTATCCTCTGCTGTAGGCATAAAGCACTGTCACGTGATCGAGCAACCTTGACTTCATCACATGATGCTTGTCTGGCTCCCGAATAGTACAGACATGAATTGAAAGTGGTACAGTTAGTATGAATGTGATGTATTTGATAACAAAAACTATTCCTGAGATTCTGACGATCGGCCCCCTTTTTGAGAGGCCAGTATGCGCTATTCCTGGCCGTGATTCTAGTCGGCCATGCTTTGTCTCACAAATGGACTTTGACATTCATGAACCTGCTACTAGCCATCCAGTTCCAAATCTCGTATTTTTTCCCTGATTCCTGGAAAGATGGCATATACTATTAAATTCATCAAGTAGTTGATTGGCCCATATCTCAGAAGTATATGCTGTTTGCCAGGCTCCTTCGCTTACTAATGAACGACTTAGAACCTCGTTCATTTACACCAAAAGGTTCTAATGCACTGGTTAGAACTACCAGCTAAATAGACTGTTGTTCCCTTAAATCAGTTTGCTCATTTTGCTTGATTTGCGGAGAGGTCGAATCATTCGTTGGTGTCGTCGATTACGCCTTCGGTTGCTTTCCACCAGTCTCTTCTGTCATCCTAGCTATCACGTGTGGGTCAGCTTCGTACCAACCTTAGATGCTGTCTGTCTACCACATCATGGATCGGCTCTATGACTGTTGCCATTCGCGATGCCAAACAGCACGCTCTTCACTAGGCAATGATTTTTCATGCAGCAGATGTAGCCGAACAGACTCATTTTGTGCTTATTAGTCATCTACACAAGCCGTAACTTTGACTCTACTCTTCTCAAGACTTCATAATTGTTGGTGCGGTGAAGCCATCATCGTGCGAGCATCTATCTGACATCTTAATGCTATGTTGGTCATCAACCCCTCTGAGTCGTGAGTGCAGAATACTCTGAGTTGTTGAAGGAAAGAAGCCATTTGGTGCCCCATTCGGAGACCGTGTGTAAGTATTCAGTAAGAACATCGCACAACCGCTACCGTTGCGGAATGTTCTTAGATAGTCATTCATTTGAATTGAGGAGTGACATATGGAAGAAGATCTGCAGTTGATTGAGAGTGCCTGAGGCCATGCTCTTCTTCTGACAGAAGGTTGTGAGTTTCAAGGAAGTCAACGATATATTGCTATAAGTTGAAACTTGATCGCCTTAGTTTCACTGACGAAGTTTGGTCATCAGGTCATACATAACTTTTGAAGAGTACTGATGAGACTTTTACGATCTCTTTGATTGTTTCATCAAGACTTGAATTGAAGGTTGTGACAAGTGCTTCTGAGCATTCTTCTAGTCACAAGACTGTCCTCTCGTAGACGATGAGGTGACTGATGTAATTGCATTTTTTAGGTTTCTAATGGTGAACGTTACCTCTTTTACGCATGGGTTGTATGATAAATGATAAATAAGCACCAACAACAATAGTAGTAGATAACAGTAGATAATAACAGTAGATAACCACCAATTTTCCTGATATGTCGGTTAGTGCTATCAACATGATCAAGTAAGTATTATTTATGATACAATTTCTACTTTTTGCGTTTCTGTGGTGCAATCTATACATATGGACAGAGATTGTTATTTCAAATGTCTATTGAAGAAGTTCTACATTACCTCTGTAGCGCGTATATTGTGTGCTGACTGATGAATGTGCACCAATTATGCGTTGGAGTGGTATCAACGTAGATCACTCAGCATTTTTCTATTTTGTGAGTTATCTATACTTGAATTGTATGCAATTTCCTGTTGTTTAGTTATACCATGCAAGGCTGCATTTGAAAAATGACATGAAAGCTAATAATTTTCGTTCAGTTTTCTATAATATGTCGGCAAATTAATGAGTAGTATAATATGTGTATACTCAGCTTGACAGTTTTTGATAACTATCCCAACCAATGATAGGCTATATACTACTGTGTGAAATGTTAACTGATTAAGTTCTTTGTTTAAACACCATCATTTTAATGGTTTTCAGTGAATATTATCAACAGAGAAGTTGAAAAACGAAATTGCGATATATTTCATTTTTGCTAGAATTATTTTCCGATGAATTGTACGAATTTGATATTGCTTTTTTCGTAGTCTCCGCGCTGAAAACTTTCAAATGATGCAGTGAATGTGTATATCGCATTGAAATTTCTTCGGTCACATCCAGATACTCCAGCCATCTATGGTTCCAACATTCAACGTTGCCATTCTAACTAACTTTCTTATTTCTTCGGTTCTTCGCATACTCTTAGCCGCTGCCCGGATTTGCGGCGCGTCGGTATTCGATTTCGCATCGTTCGACATGACTTCATAATAGAAACGGGTCATCACAGGATACTCTCATCACAGCGTTGATCTGCTTGGAGGTTATCTGTTAGGGTTTTCTCCCTTAGCCTTTGATCTGTAATCGAATCAAGACACGACACGGTCAAAAAAATTCGAAGGATCCAGGAAACTGAAGATACCAAAGTTAACCTTTATTAGCCGAACGTTCCATTTTTGAAACATGTTTTTATACCGAAATATTAAGTACAATAAGCGATAATCATTGCAATACTTCAATGCAGACATTCCTATCAGACTTCATAGATATTGAAAATGTCTTCAACTTCCCTTTGGTTGTCTTTCAAAGCTGACAAAATATCTATGCAAAATAACATTTTTAAGGAAAAAATGACTTTTTTACTTTTTTTACTTCAGCAACGAAGTTAAAATTCCTCTAACATAATACAATCATTTTTACTTTATCTAGATGTCTGACATCATATAGCTGTAGAAAAAATTGTGCGAAAATGCATTGCAGTGGTGTCGGAGCATTATTTATGTGGTGTTCCATTATTGGAACGTTCGCCAAATAAAGTAACAAATTATAAAATCTTACAATATTTTGAGAATTTATCTGCTGTCTGAAATCAAAACGAAAATGTTAATCCACGTACTAATTTACTTCTGTATTTCATTAACACATCATGATTCAATAATATAGTGAACAATAGATCCACATGAGCAAAATCACATTACTGTAACACAATAGGCCAATAGTTGAGTCATTGGCGGGTTTGAAACGGAATGAAGCACTTTTAATGCAATAGTTTTTGACACTTCTTGCAAAATTTAGTGGTATTTTTAGAACATACTACACAACGACCTTGTTAACCTGCTGGTGCAATGAAATGGAATGAAGGATCAAAGCGGACACTGTCCACCAACCTTACTGTGGGATAAGATGTAAAAGATAAGATGGTTGGAGAACTGCATTAGACAGTACTCAACAGTGAAATATCGCAGTGTTGTAAAAGCTCGCGGCAGACATCAAATAGAATAGAGAGCGTTGTGCCATCTTTAACCGTCATACATAATCAAGTATTGACAGATAAGCAGAGATAGAAATAAACAGATGCTGAACTTTCTGTCGGACTGAACCTTTAGTTTGACCTACTACGGATTGGCACAGGACAAGCTTTTTGAAACGTGAAATCTCACACCTATAGAAAAAGCCACAAGAAATATATTGTTAATGTGTATTTCGATGAAAATCACCATTTCCAATGATAGACTTTGAATGGAAGCAGAATTTAGAAGTCTTTGACAGCATCAGATTTTTCCTAATTTTGTAGTTTAAGCGGCGAACGTTCCATTTTTGGAACAGGTATATGTAACAAGAATGAATAAAGATTTCCAATAATTTATGACATGCTTAACTTTGCTCCTCCAAAGACAATAGAAATATGACGAAACAACATCATAAATATAATTATGCTGGGAGCCGTCTAATAAAGGTTAAACAACTACCCTAGCGGAGAATCCTGTAAATAATTAGGTAATTAAAAGTCATGAACGAATGAATGAATTAATACTAACAACATAGAGTAACCTAGTCTAGTATAGAGCAGGTACTGAAATACGTATAAAGGCAAGTCCACTCAACTGAAGACGCTAAGGGAAATAAATTAATACTTATAAACGATTTTATTTTATCAATTAAGAACTGAAATAAGAGTTCGTCATGGACCTGACGAGAAGCTAACTTAAAAATAACAAAAGGTGAAAATAAGAAACCTAAAAAGCCCAAAATTAAGTTTGCTATGTATGGAGTATGAAAGCTGTTCCAAGGCAAGAATTGGGCTATTTCGTTCGAAGTGTCCAATCCTGCATCGTATTTCCACCAGCGATATTGTCTTCGTCGTTGTTTTCATAGTTTTTACCAAATAAATTTTCTTAATGATGAACTTATCTGTAACATCAAATTGCATCGGTTCTTTCCTAAAAATTACCCTTTTCTAGAAAGCAACTTCTACCGTCAATGACGTAACATAAAAAATTTCAGCTCAATGGTAGATAATAGATAAGTACAAAACTATAAATGCACCGTTACACGCGATGTATTCCCAGTACAGATAAGTATCCCGGTAGTCTTTTAAAAACTAGGGTTAAAACTATATCGATACCGATACCAATAATATCGATAACAATAACGATGTGAATGTCAATATCATCACCGATGATGACATCGGTATTGTTTTTAACAATGCTATCGATCTTGATAAATCTTGAAATTGATGTCAAATGATCATATTGGCTCTAATATCGATATATACGTATATGTTGATGACAAGATCAATATTTAGGCATACACTAGCAGTATTACCGACATAATCAGTGATAATGATATCGTTATAAGTATTGGTGAAATATTGATGATAAGTTGCTATCGACAATAGAGGTATCGATATAGTATATATTAAAGAATGTATGTCGATGTTAAATATTGTTTAGAATATTGATTTTCCCTACCGTACTTTTCATGAAAATATCGATATCGCACCTATATTTTACACACTCCTATGTACACATGTACTTATTTATACATTATATTCGGTAGCTCATAGTAGGAGACCGCAGCCTCAGAGATCAACTTCTGTCCTTAGAGATGACTGCTCTCAACAAAATAAGCATATAACGATATGATTCGTCGAAGTAAACGGCAGTAGCCCATTGTTTCATGGCGCACACATAACGACTGCTGGCGATAGGCAATGTAAATGACCTTTTATCAATCATCGTTTATCTATCAACTGAGAAGATAGTGGTGAGTGAACTCGAAAAAATTTGCGAAGATGAAGATGATGTTGAGGAAATATCAACTATATGGTATAAGTTCAGGTTAGGGGTCGAAACACAACTAGACGAGTACCTGCTGATGACTGACGGACTGCAGTATTATGTTTTATATCCCTTAATCGGTAGCTGAAGTAGTGGTCGATGTATTGTAATTCAAATGAAGAAATGTGGAATTACATGAAGTACTATAGACGGATGAAGAAACTGGCGATAACAAATTCAAGTGAAGAAATAGTATTTTCCATGTGTAGTCTTAGGTATAGTGTGTATAGTTTCATTGCTTTCGGTGTAGTAGAATGTCATTGTAGTTCTATTGTTTACCTCCAGTATCCACTTTCCACTTATCCACTCTTACCATTATCCACTTTGTGTAGTGTCAGATATAGTTCACTTGTAATCGGTGCAGTAGCATCGTTGTATTTCCATATTTTACATCCACTTTTCCAATTTTTATTCATCGCTTTCCTGTTGTTTTATAAAATCCATTTTTAATTTCCTTAACCTATGGTGACCATTGTCTTATTCTATTTCCACTATCAGCATCTGTAGTCGGTACAGTATATTAGACGTCTGTTTTGAACGTGTATACGGCAGTGTTTGGAATCTATGGTATTAGTACAAGTCTCAAGATTTCTACTTTAACCAGATATTGGGCCAAAGCTGATCAATTTTAATTCGTTGCCACGAGAAAGCTACATTGAGTTCTTTTAAGAACTGATAAATCCAATGGTTACAGTAGCATTGCCTTTGTACACTTGCGGATTGGAGAACGCCATCAGTCCGCATTAGGACTACTTTAACTAATAATCTAAATTAGTAAGCATTATATTCTATTATAAATGGCTACTGCGATGACTTTCATCATCGTATGAGAATAATAGTCGAAATATATTGATCAACCTTTTATACGATTTTATAATAAACAACTTGGCTTTCTTTCAATACAAAATTTTTAACATCTTGAACATGATGTATTGATCGTACCTGAAGATCTGCCCCAACAGTCACAGCATCCAAAAGACAGCATCGAAGTGGCCCAAACCTTCGACAGCATGATGGACAGTGCCTTGGGACCAGTGGTGGAAGTGATCTCTTCAGTACCAACTTCAGGACCAAAAGCACACCTAGAAAATTATCTGAAAGACCGCATTTCAATAAAGCAAGATTCTAAGAACGTCTACGCATATTGGCAATCGCTGCAAAGTGAACTGCCAGATCTTTATCGCTTGCACTTGAAATTTCATTCGTGCCCTCCAACTAGTGTTCCATCAGAACAATTGTTTTCAAAAGCGACGCGTATTATTTCTAAAGATCGCAACCGTTTGACGGCAGCAAATGCCGAAAGACTTATTCGTCTCCAGAGTAATATAATGAATTTGAATCTATTTCCGTGTAAATGCTTTCAGTGCAATCCGTAACCCATCAGTGCAGTTTGTTACAATAGCATTTTAGATAGATGAATATAGAGATTAGACTTTTTTAGTTCAATTTGGATTTTTATCACATAATAAGAATACCGTTGTGGTGGTACTTACTAAAAGGGTTTACTTACGTGGAAAAAGTAAAGTAAAACAGCTGTTGTTGACTATCATCTTCATGATATATTATTCGTGATAAGCTAAACAAAATCTATAACTTGACATGATGTTTAATCATTAAGTTGAAGACTTATCATTTGCCTTCAGTTTCTTCATACTTACCGATCATACTTTCAGTTAGACTAATCAAATTTATCATTTTCGACATTAGAACTTAGCTGATGTCTGATCGAAAATTGTATACGAACGTCATCGATATATAGGTGTACTTGTACTTGTTGATTTTGCATAGGCTAAATGATAAATATACGGATATAGCTATCATATTTAATATCTTGATGACACTATTCATATCGATACTCACAAGTTTTTGATCTTTAATCGATTTACAGGTAGTGAATAGATAGCGTTATGTTGCATCGATATCATTATCAATATTGATATCGTCACAAATGTCGATATTAGTATCGATAAAGAATTTTGAAATATCGATAATGAAAATTTCACTATCGTTTTAACCCTATTAAAAACTGATCAATTTTTCAGCAAAATTGCCCTAGCAGCTTATTTGAATCAGAATTTTTGCCTCAGAATCGGTGCCAGAGCAGCTTATACAGATAAATATGGTAATGGGCCACCCCCTCTACAGTTACATGAAATTGAGTTGCAGTTTTTGGCACATTTCATCTGAGTTCATTCTATTCACAATAAAAACAAATTGGCTCGTGAAACCATTCTATTCTACGCTCACAAAACAATATTATCAAATAATATGTAAATGTTGCAGTCAATGTAGAAGTGAGAGTAGCAGAGTATGTCAAGACAATTGAACACTGAAGATGTGAACACCGATTATGCTTCTTCAACTGCATTGGAGTAATTATAATCTCCTACGGAGGCAATGATCTGCCTTACAAATCAAGCAAAGCGGAGACAAAGATAATATTCATCGCATTGCTCTGCAAAGGGTGTACAAGGACGTCCAGACTTCGTATGGTAAAGGTTAATATTTTGAGTATTTCTATGTAACTAGGTGTGCGCATGACGGTTTGTTACGGCCAGAGCTGGAAAAAATCCACTGAAATTTTTTTAATTCCAATTCCAGTCGAAACAGTTCAATTCAATTCCAATTCCATAATAAGATTCAATTCCGATAATTGCATGTCGCGTATAGTGTCTTATGTTAATGTATCTAACGTTTGTTCGTTTGAATCTCACCCATGTGCCCTTATCCTATCCTCGTTGTTCCTATGAGCGTTTTCATGTTAACAGCTCATATTTTTTGTGTGCATGTATGTATGTAGCCGGTCAGCCTACGCCATTTTCGTTTCGTAAGCGACATATTCAATATCTCGTGAAAAAAAAAGAAAGTTAACAGTCAGCAAAGAATCACACGCTGAGAGAGAGAGATGAGAATAAATCTACTAATAAACTGACAGAAGAAAGAAATTCAATGTGCGAATAACGTGATTGTTGATGACAGAAAAAACGACGATGAAAATGATATCATGAAATTTGATTAATGGTCCATGTTAAAAAAGGAGACTAAAAATTCCGTGATAAGAACGAAATGTGGTCCGGTCGAAAGCTAACGAGCAGGGATTAGAGGAAACTCATTCAATGTTCAAAAGAAAGTGGTTTTATCGTCAAGTCTCCAAAATTTGTATAAATTAGAAACGATGAGAAATTGACACAGCAACAACTAACAACAACACATACAGGGGCGTAACAACCACCCCCGCTGGCCTCGCGTTGCGGGGGGGGCCCCAACCTGCCAACTTATTCCTATATCACGTAGGATATATCTACTGTTATCATATTCATCAATTTTGTGGAGAAGTCTTGCCTGCATGACCTCTCAATAGTAGCCTACAGAGGCTGAAGGATGCGGCATTGCTTCTTCCATCTCTTATTATGCAAGCAACACGTGGCTTTCCTATCAACATGAAAAGATGTTGAACTTAACCAAGGCGTCAAGTCCTTTATGAAGGGGTGGAAAAATCTCTAGTTTGTTTATGTTTACAGCAAGTCAGAGCTGTGGCTGGATGGTGATGACTTGCTGCGATAAACCGATTTCATGCAGGGGCGTAGCCAGAGGGGGGGCACCGGGCCATGGCCCCCCCCAATCGGAGCGGCATCCGATGTGCTTAAAAATTATAATTTCATAAATAACGAAGTTAATCTGTCCTACGCTATTAATCAACTTTTTGTCATAGTGATTCCTATGACGTAGTCAAATGAATTCCAGTCGTCGGTAAATGAAAAGCTCAGCTTTATTTTGATTGGATGTTAGTGAAGTCAGTTCCTATTGTCTTTCCCTAATGCTTCCCTCGCTTTGCACAGAAGGCTGCTATACCAAGCCGATAAATTAGCTCCGACGCGCTGACTCGACTGTGGACTTAACTTGTGCTTCGGAAGTGATTCGTTTCGTCGATCTCATATCTATTATAATCATTTATATGGCAACAAATAAAAGAAAAGCCAAAAATGACAGCATTCTCAATTTTTTTCCGAAAGTGTCTCGAAAGGAAGTGGCTGTCGATTCGTCAAATAACATTCAATCGTCGACGCTTTTGATTGCCTCTAGCTCTTCTGCTGAATCAACATCTATTCCTCCTGAACTTGATGAAATTGAACACAAAAGTTTATCACAATCTCCAAATATCGAGCGTGTTCCGAAGACAACCAATGACTGTATTCATCCTTATTCAAACGATATTGGTCTAGCAGCTAATAGAACAGATTTATCCGATGATGATCGCCGGAGATTTCTCGACTCATGGAAACCAGAAAAAGATAGTGACTTTCCTTCCTCGATTCACAAAAAGTCAGGTAAGGAAAGGATTCGTCGACTCTTACCTCAGCATTTGAAGAACTTTCCTTGGCTTACTGTGAGTAAAGAAGAAGGCCATGCGTTTTATTTATGACTTCTTTGGGAGTTGGTGGACGTTCAAAGGGTCACGGCCAGTGTGCAGGAAAACTTGTATCAAAACCACTTGATAGATATGATGATTTAACCGGTAAACATGGTGCTTTGTCTGCACATCAGGCTACTGAGTACCATAAATCTTGTATACTGGCTATGGAATGTACTATTCTCTAAACAGACAAGTATCAAAGATCAGTTGGTCACGGCAAACATGGAAAAAATTAAACAGAATAGACAGTTTCTTGGGCCCATCGTCGACACAATTCTCACTTGCGGTCGTCAAAATATAGCTCTGCGGGGATCCTTTGGAGAAACCGGCAGCGTAAATTCAGATGCAGAGCCTATTTCAAACGATGGGAATTTTAGAGCTCTTTTGAGGTATCGTGCTCGTGGCGGAGATCCAAATCTTCTATTGCATCTAAAATCTGCTCAGGCGAATGCTACCTACCAGTCTGCTTCTATTCAAAATGAATTGATTAAAATAGCCGGAACTTTAGTCAAAGAGAAAAAAGTTCTTCAAATTCTGAGGGCCAGGTGTTGGGCAATTATTGCGGATGAAACGATGGACAGACAAAGAAGGGAACAGTTAGCTGTATGTATTAGATATGTAATGAAAGGATGTACAGGGAAATGGGAGATCCATGAAGATCCTATAGCTGTTGATGATCTGATTTCCGAGATCAAAAGTCAAATGGATGAAACTAATGTGGCATCGGAGGTCAGGCTCAGCGGAGCTGCTATTGGGGAAACATTACTTCGAAAGGTCCAGGATCTTGGTTTGGACCTTGAAAAGTGCATCGCTCAAGGTTATGATGGTGCAACTGCCATGGCTAGTAGTCGAGTTGGAGCTGCCACTGTTTTCAAAGAGAAAGCAGCATTTGCTTCATATTTCCATTGCGCAATGCACTGCCTCAATTTGAGCGCTTCAGAAGCCATCAAAATTCCAGAAATAAGGCATACAGAAGACGTAGTTCGTAAAATATCTAAATTATTTCGTTCTAGTCCTAAATGTACGAATCTATTAAAGACACTAATTGATCAGGCTGAAGATACAAGGATCAGCAAAAAGCATCTTACTACTCTGTGCACCACGCGGTTTATAGAAAGACATACGGCTATTGTTACCCTTCGTCAGCTACTCCCTTTCGTTATCAGTGCGTTTGAGACCATGAAAACATGGTCATCGATTGATATTCGACAGTCAGCACAATCTTTGAAGGATTCTGTTTGTCAGTCAGATTTCATTGTTGGTCTTGTTATTCTTGAAACAATTTCGGGTATTTTGTTGCCTCTCACTCGTGCTTTACAATGTGTGGAAATTGATTTAATCAAAGCCATTGCTTTATTAAATGACACACAGGAACTCTTACAGTGTCTTCGTACAGAAGAAAAATTTTCGAAGATGTTCCGTGAGATGGAACTTTTGGCTGACTTTCTTGATGTTCGTTTACGTTCACCAAGGACGTCTTTGCGTTCCGTCTATCGACCTAATACAATTGATGATATTAACCCAAATCCAACTGCGGAAAGTTATTATCGCATCAATTATTTTTTCCCATCAATTGACGCCATTATTCAGGATTTAATGCTTCGGTTTGGCGAGCGTCAGAGATCCGTGTTGCAGTTTACTAGAGCTATTCCTGCTTTCCTACATAATTCAAGTTTCGAAAACAATTGGAGTGAACTGTGGAAGACTTTCCAACAATATGATGCGCTTTTCGCTGATTCTCTGGAAACAATTAAACAAGAATACCAGTTGTGGACAAAAAAATGGGAGGACATATCTGCAGAAAGCCGACCTCGCACAGCTATCGAAACACTGGATCACTGCAGTGAATTTTTCCCCAATATGACAATTCTGTTGGAATTGTTGGCGTGTCTACCTGTTACCACTGCTCAAGCAGAACGTGTGTTTTCGAAATTAGAAAATACTTTGACTGCAATCCGCAGTACAATGACTGAGGACATACTCGAGTCACTTCTCTTCCTACAGATCCATCGTGAATGCACACCATCAGTTCACGAAGTTATTGACAGATTTGCCAGTACTGCTGCTCGGCGCTTAAATTTTCTTTTGTAGCTACATGTAGACTATATGCCTCTGCATCAGATGTTAGATATAATTTTTTTCTGAATTTGAGTTTTAAATTTGATCTACAGTAGATTATAGAAGGAGTAAAGACATAAAAGGAGCGGTTTCCATGATGACGTAATCCGTCATCATTATTAGTATATACCAGCCTATAATACACGTCTATAATTAAAACGTTATACTTATAATTTGGAAAATGAGACCCTACAATGAATTACAATGTATCTAAATTATGCTGATAACTAATATTCAACTATCACATAGGTGACATAGGTCTGAGAAAAATCCTACATAAAGTTTTAAGTGTCGTCTGACTCGATAATTATCAAATGCTGATGCGAAATTTGATATAAACTAAACAACAAAATATTAAAGCCCTTGTCTCAATAATTTATCAATTTCCCTGCAATTCCATTAGTGAGTGATACTTGGGTTACGATCCTAGCATCCTAAATATAATCAAACACTAATTATAATATTAGAAATGCAGCAGTCTAATTTAGTCGTACCAGGTTTGTGGAGGTAAAAATATCTGACTCCTTTTCTGCTAACATCATTGTCAGATTTCATGAGACTTCAAAAGTCTTCGAAGTTTAATCCCTTTGCATTTAGCCCCGCCCCCCCCCCCAATTCAAAATCCTGGCTACGTCCCTGTGACTGTGTAAGTTTCATGTGACATCAACATGCTAGTTCGTCAGAATTCAGACTTCAATTTGCATTACGTTCAACGGAAATTTGGTCTTCCTGCCCCTGATTGTCCAATGAGAGTACTTTCAGTTATCATTGGTTCTTGATAACTTCATTTAAGCGAGAACAACCAAATGGAGTCACTTATCATTGGTTCTTGATAACTTCATTTAAGCGAGAACAACCAAATGGAGTCACTTATCATTGGTTCTTGATAACTTCATTTAAGCGAGAACAACCAAATGGAGTCACTTATCATTGGTTCTTGATAACTTCATTTAAGCGAGAACAACCAAATGGAGTCACTTATCATTGGTTCTTGATAACTTCATTTAAGCGAGAACAACCAAATGGAGTCACTTATCATTGGTTCTTGATAACTTCATTTAAGCGAGAACAACCAAATGGAGTCACTTATCATTGGTTCTTGATAACTTCATTTAAGCGAGAACAACCAAATGGAGTCACTTATCATTGGTTCTTGATAACTTCATTTAAGCGAGAACAACCAAATGGAGTCACTTATCATTGGTTCTTGATAACTTCATTTAAGCGAGAACAACCAAATGGAGTCACTTATCATTGGTTCTTGATAACTTCATTTAAGCGAGAACAACCAAATGGAGTCACTTATCATTGGTTCTTGATAACTTCATTTAAGCGAGAACAACCAAATGGAGTCACTTATCATTGGTTCTTGATAACTTCATTTAAGCGAGAACAACCAAATGGAGTCACTTATCATTGGTTCTTGATAACTTCATTTAAGCGAGAACAACCAAATGGAGTCACTTATCATTGGTTCTTGATAACTTCATTTAAGCGAGAACAACCAAATGGAGTCACTTATCATTGGTTCTTGATAACTTCATTTAAGCGAGAACAACCAAATGGAGTCACTTATCATTGGTTCTTGATAACTTCATTTAAGCGAGAACAACCAAATGGAGTCACTTATCATTGGTTCTTGATAACTTCATTTAAGCGAGAACAACCAAATGGAGTCACTTATCATTGGTTCTTGATAACTTCATTTAAGCGAGAACAACCAAATGGAGTCACTTATCATTGGTTCTTGATAACTTCATTTAAGCGAGAACAACCAAATGGAGTCACTTATCATTGGTTCTTGATAACTTCATTTAAGCGAGAACAACCAAATGGAGTCACTTATCATTGGTTCTTGATAACTTCATTTAAGCGAGAACAACCAAATGGAGTCACTTATCATTGGTTCTTGATAACTTCATTTAAGCGAGAACAACCAAATGGAGTCACTTATCATTGGTTCTTGATAACTTCATTTAAGCGAGAACAACCAAATGGAGTCACTTATCATTGGTTCTTGATAACTTCATTTAAGCGAGAACAACCAAATGGAGTCACTTATCATTGGTTCTTGATAACTTCATTTAAGCGAGAACAACCAAATGGAGTCACTTATCATTGGTTCTTGATAACTTCATTTAAGCGAGAACAACCAAATGGAGTCACTTATCATTGGTTCTTGATAACTTCATTTAAGCGAGAACAACCAAATGGAGTCACTTATCATTGGTTCTTGATAACTTCATTTAAGCGAGAACAACCAAATGGAGTCACTTATCATTGGTTCTTGATAACTTCATTTAAGCGAGAACAACCAAATGGAGTCACTTATCATTGGTTCTTGATAACTTCATTTAAGCGAGAACAACCAAATGGAGTCACTTATCATTGGTTCTTGATAACTTCATTTAAGCGAGAACAACCAAATGGAGTCACTTATCATTGGTTCTTGATAACTTCATTTAAGCGAGAACAACCAAATGGAGTCACTTATCATTGGTTCTTGATAACTTCATTTAAGCGAGAACAACCAAATGGAGTCACTTATCATTGCAAGCTTCCGAAGTTTGACGTTCAACGACAGAATTTTTCAACAATTGATATTTTGACTTGATTTGGAAAAGTAAGTATAGTCTTCAACGATGAAAATAATAAACTGATGATGCATTTACACATTCAAAGTCAATGGTGTAATACGGTATGGAGTAACCTCCTCAGCGGCTCTATAGCCTGGCCGCTGCGTCATTACTGGCAGCAGTAGCGACTAACTTCGACGTGTCGGCCCTCGCTACTGGGACACCTTCCCAGGTGGTTGACTCTGGTGGGAACGTGGAATTTATTCCGCTGAGTGAAGCAGTCGAAGGAAAAAATCCAAGGCATAGATGCACCATTGACTTGGCCATGAGAATTAGGATGACCCCAGTGACGGCTGGTCACCACTTACTGCATGTTTTAATAGTAAGATAGGAATTCCTCCCCTACTTCGTCCGGATGACCTGTCTGGGTGTTGTGTCGAAAGCAACAGATTCGACAGTCTGAGAAGCTAGCGGGTACCCTGATCGGATGCCATCTGAGAAGGACCAACCTGAGAGTGAGACGGAAGTTTCCAGTTGCGATCGATTCGCCAGCAGCTCCGGTCATGAGGCATTGGCGCGCCTCATCTCGGAAGTAGTTAAGTTAGGGGCAACTTTTAGACCTACTGTACATTATTATGGCTTATTTGGTACCAATTAGGCCTACTATTAGGCCCCCTTATTTGGTATCAATTCCTACAGCTAATCTTCAAGGGTAGCGGTATTTTAAATTCGATATTGTCATATAGTCGTCAATAGCCTGATCTACATGTTCATGTAGTAAGCTTCCGTTGCACAATATGGAAAATATTGCTGCCTCAAGCACTTAATGTACATGTGTAAATGTGAGATACAACGATCAAGCTCATAATAAAGCTTGATAAAATAACAAAATTAGGCCTATGTGGTGTTAATCTGAATTTCGGTCTAAAGTCGCAAGTAAATTTCTGAAATTATTTTCAGATACATCGTTCGCTGCGATGAAACGAGCGTATGCCAGTGGTGCTCAAAAGCGTAAGAGAAGAAGAACACTTCTATCGGATTCTGCCACGTCTTCTCGAGCAATTGAAACCTACTTCAATGTACAATCGAGCAGCAGCTTGAAGGACAACCCTGTCGAATGTGATATCGCTCCCCTTGATCCTGACATTGATGATCCCCCATGTCTAGAAACGATTAGTGAGTCTTCCCATGTTTCAACGAAGACTCCAGAAGGCTCTCGTGAAGAATCCACTGTTTTGCCTGTTGAGGTTTCTGATGTCGATGTCTCTATCAGTGTACAACAAAACCCCTCTTCTGGCATTTCTAGTGATAAGTCCTTTGATGAAGAAGTTTCACTTTTTGATTTGAGTCACTCACATCCAACTGATAGAGGACACTATCCATCCACTATTTACTCAACCACCTTGAAAGAAATGATTGTTGCGCACGGTTCATGTAGACCGAATGATGTAGATGATCGTATTCAAAAACACTATTGCTTTCGGAGTAGTGGCAATCTGAAGATAGACAGGGAATGGCTTTGTTATTCGCCTGTTTTGGAGAAGGCTTACTGCGAGGTTTGTTGGTTATTTGGAAACCGACAAAATTCAGCTTTTCGGATGGAGTGGGTAGCAGGTGTCGGTGTCGATGACAAGAAGAGTGGCAGGGAATGACGCGGTTAATCTTATAAATTAACCGGTTAAGAAATAATTAACCGCGGTTAATTAACCGGTTAATCGGTTAAGAAAAAATTAACCGCGGTTAATCAACCTATTAAAAATTGTAACTAAAAATGCAAGCTATTTCATTGACACTTTCACAAGATTTTATAGGCACGTTTTCTTATTGCTAGTAGGCCCTATAGAGCAAGAAATCCGCAGGTCTAAATTAGTGCCCACAGAAATTGCTTCAGACAAAACATAGCCTATGTAAGATAATCAAGTTGCACAATATAGTATTCAGTATCTTATCACTGTAGTTTGTTGGTATTATTTCTTCACTGCTCTATACTATATCACTCGCACAAAAAAACAAGTTTCGGTCAATATCTATAAATTCTGATGAATAAAACTACGTCATCGAATAAAAAGGAATTACACATGCCGCATGGTATCTACCATATACTGAGTTCCATGTAAGTTCGGTGAATAATTTCAACAATGAGTTAAGAATTGTAGTGTAAAAATAATATGGCACTTGCGGTTTTCTTTTGAAGACGCATTCGTTTCTTGTCAAAGATATTACCAAACGCTGAAAACAGACGTTTACTGCTTGCAGATGTAGCTTGAACGGTAAGATACTGCTTGGCAAGTTTTTGAAGTTTTGGAAAAGATAACCCATGTATTTTCCACCATTCCAATGGATCAACATCTAGGTCAGTAACGCACATCTCGTAATTCTGCATTTCTTGCAAATTTGTCTGTTTGACATTTATTAAAGGAGTACTTTCCAAAAGCAATGATAATCGACTTCGTTTCCCACATGCTTTAGTTGGCGGGCACTTCAGTTCGGAGGAATCCGCTTGTTCCCAAATGCTTAGTTTTACTTTCTTCTTCATATCTTGAGGCAAGAAGTCGAGTGATTTAAATCGAGGATCCAGAAATGTTGCTCGAATGTGAAGAGTCGAGAGAATCAGTGAGAAATTCATTATCGTCCATAGAAAACCGGAAGGATAGATTCGTGACAAGTGGACGTCGGTTACATGCTTAATTCTTACTATAAAATATTGATTTAACATCCTCTTTGAACATTTTTTTTAACCGCGGTTAACCGGTTTAAGACTTTTTAACCGGTTAACCGCGTCATTCCCTGAAGAGTGGACTTTCGAAAAGAGTGAAGGTTCATGAGCAAAGCCAATCACACGTGGAAGCAACTCACATCTATCGGCAATGGAAGGAACAAAAGCGCGTGGATCAAGCAATCGAGAAAAACATTCGTGATGAAACCAACACTTGGCGCAAAGTTTTGACCCGTGTGATCCATATAATCCTCACCATGTCCTCCATGTGTATTGCTCTTCGTGGACACACTGAAACAATTGGCGATTTTGAATGTCAAGGTGGAAACTTATTGGCACTTGTGAATCTGATGGCTCTCTACGACCCCATTCTGGAAAACATTCTTTCCAAAAAATCTGGAGCTACGCGCTATCTCTCTCCCACTATACAAAATGAATTGATCGAAGATATGAAACAAACTTTGCGATCATGCCTAGTCAACCAGATATCTTCTGCACCCTTCTTCTCGATTATAGCTGATACAACAAGTGACGTTTCTCACGTAGATCAGCTTTCTGTTATCGTGCGCTGGGTGGATGGCGCGAATATACACGAAACATTTTTGGGATTTCTGGTTGTCAAAGACGCAACTGCATCAGGAATCACCAAGCTACTCTGCCAATTCTTGCAATCAATCGGATTGGACTTGACAAAGTTGAGAGGCCAAGGTTATGATGGAGCATCTGTGATGAGTGGCCACACTAAAGGAGTGCAGCAACAAATGAAAGATCACATTGGTGGTACATCATCTATACGTTTCGTTCATTGCGCCTCACACAATCTAAATCTGGTCATAAATGACTCCGTGAAAGCTGCGACTGATTCGATTGGGTTCTTTGATACTTTGCAAGAACTGTATGTATTTTTCGGATCCAGTTTGAGTAGATGGGCAGAACTTGCGCTGGCAGCTGAGCACGCTAACATGCTGACATTGAAAAAACTTTGTGCAACGCGATGGTCATCCAGGGTTAAGGCAGTCCGAGCTGTGAAGAATCGCTACTTGTGTATACTGAAGGTCTTGATACGCATCTCCCTCAATGCCAGCACCAAGAAGGAGCGTGATGATGCAAATGCATTAAAAAAGAAAATAGAGTGCTTTGAGTTTGTACTTTTCATCGTATTTTGGGAGCGCTTGTTATTAGTAATTGACAGAGCTTCGAATGAGCTGCAATCGCGCCACATGGATCTGTGTCGGGCTACTCTTCTTCTGCGCATGGCGTTCAGAGATCTGCGATACCTTCTAGATGATTGGGAAAATGTCTATGAGACTGCAGCAGCTATTGTTAAAGACTGGAAAATCGAAAGTAAATTCACCGAGAAGAGGGCACGAAAAATAAAGCGGTTCCACGACGAACTCTCCTGCGATGAACGATTGATTAACCCAGAGGCGGCATTCAGGGTGCATATCTTTTATCCAGCTGTTGATACCGCATTGGAGCAATTGAGCTCAAGATTCAAGGGTCAGGCAGATGTTTGTGAAGCTTTCGACTTTTTGAATCCTTCAAATCTGGCAGAGTATTCTTCAACTTCCATCAAAGCTGGCACATCATCACTTTTGGAGCTGTTTCCGTCAGATTTTGGTTCTTCTCTTGATTTAGAGACTGAGTTAAGACAATTCGCTCATCAATTTAGGCCAGAGCTGAAGAAATTGTCCTCCATGCAATCCCTGTATGAGCTTCTCAAGCAATCGAAATTGTTATCATCGATGCCTGAAACAGCTACGGCAATTTCATTGTTTTTGACTTTGCCAGTGACAGTTGCTACTGCGGAGCGATCATTTTCGAAGTTGAAGATCATTAAGAACTATCTGCGCTCATCGATGTCACAAAGTCGATTAGATGGCCTGTCCCTGCTAGCCATTGAGAATAAGGAAGCACGAGATGTTGATTGGGATGTTGTTGTAAATACATTCGCGTCTAAAAATACTTCTCGCCGCAGCAGATTTAATCTGTAGTTACTAGTGGTAGTACATGTTCATCATTTTGAACATGGTATAATTCAAAGTCACATCTCAGTTGACGTAGGCCTACATAACTCTACACTCTTCATGTAGCGGTACCTCCTCGGAACTCTAAGTTTTATAGAATACTCTCTTCAAAAGGATTTCAACGAAAAGCATGATTCATTGATACTAAATTTGAGCAACTTAACATACGGCAGCACTTTTAACTAAGATGTGACTTTGTGTATATCACATATATAGGCCTACTTTGGTGTATATAGATACCGGTAACTGGCCTTGTATCCAGTCTGACTGGTGACTCATGATGTAAATACGATGATGAAGAATGCATGATGTGATCATGATGTGCAAGGCAGATGATGAGTTGAATACATGTATGAAGATGATGAGTTATATAAGTATCTCTGAGTTTTTGTGAAACACAATTGGCTAGTTTTTCTTTCACTTTTTCTGAAACGTTCCTGTTGATGCAAATATATATTTGATACGTACAAATAAATTAGTTTTTATCGAGTCAATCATGTAATAGGTTATTATTGTTATACTCACTGCGATACAATCAATTGATAATACTGCATACCGTTACGTAGGTACCCGTACGCGTAGCAGTTATAAGCCTAATACCATGCAGCTGATGATGGTTGGATTTGTTAGGCCAAGTAGCGCTCCGGCCAGCTCATTCTAAATATAGCCTATATGTAGCCCTTTATGTATATGGCGAGGCATGGGGCCCCTTAGAAAATCTGCGGGGGGGGGGCCCGTCGATCAGCGTTACGCCACTGAACACATACGACATCTTCAGTAGCTGTTAGAAGAACTCCGGGCTCTCGCGGTGTAACATAACTACAGAAGTAGCAGCAACAACAACTGCCAGTGTATACGGTAACACATTAGCGAGCGCGATTGAAGATTGACGGTATAAGTGACACCGACGTTTATGATATTATTTTGGTATAAGTCAGTCCGATCAAATTGAAGTGAACTCAACATTAAGAAGTGAACTGTAAGTGTAAAGTTCTTCTTTTATCGTTGCGTATCGTGTCTGTATAACTATAGTCTTTAAAATTAATATTGTTAATTGTTGTGATTGGAATTTGAATGATAGTTCATGTAATTGAATAATTAATTATTAGAATAATCGGTACTTCTATTCTTCCCCCTCACATTTCAGTTGTTCACACCCGCAAGTGTTGCATCGTCAACGATCTTCTCTTGCAGGTCCTACCTGCTCTCACTGACGTCGCATAGCGTTGAGTGTGTAAAACTCCTCTTATCTGATTTATAGAACATTTGCAGCCTCAGAATTAGACAACTGCTCGTCATTTGTCTGTAGACAACAATCACACGAAGTTCATGATCACAGCTGTACCTTGCATTCTAAGTGAGTATCCAAGATGCAAGATTGTGCTGTTCCACGCGTACCCGGAGTGTATAATGAGAAAACCAGAGAAAAACTTCCACAGGTACCAATGTATATATTACGTAGCTCTCCTGAGTATATACAGCTCCCGCCATTGATATCCGGACAAAACTAAAATTTTGGCATTTTCTACCTTTTGTTTGAAATAAAGCTGTATACGAATAATTTGATCACTTTAGAAGACATTATTTGCATTAATGTGTAATAAACACTTGTTAGCAATGTGGTAAACGCACAATGCCTACCTTGGCATAGATATCTCACCAAAAACCGATATGTACCACAATTAAGCTCTACTAGTTATTGCTTGCTGAAATGATGATACACGCTTTTTCTCATCCTGAGTTTCACTGCAGCAATATAACGGTACACGCTGATCGGAAGATGCTTAGTATTGGCTCGCTACGACCGATCAGCACACAGCGTGCTGAATCATACAATAGACATTCATAGTGCACAGTAGACGAGAGCCGTAGTGTCCTTGTTGCAAAGCAAATCTCTCTTGTCTTGATAGTGACTTCTCCATTATTAAAATGCCGAAGAGAGGTAAAGAACTGTCGCCTCGCAAGTGAGCAACTGCCGTTTCTTTATTGAATGAAGGATATACCGTCAGAGCTGTTGCCCACCAAACAGGTATCGCCAAGTCAACGGTTGGTGACCTCAGGAAGAGATGGCAACGAAATCCTAAGGGTTACGGTTCTCCAAAGAAGCGGAATGGTGCCACGAAAAAGACTTCTTCAACAACTGATCGTCTCATTATTCGTGAGTGCATGAAGCACAGGTTTTCAAGCGCTGCTGCTATTCGCAGAATGCTCGGTGATGTTGTGGCGAATGTCAGCATAAGGACCATTCAACGTGGCCTTAATCAAGCCGGACTGAAGGCTAGACGCCCAGCTCGAAAGGCATTTGTTAATGCATATCAACGACGACGACGTGTTCTTTTCGCCAAGAAGTATCTCTCTAAGAATGAAGATTATTGGAAAAGAGTGATCTTTATTGATGAAAGAACGTTCGACATCTACGGAAATCGCGGCAGCATCAAGGTTTGGAGACGCCAGGGTGAGTGATACTCTCATGAGTGCATTCTTCCAACGATCAAACACCCTCCGAGTGTCATGATATGGGGCGCGTTTTCTTATAATGGTGTCGGACGCTTCCGGATTTTCGAGAGAGGTGAGAAAGTGAATCAAACATTATATAAACAGATTCTTGAGCGAGAGCTTCGCATGACAATGGATGAACTGTATCCCAACACCCAAGCAATGTTTCAAGACGACAACGCACCTTGTCATAGAGCAAGGAGCATACTGCGATATCTTGACGAGCATGATATCCCTCACATCAGAGACTGGCCTGGTCAGAGCCCCGATATCAACCCCATTGAGAATTTGTGGGCAGATATCGGGGCCGTTATTCAGAAGAAAGCTCCAGCAAACCGCCAGGAACTGATAGCAGCCATCGTCAGTGCTTGGTACAGATGCATTACCCCCCCCCCCGCTGCCAAGCGTTGGCTCTGAGTGTCCCGAGACGTCTCAGAAATGTTGAAAGAAAAAAAAAGGTTTCCCCACAAAGTACTAGAATGATCATTGATGACGATTTCCCATGTCCTATTTTCGTTTTTTGCCTCATGATGTGTACTGTAAAAGATTTTGTATTACCAGAAGTAGTGTTTTCTTGGGCAGTATTGAAGATCGGGCATTAACTCATTAATTAAAGTAAAAGAAAAACAGTAGATAAAAATTATGCCATAATAATTAACAAACCATAGAACAATCAATAATACGCATACAGGATTGACATAGATCAGGTAACTTACTCTGCATTTCAATAATATGACGACTTCTCTGAAAAATCGTTTTTGTCCGGATATCAATGGCGGGAGCTGTATATAGTGTATATATATATATATATATATATATATATATATATATATATATATATCCATAGAGTATCCAAGAGACCAATCCTTCATCCCAGGGTTCAGGTAAAACTTCTCAGTCGTGTTGTAGTGTCACTCAGTGCAGATCAAGTATATTCTGAACCCAATGTGACTTTAGCGAAATTTGATGATTTTGGAAAACTTGAAAAATGTGGGGTGGGAAGGAATAGAAGTACCGAATAATCTGTTGACACTGTCTATATTATGATTTGAACTGACAGGGTTGCTGCCCTACGAGTATAATGCAGCGTTAATTTTCCTCTTTCCAAACCAATTGTTTTTCGTGTGTACAAAAATTAAGTTAATCTCCATTTTTTGTGCTTATCCTATCAAGGACTAAATTCAACAATTGCTTTATTTTGATTTATTATCTTGCTTGATAAATAAATAAATAACAGATTGAACAAAGATGATTGTCTTTTCATTGTCTGCTTAATCGCTAAAATAACATTGTCCGGGGCTGTAGGCCCATCGAAGTCACAAAAAAATATCCTTTATTCAACAATAGAATAAAACTAGCTCTGTCGATCTATCTCTCTCTGATCTCTGCGTGCAGTTAACACAACGGCCGAGCACCGTGATTTCAATTTTTGTACAAATAGATTTATCACAGGTCTATCGAAAAAGTGGAATTGAGGTTTATCAAGGTCAATTCCAATTCCAGTAGATTTAGATGTCGTCAAATCCAATTCCGACGAAAAATGGAATTAATTCCAATTCCGACTTCCAACTCTGGTTAAGGCCAATGAACAATTTATGCTACTGGTGAAAGAAATACATGCACATCTGACTACTTTCAAAAATCTACAGTAGAAGATCAGTTAGTTGAGTTCAAATAGAAAAATTGAATAGAGAAAATAAAAATGTGGAACTTAAAAAAAACTTAAATTTTCAGCCGTCATTGCTTATTTCAGTCAAATTATCACGTTTTTCTTACTTGTATCATTGAATGTGAAGACACGCGTCACTTTGAGGTGTAGGGAATCAGAAACTCGAGCATTCTGATGTGTTCTTGTGAATTCTATTTCATTTTTTGCTATTTCTAACTGATAAGATGAGATGATGTGATTGAAGTATTAATCGTATGAATCGAGGAGAAAGTTGGGAAGAATCCATTTCAACGGTGGTAGTGATATCGAGGTGTTTTGCATCATCACAAGCTGCGTGATGTCTCCGACATGACTACTAGAAAACCTTGAGAATGGCGGAGGTTCTTGGCACGTGAAGTCTGATTGAGGGCGCACGAATTAGGCGACAGAAAGAAACTTTCTCAGGAGATAACGTCTTCGTCTTAGTTTCAGATCGCTGGAGATGCTGAGCTGCATCTGAGGGCCATCGAGCATCAAACGGAAGAACGGCTGCATCTCCCGAAGTAACGACAGCAGCAGACCGACGGGAAGACGGAGGAAGACATGAGAAGATCGGTGAGAACTGTGTATGGCATTGATCATCTTCCCCTTTGTCTTCACCAAACGTGAATTCCATCAACTGCATTCGGTGAGAGATGTGTTGACGAATTCGAGATTGCTAATACCTCCCACAGCTTGTAATGGTATAATTCAGTTCTACTTCCTATAATGTCCTCTCAAGAGGCTGTAGATGCAGTAATCGTTTCTATTGAATGAAAATAGGGTTTCGGAAACAGCTGCCACCACTCTGACCTTCGACATATTGTCGGACCGCCAAATCGAGACCGAAAATGAGACCTTGACAGAATGATGCACATTCTCCGTCTACTACGAAACTGTACATCTGTCGAAATCATAGCGTGTGTCCTTTCCTTTATCGCAGGGGTTCGGTGCGCATAATATGGGAGATTTATTTTAATTCAATTTTACTTTGATAACTTTTCTGTTCATGGATCAGTTGAGCTGTTAACTTTGTGGGTATTCCGCATTGGATTGTCATCATCTGGCCTTGAAGCAACCGCTGCTAAATAGCGACCACCAACTCGACCTCAGCAACATAACTTATGCGGATCCGGATTCTCCACCATATTAATGATTAAAAGCAAACAAAGAGCCCGTTTGATGTTGGAGCATGACTTTCGCTGCGTTTGTGTTGTTACACCCCTGGTTAAATTTTTGTGTTATTCAATTACGAATTTCGTATATTTCTGCGCGTAATGAAATTTTAGCATGATTGAATTCTTGCTACTTTTTATATGTACAGTAGAACCTCCATATTACGGACACCGTCGGGACTGCGCCTTAGTGTCCGCAATATGGAGTTACCGGTGATGATACGAACATTATTCGGGACTGAGCTTAACTGTCCGTAATACGGAGGTGTCCGCTGTATAGAATGTCCGCTACTTTTTCCACTGTATATGTGAGGGTACGCAGAATAATGGAAAATCGTATGATTTTCTATTTTAGAATAGAATAGAATAACGTATATTTTCGAATTTCCTCAATAATGAGAAGCGTGAGGAATGTACAACATTTGAAAGTAAAAACACTCTTCATTACAAGACAAAAAATAAATAGAAAGTCAACAACAACAACAAAAGTGACAATTAAACAACAAGTCAGTTTACAAAAGTTACTTTAGGCTGAAACCGCTGTTTGACAATTTAGCCATCGATGTCATAAATGTTTTGGAGCATGCGACTTTCTGAGACAAAGAGAGTTTGTATTTTTGTGTGCGACTCATCACTGGCGGCACAAGATGATGAAGAAGGTGGTTTTCGTCATTTACTGCACAAAGAAATTGCTTAAATCCCAAAATCATACGTCTGTAGTCCAAAGGTATGAACTTTTCACATTCACAATGTGGTCCACAAATGACACGGTGGCATCGACTTTGCACTCTCTCTATTGATGAAGGCAATCCAGCATTCAAATTTACAAAAATTCTTCATACAAAAATTACTTCATACAATTTTCATAGAATTCTAGAATATATGAACTTCATGCAATTTCGCACTATGATAACTGTATGTGCTTCATACAATTTTCATAGAATTCTAGAAGATATGAACTTCATGCAATTTCGCACTATGATAACTGTATGTGCTTCATCTACTTTAATATGCTAAATGGAATTCTTTAAGATTTTGTATATTTTTCATACATGAAAATTTTATGAAATTCATATAAAAATCATATATGTATGAACGATTTATTTTCATACGGGTGGTTATTAATGAAATTGACTTACCAAAATAGTCCGTTTCTTGCGCGCTAAAAGTTGTGATACTCCAACACAACTTTCGTAGTTTTGCGATAGAAAAATTACAGCTAAAGACAATTGAACAAGAATAATCGATTATAGCTGCAAGTAGCAGACTACTTGCATTTTTAAGAAAAGTGCTTCGGAGTGGTGTGCGCTATAAAAATGCTGGTATATGCATCCTGTTTGTGTAGTACTGTTGTTACAAAAGTGGTAATATTATTTTGAACAAAATCAACTTTAAAGGAAAATTCTATTTTACTGATTATAGAAAAATGGTGAGAATATGTGCTCAAGAGTGAGAACTTTTAAATGCCAGCTGTATTGTGGTACCCACTGAGTTTCATTCATCATAATTGCAAAAAACTCAATTGCAACTCAAAAACAAAAAGTGCAAAAAATTCAAATTAAGAAAACTATTTTTTCGCATTTTGAATTCCTTTTTCATTATTGTATCAACTGGCGAAGAGCAAAATTCATTTGTTGAGGCGCAAATTATCATTCCATCGATGAATACATATATATTCGAAGCTTGAATGCAAAAGATCGTTCCATGATCCAAATGCTATTGATGAAGGCAATCCAGCATTCAAATTTACAAAAATCGGCGCGCAATATTCTAAGATGGATCGAATACAGCCGTTGTATATTTGAACCAGAAAGTCATTCGATACATACAGTTTAAGACGTCTTAGTACATTGATGCGAGATGTTGCCCTTTTTACAATATAATTTACATGTGAGGACCATTTCATCTTACTGTCAAGAATAACACCTAACAATTTCATTTAATCTTTAACTGCAATATTCTGAAGGAAATTGTCGGAAAAGAAAAATGCTACTTCCAGATTTGTGGATGTACATTTGACAGCTTTTTGAGTGATTTATGCACATTTTGTTTGCTACAGACCATGAAGAAAATTGTGAAAAAATGCCACTCACATTACTGTTCATGGAGCTCTCAGTTTCAAATACAATTCAACAAAGAATAACATCATCAGCACATTTGATGACGATGGAGTCACTTTTATTACACCATAAAAAATCAGGCATATAATATGCAAATATATAAGGGCCCAAAGACGAGCCCTGCGGGATTCCACTTGCAACCTGTGTCACTGAACTGCATGAGTCTTTCCACTTGATTCTTTGGAACTTATCGGACAAGTAGTTCTGCACAAAGTTTAACAAAAGTGAAAAATTATCGCGCACCATTTTTTCTATGAGTACTTTGTGAGACAGTCTATCGAAGCCTTTAGTAAGATCGAGAGCACACACATGACATGCCTTAACGTCAGGACGATGTAGGTGAGACAATACAAATTCCTGCAAGCTTAATAATGCGCAGGCTGTCGAACTTTGCGGTCGAAACCCAAACTGAGAAGAGTCATACTGAGTTAGGAATTCAGACTTAACGTGCTTCATCAGACACTTTTCAAATATGCGTTCAAGCATTGGCAGCTTTGCGATGGGTCGCGTGTCATTCAATTTTGGGGGATACGATTTGGGAAAAGGACAAATATCGGCTGTTTTCCATCTCATTGGCAGATTGGCATCCTCAAGACACTTGTTAAAGATATAACAGATTGGGTACGATAGAAATTTGGCAAATTTTAACAAAGCAATATTTGGAACCTTATCTGAGCCACAACCTGATCGAGGATTAACTTGAGTCAATTTCTCTTCAATTTCATACAAACCAAATTCAATTGGAACGACATATGGGACTTGAAAGCGCACAAGTGGATCATCTATCATCACAGATGCATAAAAATCATTTAAATAACTCAATGCTTGTTGTAGATCCATTCCAGGACTGCAGTTTGGGAGCCAATCGTTATTACAACACTTATTCATAACACATTTATACACATTCCATGGAGATTTGCCAGATGAAACCATATACTGGCCCCAGGATTGTTTAGCACTCACTATTGCGATTTTTACTTTCTCCCGGTAATGATAGTATAGACTCCAATTTTTACATCTGTATGCTTCAAAACGCTTGTTTATTAAAACCTTTATAGTTGCATTGATCCATGGTTTATCACGAGATGTCTGCTTTATGATATTCGATGGTAGCATTTGAAGAGCCACGGCAAGATGATAATAGAAGATATTTGCACAATCGTCAAGAGAGAGTTTGCTGAAAATTTTATTCCAGTCCAGTGATTGCAGATAGGTTTTGCTCGAATGCAGGTTAGAGTCTCTGAAATCATAAACCTTCACAACAGATTCAGAAGATGCAATATTTGATTTCGGCTTCAGAAGTAGGACTTCATGATCACTACAAGCTACGGGAGGAAAATGTTGCACGTCGAGATAACGATCAACATGTGAAACAGGCACGAGGATTAAATCCAACATAGCATCTTTTCGCGTAGCTGATTTCACAACGTTCAAAAGATTCAAATTTGTCTCAATTATTGAATGGTCAACACGATTGAAATCCCCACAAATATAAACATTTTGACTACAGTTAGCGACGAGCTCATGATCTATCAATGAGATTAGATAGTCCAATGTACAGGGAAGAGAACGGGTATTTAATCTCCCGCCGTATGGAGAATATAGTATAGTATAGAGAAACGAGCGTATGCCAGTGGTGCTCAAAAGCGTAAGAGAAGAAGAACACTTCTATCGGATTCTGCCACGTCTTCTCGAGCAATTGAAACCTACTTCAATGTACAATCGAACAGCAGCTTGAAGGACAACCCTGTCGAATGTGATATCGCTCCCCTTGATCCTGACATTGATGATCCCCCATGTCTAGAAACGATTAGTGAGTCTTCCCATGTTTCAACGAAGACTCCAGAGTCGAAACAAAATTCTGCTTGTGAAGGCTCTCGTGAAGAATCCACTGTTTTGCCTGTTGAGGTTTCTGATGTCGATGTCTCTATCAGTGTACAACAAAAACCCTCTTCTGGCATTTCTAGTGATAAGTCCTTTGATGAAGAAGTTTCACTTTTTGATTTGAGTCACTCACATCCAACTGATAGAGGACACTATCCATCCACTATTTACTCAACCACCTTGAAAGAAATGATTGTTGCGCACGGTTCATGTAGACCGAATGATGTAGATGATCGTATTCAAAAACACTATTGCTTTCGGAGTAGTGGCAATCTGAAGATAGAGAGGGAATGGCTTTGTTATTCGCCTGTTTTGGAGAAGGCTTACTGCGAGGTTTGTTGGTTATTTGGAAACCGACAAAATTCAGCTTTTCGGATGGAGTGGGTAGCAGGTGTCGGTGTCGATGACAAGAAGAGTGGACTTTCGAAAAGAGTGAAGGTTCATGAGCAAAGCCAATCACACGTGGAAGCAACTCACATCTATCGGCAATGGAAGGAACAAAAGCGCGTGGATCAAGCAATCGAGAAAAACATTCGTGATGAAACCAACACTTGGCGCAAAGTTTTGACCCGTGTGATCCATATAATCCTCACCATGTCCTCCATGTGTATTGCTCTTCGTGGACACACTGAAACAATTGGCGATTTTGAATGTCAAGGTGGAAACTTCTTGGCACTTGTGAATCTGATGGCTCTCTACGACCCCATTCTGGAAAACATTCTTTCCAAAAAATCTGGAGCTACGCGCTATCTCTCTCCCACTATACAAAATGAATTGATCGAAGATATGAAACAAACTTTGCGATCATGCCTAGTCAACCAGATATCTTCTGCACCCTTCTTCTCGATTATAGCTGATACAACAAGTGACGTTTCTCGCGTAGATCAGCTTTCTGTTATCGTGCGCTGGGTGGATGGCGCGAATATACACGAAACATTTTTGGGATTTCTGGTTGTCAAAGACGCAACTGCATCAGGAATCACCAAGCTACTCTGCCAATTCTTGCAATCAATCGGATTGGACTTGACAAAGTTGAGAGGCCAAGGTTATGATGGAGCATCTGTGATGAGTGGCCACACTAAAGGAGTGCAGCAACAAATGAAAGATCACATTGGTGGTACATCATCTATACCTTTCGTTCATTGCGCCTCACACAATCTAAATCTGGTCATAAATGACTCCGTGAAAGCTGCGACTGATTCGATTGGGTTCTTTGATACTTTGCAAGAACTGTATGTATTTTTCGGATCCAGTTTGAGTAGATGGGCAGAACTTGCGCTGGCAGCTGAGCACGCTAACATGCTGACATTGAAAAAACTTTGTGCAACGCGATGGTCATCCAGGGTTAAGGCAGTCCGAGCTGTGAAGAATCGCTACTTGTGTATACTGAAGGTCTTGATACGCATCTCCCTCAATGCCAGCACCAAGAAGGAGCGTGATGATGCAAATGCATTAAAAAAGAAAATAGAGTGCTTTGAGTTTGTACTTTTCATCGTATTTTGGGAGCGCTTGTTATTAGTAATTGACAGAGCTTCGAATGAGCTGCAATCGCGCCACATGGATCTGTGTCGGGCTACTCTTCTTCTGCGCATGGCGTTCAGAGATCTGCGATACCTTCGAGATGATTGGGAAAATGTCTATGAGACTGCAGCAGCTATTGTTAAAGACTGGAAAATCGAAAGTAAATTCACCGAGAAGAGGGCACGAAAAATAAAGCGGTTCCACGACGAACTCTCCTGCGATGAACGATTGATTAACCCAGAGGCGGCATTCAGGGTGCATATCTTTTATCCAGCTGTTGATACCGCATTGGAGCAATTGAGCTCAAGATTCAAGGGTCAGGCAGATGTTTGTGAAGCTTTCGACTTTTTGAATCCTTCAAATCTGGCAGAGTATTTTTCAACTTCCATCAAAGCTGGCACATCATCACTTTTGGAGCTGTTTCCGTCAGATTTTGGTTCTTCTCTTGATTTAGAGACTGAGTTAAGACAATTCGCTCATCAATTTAGGCCAGAGCTGAAGAAATTGTCCTCCATGCAATCCCTGTATGAGCTTCTCAAGCAATCGAAATTGTTATCATCGATGCCTGAAACAGCTACGGCAATTTCATTGTTTTTGACTTTGCCAGTGACAGTTGCTACTGCGGAGCGATCATTTTCGAAGTTGAAGATCATTAAGAACTATCTGCGCTCATCGATGTCACAAAGTCGATTAGATGGCCTGTCCCTGCTAGCCATTGAGAATAAGGAAGCACGAGATGTTGATTGGGATGTTGTTGTAAATACATTCGCGTCTAAAAATACTTCTCGCCGCAGCAGATTTAATCTGTAGTTACTAGTGGTAGTACATGTTCATCATTTTGAACATGGTATAATTCAAAGTCACATCTCAGTTGACGTAGGCCTACATAACTCTAGACTCTTCATGTAGCGGTACCTCCTCGGAACTCTAAGTTTTATAGAATACTCTCTTCAAAAGGATTTCAACGAAAAGCATGATTCATTGATACTAAATTTGAGCAACTTAACATACGGCAGCACTTTTAACTAAGATGTGACTTTGTGTATATCACATATATAGGCCTACTTTGGTGTATATAGATACCGGTAACTGGCCTTGTATCCAGTCTGACTAGTGACTCATGATGTAAATACGATGATGAAGAATGCATGATGTGATCATGATGTGCAAGGCAGATGATGAGTTGAATACATGTATGAAGATGATGAGTTATATAAGTATCTCTGAGTTATTGTGAAACACAATTGGCTAGTTTTTCTTTCACTTTTTCTGAAACGTTCCTGTTGATGCAAATATATATTTGATACGTACAAATAAATTAGTTTTTATCGAGTCAATCATGTAATAGGTTATTATTGTTATACTCACTGCGATACAATCAATTGATAATACTGCATACCGTTACGTAGGTACCCGTACGCGTAGCAGTTATAAGCCTAATACCATGCAGCTGATGATGGTTGGATTTGTTAGGCCAAGTAGCGCTCCGGCCAGCTGATTCTAAATATAGCCTATATGTAGACCTTTATGTATATGGCGAGGCATGGGGCCCCTTAGAAAATCTGCGGGGGGGCCCCGTCGATCAGCGTTACGCCACTGAACACATACGACATCTTCAGTAGCTGTTAGAAGAACTCCGGGCTCTCGCGGTGTAACATAACTACAGGTAGCAGCAACAACAACTGCCAGTGTATACGGTAACACATTAGCGAGCGCGATTGAAGATTGACGGTATAAGTGACACCGACGTTTATGATATTATTTTGGTATAAGTGAGTCCGATCAAATTGAAGTGAACTCAACATTAAGAAGTGAACTGTAAGTGTAAAGTTTTTCTTTTATCGTTGCGTATCGTGTCTGTATAACTATAGTCTTTAAAATTAATATTGTTAATTGTTGTGATTGGAATTTGAATGATAGTTCATGTAATTGAATAATTAATTATTAGAATAATCGGTACTTCTATTCTTCCCCCTCACATTTCAGTTGTTCACACCCGCAAGTGTTGCATCGTCAACGATCTTCTCTTGCAGGTCCTACCTGCTCTCACTGACGTCGCATAGCGTTGAGTGTGTAAAACTCCTCTTATCTGACTTATAGAACATTTGCAGCCTCAGAATTAGACAACTGCTCGTCATTTGTCTGTAGACAACAATCACACGAAGTTCATGATCACAGCTGTACCTTGCATTCTAAGTGAGTATCCAAGATGCAAGATTGTGCTGTTCCACGCGTACCCGGAGTGTATAATGAGAAAACCAGAGAAAAACTTCCACAGGTACCAATGTATATATTACGTAGCTCTCCTGAGTATATATATAGTATATATATATCCATAGAGTATCCAAGAGACCAATCCTTCATCCCAGGGTTCAGGTAAAACTTCTTAGTCGTGTTGTAGTGTCACTCAGTGCAGATCAAGTATATTCTGAACCCAATGTGACTTTAGCGAAATTTGATGATTTTGGAAAACTTGAAAAATGTGGGGTGGGAATTCGACTCATCACTGGCGGCACAAGATGATGAAGAAGGTGGTTTTCGTCATTTACTGCACAAAGAAATTGCTTAAATCCCAAAATCATACGTCTGTAGTCCAAAGGTATGAACTTTTCACATTCACAATGTGGTCCACAAATGACACGGTGGCATCGACTTTGCACTCTCTCTATTGATGAAGGCAATCCAGCATTCAAATTTACAAAAATTCTTCATACAAAAATTACTTCATACAATTTTCATAGAATTCTAGAATATATGAACTTCATGCAATTTCGCACTATGATAACTGTATGTGCTTCATACAATTTTCATAGAATTCTAGAAGATATGAACTTCATGCAATTTCGCACTATGATAACTGTATGTGCTTCATCTACTTTAATATGCTAAATGGAATTCTTTAAGATTTTGTATATTTTTCATACATGAAAATTTTATGAAATTCATATAAAAATCATATATGTATGAACGATTTATTTTCATACGGGTGGTTATTAATGAAATTGACTTACCAAAATAGTCCGTTTCTTGCGCGCTAAAAGTTGTGATACTCCAACACAACTTTCGTAGTTTTGCGATAGAAAAATTACAGCTAAAGACAATTGAACAAGAATAATCGATTATAGCTGCAAGTAGCAGACTACTTGCATTTTTAAGAAAAGTGCTTCGGAGTGGTGTGCGCTATAAAAATGCTGGTATATGCATCCTGTTTGTGTAGTACTGTTGTTACAAAAGTGGTAATATTATTTTGAACAAAATCAACTTTAAAGGAAAATTCTATTTTACTGATTATAGAAAAATGGTGAGAATATGTGCTCAAGAGTGAGAACTTTTAAATGCCAGCTGTATTGTGGTACCCACTGAGTTTCATTCATCATAATTGCAAAAAACTCAATTGCAACTCAAAAACAAAAAGTGCAAAAAATTCAAATTAAGAAAACTATTTTTTCGCATTTTGAATTCCTTTTTCATTATTGTATCAACTGGCGAAGAGCAAAATTCATTTGTTGAGGCGCAAATTATCATTCCATCGATGAATACATATATATTCGAAGCTTGAATGCAAAAGATCGTTCCATGATCCAAATGCTATTGATGAAGGCAATCCAGCATTCAAATTTACAAAAATCGGCGCGCAATATTCTAAGATGGATCGAATACAGCCGTTGTATATTTGAACCAGAAAGTCATTCGATACATACAGTTTAAGACGTCTTAGTACATTGATGCGAGATGTTGCCCTTTTTACAATATAATTTACATGTGAGGACCATTTCATCTTACTGTCAAGAATAACACCTAACAATTTCATTTAATCTTTAACTGCAATATTCTGAAGGAAATTGTCGGAAAAGAAAAATGCTACTTCCAGATTTGTGGATGTACATTTGACAGCTTTTTGAGTGATTTATGCACATTTTGTTTGCTACAGACCATGAAGAAAATTGTGAAAAAATGCCACTCACATTACTGTTCATGGAGCTCTCAGTTTCAAATACAATTCAACAAAGAATAACATCATCAGCACATTTGATGACGATGGAGTCACTTTTATTACACCATAAAAAATCAGGCATATAATATGCAAATATATAAGGGCCCAAAGACGAGCCCTGCGGGATTCCACTTGCAACCTGTGTCACTGAACTGCATGAGTCTTTCCACTTGATTCTTTGGAACTTATCGGACAAGTAGTTCTGCACAAAGTTTAACAAAAGTGAAAAATTATCGCGCACCATTTTTTCTATGAGTACTTTGTGAGACAGTCTATCGAAGCCTTTAGTAAGATCGAGAGCACACACATGACATGCCTTAACGTCAGGACGATGTAGGTGAGACAATACAAATTCCTGCAAGCTTAATAATGCGCAGGCTGTCGAACTTTGCGGTCGAAACCCAAACTGAGAAGAGTCATACTGAGTTAGGAATTCAGACTTAACGTGCTTCATCAGACACTTTTCAAATATGCGTTCAAGCATTGGCAGCTTTGCGATGGGTCGCGTGTCATTCAATTTTGGGGGATACGATTTGGGAAAAGGACAAATATCGGCTGTTTTCCATCTCATTGGCAGATTGGCATCCTCAAGACACTTGTTAAAGATATAACAGATTGGGTACGATAGAAATTTGGCAAATTTTAACAAAGCAATATTTGGAACCTTATCTGAGCCACAACCTGATCGAGGATTAACTTGAGTCAATTTCTCTTCAACTTCATACAAACCAAATTCAAATGGAACGACATATGGGACTTGAAAGCGCACAAATGGATCATCTATCATCACAGATGCATAAAAATCATTTAAATAACTCAATGCTTGTTGTAGATCCATTCCAGGACTGCAGTTTGGGAGCCAATCGTTATTACAACGCTTATTCATAACACATTTATACACATTCCATGGAGATTTGCCAGATGAAACCATATACTGGCCCCAGGATTGTTTAGCACTCACTATTGCGATTTTTACTTTCTCCCGGTAATGATAGTATAGACTCCAATTTTTACATCTGTATGCTTCAAAACGCTTGTTTATTAAAACCTTTATAGTTGCATTGATCCATGGTTTATCACGAGATGTCTGCTTTATGATATTCGATGGTAGCATTTGAAGAGCCACGGCAAGATGATAATAGAAGATATTTGCACAATCGTCAAGAGAGAGTTTGCTGAAAATTTTATTCCAGTCCAGTGATTGCAGATAGGTTTTGCTCGAATGCAGGTTAGAGTCTCTGAAATCATAAACCTTCACAACAGATTCAGAAGATGCAATATTTGATTTCGGCTTCAGAAGTAGGACTTCATGATCACTACAAGCTACGGGAGGAAAATGTTGCACGTCGAGATAACGATCAACATGTGAAACAGGCACGAGGATTAAATCCAACATAGCATCTTTTCGCGTAGCTGATTTCACAACGTTCAAAAGATTCAAATTTGTCTCAATTATTGAATGGTCAACACGATTGAAATCCCCACAAATATAAACATTTTGACTACAGTTAGCGACGAGCTCATGATCTATCAATGAGATTAGATAGTCCAATGTACAGGGAAGAGAACGGGTATTTAATCTCCCGCCGTATGGAGAATATAGTATAGTATAGAGAAACGAGCGTATGCCAGTGGTGCTCAAAAGCGTAAGAGAAGAAGAACACTTCTATCGGATTCTGCCACGTCTTCTCGAGCAATTGAAACCTACTTCAATGTACAATCGAACAGCAGCTTGAAGGACAACCCTGTCGAATGTGATATCGCTCCCCTTGATCCTGACATTGATGATCCCCCATGTCTAGAAACGATTAGTGAGTCTTCCCATGTTTCAACGAAGACTCCAGAGTCGAAACAAAATTCTGCTTGTGAAGGCTCTCGTGAAGAATCCACTGTTTTGCCTGTTGAGGTTTCTGATGTCGATGTCTCTATCAGTGTACAACAAAAACCCTCTTCTGGCATTTCTAGTGATAAGTCCTTTGATGAAGAAGTTTCACTTTTTGATTTGAGTCACTCACATCCAACTGATAGAGGACACTATCCATCCACTATTTACTCAACCACCTTGAAAGAAATGATTGTTGCGCACGGTTCATGTAGACCGAATGATGTAGATGATCGTATTCAAAAACACTATTGCTTTCGGAGTAGTGGCAATCTGAAGATAGACAGGGAATGGCTTTGTTATTCGCCTGTTTTGGAGAAGGCTTACTGCGAGGTTTGTTGGTTATTTGGAAACCGACAAAATTCAGCTTTTCGGATGGAGTGGGTAGCAGGTGTCGGTGTCGATGACAAGAAGAGTGGACTTTCGAAAAGAGTGAAGGTTCATGAGCAAAGCCAATCACACGTGGAAGCAACTCACATCTATCGGCAATGGAAGGAACAAAAGCGCGTGGATCAAGCAATCGAGAAAAACATTCGTGATGAAACCAACACTTGGCGCAAAGTTTTGACCCGTGTGATCCATATAATCCTCACCATGTCCTCCATGTGTATTGCTCTTCGTGGACACACTGAAACAATTGGCGATTTTGAATGTCAAGGTGGAAACTTATTGGCACTTGTGAATCTGATGGCTCTCTACGACCCCATTCTGGAAAACATTCTTTCCAAAAAATCTGGAGCTACGCGCTATCTCTCTCCCACTATACAAAATGAATTGATCGAAGATATGAAACAAACTTTACGATCATGCCTAGTCAACCAGATATCTTCTGCACCCTTCTTCTCGATTATAGCTGATACAACAAGTGACGTTTCTCGCGTAGATCAGCTTTCTGTTATCGTGCGCTGGGTGGATGGCGCGAATATACACGAAACATTTTTGGGATTTCTGGTTGTCAAAGACGCAACTGCATCAGGAATCACCAAGCTACTCTGCCAATTCTTGCAATCAATCGGATTGGACTTGACAAAGTTGAGAGGCCAAGGTTATGATGGAGCATCTGTGATGAGTGGCCACACTAAAGGAGTGCAGCAACAAATGAAAGATCACATTGGTGGTACATCATCTATACCTTTCGTTCATTGCGCCTCACACAATCTAAATCTGGTCATAAATGACTCCGTGAAAGCTGCGACTGATTCGATTGGGTTCTTTGATACTTTGCAAGAACTGTATGTATTTTTCGGATCCAGTTTGAGTAGATGGGCAGAACTTGCGCTGGCAGCTGAGCACGCTAACATGCTGACATTGAAAAAACTTTGTGCAACGCGATGGTCATCCAGGGTTAAGGCAGTCCGAGCTGTGAAGAATCGCTACTTGTGTATACTGAAGGTCTTGATACGCATCTCCCTCAATGCCAGCACCAAGAAGGAGCGTGATGATGCAAATGCATTAAAAAAGAAAATAGAGTGCTTTGAGTTTGTACTTTTCATCGTATTTTGGGAGCGCTTGTTATTAGTAATTGACAGAGCTTCGAATGAGCTGCAATCGCGCCACATGGATCTGTGTCGGGCTACTCTTCTTCTGCGCATGGCGTTCAGAGATCTGCGATACCTTCGAGATGATTGGGAAAATGTCTATGAGACTGCAGCAGCTATTGTTAAAGACTGGAAAATCAAAAGTAAATTCACCGAGAAGAGGGCACGAAAAATAAAGCGGTTCCACGACGAACTCTCCTGCGATGAACGATTGATTAACCCAGAGGCGGCATTCAGGGTGCATATCTTTTATCCAGCTGTTGATACCGCATTGGAGCAATTGAGCTCAAGATTCAAGGGTCAGGCAGATGTTTGTGAAGCTTTCGACTTTTTGAATCCTTCAAATCTGGCAGAGTATTCTTCAACTTCCATCAAAGCTGGCACATCATCACTTTTGGAGCTGTTTCCGTCAGATTTTGGTTCTTCTCGTGATTTAGAGACTGAGTTAAGACAATTCGCTCATCAATTTAGGCCAGAGCTGAAGAAATTGTCCTCCATGCAATCCCTGTATGAGCTTCTCAAGCAATCGAAATTGTTATCATCGATGCCTGAAACAGCTACGGCAATTTCATTGTTTTTGACTTTGCCAGTGACAGTTGCTACTGCGGAGCGATCATTTTCGAAGTTGAAGATCATTAAGAACTATCTGCGCTCATCGATGTCACAAAGTCGATTAGATGGCCTGTCCCTGCTAGCCATTGAGAATAAGGAAGCACGAGATGTTGATTGGGATGTTGTTGTAAATACATTCGCGTCTAAAAATACTTCTCGCCGCAGCAGATTTAATCTGTAGTTACTAGTGGTAGTACATGTTCATCATTTTGAACATGGTATAATTCAAAGTCACATCTCAGTTGACGTAGGCCTACATAACTCTACACTCTTCATGTAGCGGTACCTCCTCGGAACTCTAAGTTTTATAGAATACTCTCTTCAAAAGGATTTCAACGAAAAGCATGATTCATTGATACTAAATTTGAGCAACTTAACATACGGCAGCACTTTTAACTAAGATGTGACTTTGTGTATATCACATATATAGGCCTACTTTGGTGTATATAGATACCGGTAACTGGCCTTGTATCCAGTCTGACTGGTGACTCATGATGTAAATACGATGATGAAGAATGCATGATGTGATCATGATGTGCAAGGCAGATGATGAGTTGAATACATGTATGAAGATGATGAGTTATATAAGTATCTCTGAGTTATTGTGAAACACAATTGGCTAGTTTTTCTTTCACTTTTTCTGAAACGTTCCTGTTGATGCAAATATATATTTGATACGTACAAATAAATTAGTTTTTATCGAGTCAATCATGTAATAGGTTATTATTGTTATACTCACTGCGATACAATCAATTGATAATACTGCATACCGTTACGTAGGTACCCGTACGCGTAGCAGTTATAAGCCTAATACCATGCAGCTGATGATGGTTGGATTTGTTAGGCCAAGTAGCGCTCCGGCCAGCTCATTCTAAATATAGCCTATATGTAGCCCTTTATGTATATGGCGAGGCATGGGGCCCCTTAGAAAATCTGCGGGGGGGGGGCCGTCGATCAGCGTTACGCCACTGAACACATACGACATCTTCAGTAGCTGTTAGAAGAACTCCGGGCTCTCGCGGTGTAACATAACTACAGAAGTAGCAGCAACAACAACTGCCAGTGTATACGGTAACACATTAGCGAGCGCGATTGAAGATTGACGGTATAAGTGACACCGACGTTTATGATATTATTTTGGTATAAGTGAGTCCGATCAAATTGAAGTGAACTCAACATTAAGAAGTGAACTGTAAGTGTAAAGTTTTTCTTTTATCGTTGCGTATCGTGTCTGTATAACTATAGTCTTTAAAATTAATATTGTTAATTGTTGTGATTGGAATTTGAATGATAGTTCATGTAATTGAATAATTAATTATTAGAATAATCGGTACTTCTATTCTTCCCCCTCACATTTCAGTTGTTCACACCCGCAAGTGTTGCATCGTCAACGATCTTCTCTTGCAGGTCCTACCTGCTCTCACTGACGTCGCATAGCGTTGAGTGTGTAAAACTCCTCTTATCTGACTTATAGAACATTTGCAGCCTCAGAATTAGACAACTGCTCGTCATTTGTCTGTAGACAACAATCACACGAAGTTCATGACCACAGCTGTACCTTGCATTCTAAGTGAGTATCCAAGATGCAAGATTGTGCTGTTTCACGCGTACCCGGAGTGTATAATGAGAAAACCAGAGAAAAACTTCCACAGGTACCAATGTATATATTACGTAGCTCTCCTGAGTATATATATAGTATATATATATATATCCATAGAGTATCCAAGAGACCAATCCTTCATCCCAGGGTTCAGGTAAAACTTCTCAGTCGTGTTGTAGTGTCACTCAGTGCAGATCAAGTATATTCTGAACCCAATGTGACTTTAGCGAAATTTGATGATTTTGGAAAACTTGAAAAATGTGGGGTGGGAAGGAATAGAAGTACCGAATAATCTGTTGACACTGTCTATATTATGATTTGAACTGACAGGGTTGCTGCCCTACGAGTATAATGCAGCGTTAATTTTCCTCTTTCCAAACCAATTGTTTTTCGTGTGTACAAAAATTAAGTTAATCTCCATTTTTTGTGCTTATCCTATCAAGGACTAAATTCAACAATTGTTTTATTTTGATTTATTATCTTACATGATAAATAACTAAATAGCAGATTGAACAAATATGATTATCTTTTCATTGTTTGCTTAATCGCTGAAATAACATTGTCCGGTGGCTGTAGGCCAATCAAAGTCACAATTAACACCTTTTATTCAACAATAGAATAAAACTAGCTCTGTCGATCTATCTCTCTCTCTGATCTCTGCGTGCAGTTAACACAACGGCCGAGCACCGTGATTTCAATTTTTGTACAAATAGATTTATCACAGGTCTATCGAAAAAGTGGAATTGAGGTTTATCAAGGTCAATTCCAATTCCAGTAGATTTAGATATCGTCAAATCCAATTCCGACTTTTCCAACTCTGGTTAAGGCCAATGAACAATTTATGCTACTGGTGAAAGAAATACATGCACATCTGACTACTTTCAAAAATCTACAGTAGAAGATCAGTTAGTTGAGTTCAAATAGAAAAATTGAATAGAGAAAATAAAAATGTGGAACTTAAAAAAAACTTAAATTTTCAGCCGTCATTGCTTATTTCAGTCAAATTATCACGTTTTTCTTACTTGTATCATTGAATGTGAAGACACGCGTCACTTTGAGGTGTAGGAATCAGAAACTCGAGCATTTTGATGTGTTCTTGTGAATTCTATTTCATTTTTTGCTATTTCTAACTGATAAGATGAGACGATGTGATTGAAGTATTAATCGTATGAATCGAGGAGAAAGTTGGGAAGAATCCATTTCAACGCTGGTAGTGATATCGAGGTGTTTTGCATCATCACAAGCTGCGTGATGTCTCCGACATGACTACTAGAGAACCTTGAGAACGGCGAAGGTTCTTGGCACGTGAAGTCTGATTGAGGGCGCACGAATTAGGCGACAGAAAGAAACTTTCTCAGCAGATAACGTCTTCGTCTTAGTTTCAGATCGCTGGAGATGCTGAGCTGCATCTGAGGGCCATCGAGCATCAAACGGAAGAACGGCTGCATCTCCCGAAGTAACGACAGCAGCAGACCGACGGGAAGACGGAGGAAGACATGAGAAGATCGGTGAGAACTGTGTATGGCATTGATCATCTTCCCCTTTGTCTTCACCAAACGTGAATTCCATCAACTGCATTCGGTGAGAGATGTGTTGACGAATTCGAGATTGCTAATACCTCCCACAGCTTGTAATGGTATAATTCAGTTCTACTTCCTACAATGTCCTCTCAAGAGGCTGTAGATGCAGTAATCGTTTCTATTGAATGAAAATAGGGTTTCGGAACCAGCTGCCACAACTCTGACCTTCGACATATTGTCGGACCGCCAAATCGAGACCGAAAATGAGACCTTGACAGAATGATGCACATTCTCCGTCTACTACGAAACTGTACATCTGTCGAAATCATAGCGTGTGTCCTTTCCTTTATCGCAGGGGTTCGGTGCGCATAATATGGGAGATTTATTTTAATTCAATTTTACTTTGATAACTTTTCTGTTCATGGATCAGTTGAACTGTTAACTTTGTGGGTATTCCGCATTGGATTGTCATCATCTGGCCTTGAAGCAACCGCTGCTAAATAGCGACCACCAACTCGACCTCAGCAACATAACTTATGCAGATCCGGATTCTACACCATATTAATGATTAAAAGCAAACAAAGAGCTCGTTTGATGTTGGAGCATGACTTTCGCTGCGCTTGTGTTGTTACACAAGCGCGCATCAGTTACCCCTGGTTAAATTTTTGTGTTATTCAATTACGAATTTCGTATATTTCTGCGCGTAATGAAATTTTAGCATGATTGAATTCTTGCTACTTTTTATATGTACAGTAGAACCTCCATATTACGGACACCGTCGGGACTGCGCCTTAGTGTCCGCAATATGGAGTTACCGGTGATGATACGAACATTATTCGGGACTGAGCTTAACTGTCCGTAATACGGAGGTGTCCGCTGTATAGAATGTCCGCTACTTTTTCCACTGTATATGTGAGGGTACGCAGAATAATGGAAAATCATATGATTTTATATTTTAGAATAGAATGGAATAACGTTTATTTTCGAATTTCCTCAATAATGAGAAGCGTGAGGAATGTACAACATTTGAAAGTAAAAACACTTTTCATTACAAGACAAAAAATAAATAGAAAGTCAAACAACAACAACAACAAAAGTGACAAACAACAAGTCAGTTTACAAAAGTTACTTTAGGCTGAAACCGCTGTTTGATAATTTAGCCATCGATGTCATAAATGTTTTGGAGCATGCGACTGTCTGAGACAAAGAGAGTTTGTATTTTTGTGTGCGACTCATCACTGGCGGCACAAGATGATGAAGAAGGTGGTTTTCGTCATTTACTGCACAAAGAAATTGCTTAAATCCCAAAATCATACGTCTGTAGTCTAAAGGTATGAACTTTCCACATTCACAATGTGGTCCACAAATGACACGGTGGCATCGACTCTGCACTCTCTCTATTGATGAAGGCAATCCAGCATTCAAATTTACAAAAATTCTTCATACAAAAATTACTTCATACAATTTTCATAGAATTCTAGAAGATATGAACTTCATGCAATTTCGCACTATGATAACTGTATGTGCTTCATCTACTTTAATATGCTAAATGGAATTCTTTAAGATTTTGTATATTTTTCATACATGAAAATTTTATGAAATTCATATAAAAATCATATATGTATGAACGATTTATTTTCATACGGGTGGTTATTAATGAAATTGACTTACCAAAATAGTCCGTTTCTTGTGCGCTAAGAGTTGTGATACTCCAACACAACTTTCGTAGTTTTGCGATACAAAAATTACAGCTAAAGACAATTGAACAAGAATAATCGATTATAGCTGCAAGTAGCAGACTACTTGCATTTTTAAGAAAAGTGCTTCGGAGTGGTGTGCGCTATAAAAATGCTGGTATATGCATCCTGTTTGTGTAGTACTGTTGTTACAAAAGTGGTAATATTATTTTGAACAAAATCAACTTTAAAGGAAAATTCTATTTTACTGATTATAGAAAAATGGTGAGAATATGTGCTCAAGAGTGAGAACTTTTAAATGCCAGCTGTATTGTGGTACCCACTGAGTTTCATTCATCATAATTGCAAAAAACTCAATTGCAACTCAAAAACAAAAAGTGCAAAAAATTCAAATTAAAAAAACTATTTTTTCGCATTTTGAATTCCTTTTTCATTATTGTATCAACTGGCGAACAGCAAAATTCATTTATTGAGGCGCAAATTATCATTCCATCGATGAATACATATATATTCGAAGCTTGAATGCAAAAGATCGTTCCATGATCCAAGTGCTATTGATGAAGGCAATCCAGCATTCAAATTTACAAAAATCGGCGCGCAATATTCTAAGATGGATCGAATACAGCCGTTGTATATTTGAACCAGAAAGTCATTCGATACATACAGTTTAAGACGTCTTAGTACATTGATGCGAGATGTTGCCCTTTTTACAATATAATTTACATGTGAGGACCATTTCATCTTACTGTCAAGAATAACACCTAACAATTTCATTTAATCTTTAACTGCAATATTCTGAAGGAAATTGTCGGAAAAGAAAAATGCTACTTCCAGATTTGTAGATGTACAATTGACAGCTTTTTGAGTGATTTATGCACATTTTGTTTGCTACAGACCATGAAGAAAATTGTGAAAAAATGCCACTCACATTACTGTTCATGGAGCTCTCAGTTTCAAATACAATTCAACAAAGAATAACATCATCAGCACATTTGATGACGATGGAGTCACTTTTATTACACCATAAAAAATCAGGCATATAATATGCAAATATATAAGGGCCCAAAGACGAGCCCTGCGGGATTCCACTTACAACCTGTGTCACTGAACTGCATGAGTCTTTCCACTTGATTCTTTGAAACTTATCGGACAAGTAGTTCTGCACAAAGTTTAACAAAAGTGAAAAATTATCGCGCACCATTTTTTCTATGAGTACTTTGTGAGACAGTCTATCGAAGCCTTTAGTAAGATCGAGAGCACACACCTGACATGCCTTAACGTCAGCACGATGTAGGTGAGACAATACAAATTCCTGCAAGCTTAATAATGCGCAGGCTGTCGAACTTTGCGGTCGAAACCCAAACTGAGAAGAGTCATACTGAGTTAGGAATTCAGACTTAACGTGCTTCATCAGACACTTTTCAAATATGCGTTCAAGCATTGGCAGCTTTGCGATGGGTCGCGTGTCATTCAATTTTGGGGGATACGATTTGGGAAAAGGACAAATATCGGCTGTTTTCCATCTCATTGGCAGATTGGCATCCTCAAGACACTAGTTAAAGATATAACAGATTGGGTACGATAGAAATTTGGCAAATTTTAACAAAGCAATATTTGGAACCTTATCTGAGCCACAACCTGATCGAGGATTAACTTGAGTCAATTTCTCTTCAACTTCATACAAACCAAATTCAAATGGAACGACATATGGGACTTGAAAGCGCACAAATGGATCATCTATCATCACAGATGCATAAAAATCATTTAAATAACTCAATGCTTGTTGTAGATCCATTCCAGGACTGCAGTTTGGGAGCCAATCGTTATTACAACGCTTATTCATAACACATTTATACACATTCCATGGAGATTTGCCAGATGAAGCCATATACTGGCCCCAGGATTGTTTAGCACTCACTATTGCGATTTTTACTTTCTCCCGGTAATGATAGTATAGACTCCAATTTTTACATCTGTATGCTTCAAAACGCTTGTTTATTAAAACCTTTATAGTTGCATTGATCCATGGTTTATCACGAGATGTCTGCTTTATGATGGTAGCATTTGAAGAGCCACGGCAAGATGATAATAGAAGATATTTGCACAATCGTCAAGAGAGAGTTTGCTGAAAATTTTATTCCAGTCCAGTGATTGCAGATAGGTTTTGCTCGAATGCAGGTTAGAGTCTCTAAAATCATAAACCTTCACAACAGATTCAGAAGATGCAATATTTGATTTCGGCTTCAGAAGTAGGACTTCATGATCACTACAAGTTAGGGGAGGAAAATATTGCACGTCGAGATAACGATCAACATGTGAAACAGGCGCGAGGATTAGATCCAACATAGCATCTTTTCGCGTAGCTGATTTCACAACGTTCAAAAGATTCAAATTTGTCTCAATTATTGAATGGTCAACACGATTGAAATCCCCACAAATATAAACGTTTTGACTACAGTTAGCGACGAGCTCATGATCTATCAATGAGATTAGATAGTCCAATGCACAGAGAAGAGAACGGGTATTTAATCTCCCGCCGTGTGGAGAATATAGTATAGTATAGAGAAACGAGCGTATGCCAGTGGTGCTCAAAAGCGTAAGAGAAGAAGAACACTTCTATCGGATTCTGCCACGTCTTCTCGAGCAATTGAAACCTACTTCAATGTACAATCGAACAGCAGCTTGAAGGACAACCCTGTCGAATGTGATATCGCTCCCCTTGATCCTGACATTGATGATCCCCCATGTCTAGAAACGATTAGTGAGTCTTCCCATGTTTCAACGAAGACTCCAGAGTCGAAACAAAATTCTGCTTGTGAAGGCTCGTGAAGAATCCACTGTTTTGCCTGTTGAGGTTTCTGATGTCGATGTCTCTATCAGTGTACAACAAAAACCCTCTTCTGGCATTTCTAGTGATAAGTCCTTTGATGAAGAAGTTTCACTTTTTGATTTGAGTCACTCACATCCAACTGATAGAGGACACTATCCATCCACTATTTACTCAACCACCTTGAAAGAAATGATTGTTGCGCACGGTTCATGTAGACCGAATGATGTAGATGATCGTATTCAAAAACACTATTGCTTTCGGAGTAGTGGCAATCTGAAGATAGACAGGGAATGGCTTTGTTATTCGCCTGTTTTGGAGAAGGCTTACTGCGAGGTTTGTTGGTTATTTGGAAACCGACAAAATTCAGCTTTTCGGATGGAGTGGGTAGCAGGTGTCGGTGTCGATGACAAGAAGAGTGGACTTTCGAAAAGAGTGAAGGTTCATGAGCAAAGCCAATCACACGTGGAAGCAACTCACATCTATCGGCAATGGAAGGAACAAAAGCGCGTGGATCAAGCAATCGAGAAAAACATTCGTGATGAAACCAACACTTGGCGCAAAGTTTTGACCCGTGTGATCCATATAATCCTCACCATGTCCTCCATGTGTATTGCTCTTCGTGGACACACTGAAACAATTGGCGATTTTGAATGTCAAGGTGGAAACTTATTGGCACTTGTGAATCTGATGGCTCTCTACGACCCCATTCTGGAAAACATTCTTTCCAAAAAATCTGGAGCTACGCGCTATCTCTCTCCCACTATACAAAATGAATTGATCGAAGATATGAAACAAACTTTGCGATCATGCCTAGTCAACCAGATATCTTCTGCACCCTTCTTCTCGATTATAGCTGATACAACAAGTGACGTTTCTCGCGTAGATCAGCTTTCTGTTATCGTGCGCTGGGTGGATGGCGCGAATATACACGAAACATTTTTGGGATTTCTGGTTGTCAAAGACGCAACTGCATCAGGAATCACCAAGCTACTCTGCCAATTCTTGCAATCAATCGGATTGGACTTGACAAAGTTGAGAGGCCAAGGTTATGATGGAGCATCTGTGATGAGTGGCCACACTAAAGGAGTGCAGCAACAAATGAAAGATCACATTGGTGGTACATCATCTATACCTTTCGTTCATTGCGCCTCACACAATCTAAATCTGGTCATAAATGACTCCGTGAAAGCTGCGACTGATTCGATTGGGTTCTTTGATACTTTGCAAGAACTGTATGTATTTTTCGGATCCAGTTTGAGTAGATGGGCAGAACTTGCGCTGGCAGCTGAGCACGCTAACATGCTGACATTGAAAAAACTTTGTGCAACGCGATGGTCATCCAGGGTTAAGGCAGTCCGAGCTGTGAAGAATCGCTACTTGTGTATACTGAAGGTCTTGATACGCATCTCCCTCAATGCCAGCACCAAGAAGGAGCGTGATGATGCAAATGCATTAAAAAAGAAAATAGAGTGCTTTGAGTTTGTACTTTTCATCGTATTTTGGGAGCGCTTGTTATTAGTAATTGACAGAGCTTCGAATGAGCTGCAATCGCGCCACATGGATCTGTGTCGGGCTACTCTTCTTCTGCGCATGGCGTTCAGAGATCTGCGATACCTTCGAGATGATTGGGAAAATGTCTATGAGACAGCAGCAGCTATTGATAAAGACTGGAAAATCGAAAGTAAATTCACCGAGAAGAGGGCACGAAAAATAAAGCGGTTCCACGACGAACTCTCCTGCGATGAACGATTGATTAACCCAGAGGCGGCATTCAGGGTGCATATCTTTTATCCAGCTGTTGATACCGCATTGGAGCAATTGAGCTCAAGATTCAAGGGTCAGGCAGATGTTTGTGAAGCTTTCGACTTTTTGAATCCTTCAAATCTGGCAGAGTATTCTTCAACTTCCATCAAAGCTGGCACATCATCACTTTTGGAGCTGTTTCCGTCAGATTTTGGTTCTTCTCGTGATTTAGAGACTGAGTTAAGACAATTCGCTCATCAATTTAGGCCAGAGCTGAAGAAATTGTCCTCCATGCAATCCCTGTATGAGCTTCTCAAGCAATCGAAATTGTTATCATCGATGCCTGAAACAGCTACGGCAATTTCATTGTTTTTGACTTTGCCAGTGACAGTTGCTACTGCGGAGCGATCATTTTCGAAGTTGAAGATCATTAAGAACTATCTGCGCTCATCGATGTCACAAAGTCGATTAGATGGCCTGTCCCTGCTAGCCATTGAGAATAAGGAAGCACGAGATGTTGATTGGGATGTTGTTGTAAATACATTCGCGTCTAAAAATACTTCTCGCCGCAGCAGATTTAATCTGTAGTTACTAGTGGTAGTACACGTTCATCATTTTGAACATGGTATAATTCAAAGTCACATCTCAGTTGACGTAGGCCTACATAACTCTACACTCTTCATGTAGCGGTACCTCCTCGGAACTCTAAGTTTTATAGAATACTCTCTTCAAAAGGATTTCAACGAAAAGCATGATTCATTGATACTAAATTTGAGCAACTTAACATACGGCAGCACTTTTAACTAAGATGTGACTTTGTGTATATCACATATATAGGCCTACTTTGGTGTATATAGATACCGGTAACTGGCCTTGTATCCAGTCTGACTAGTGACTCATGATGTAAATACGATGATGAAGAATGCATGATGTGCAAGGCAGATGATGAGTTGAATACATGTATGAAGATGATGAGTTATATAAGTATCTCTGAGTTATTGTGAAACACAATTGGCTAGTTTTTCTTTCACTTTTTCTGAAACGTTCCTGTTGATGCAAATATATATTTGATACGTACAAATAAATTAGTTTTTATCGAGTCAATCATGTAATAGGTTATTATTGTTATACTCACTGCGATACAATCAATTGATAATACTGCATACCGTTACGTAGGTACCCGTACGCGTAGCAGTTATAAGCCTAATACCATGCAGCTGATGATGGTTGGATTTGTTAGGCCAAGTAGCGCTCCGGCCAGCTCATTCTAAATATAGCCTATATGTAGCCCTTTATGTATATGGCGAGGCATGGGGCCCCTTAGAAAATCTGCGGGGGGCCCCGTCGATCAGCGTTACGCCACTGAACACATACGACATCTTCAGTAGCTGTTAGAAGAACTCCGGGCTCTCGCGGTGTAACATAACTACAGAAGTAGCAGCAACAACAACTGCCAGTGTATACGGTAACACATTAGCGAGCGCGATTGAAGATTGACGGTATAAGTGACACCGACGTTTATGATATTATTTTGGTATAAGTCAGTCCGATCAAATTGAAGTGAACTCAACATTAAGAAGTGAACTGTAAGTGTAAAGTTTTTCTTTTATCGTTGCGTATAGTGTCTGTATAATTATAGTCTTTAAAATTAATATTGTTAATTGTTGTGATTGGAATTTGAATGATAGTTCATGTAATTGAATAATTAATTATTAGAATAATCGGTACTTCTATTCTTCCCCCTCACATTTCAGTTGTTCACACCCGCAAGTGTTGCATCGTCAACGATCTTCTCTTGCAGGTCCTACCTGCTCTCACTGACGTCGCATAGCGTTGAGTGTGTAAAACTCCTCTTATCTGACTTATAGAACATTTGCAGCCTCAGAATTAGACAACTGCTCGTCATTTGTCTGTAGACAACAATCACACGAAGTTCATGACCACAGCTGTACCTTGCATTCTAAGTGAGTATCCAAGATGCAAGATTGTGCTGTTCCACGCGTACCCGGAGTGTATAATGAGAAAACCAGAGAAAAACTTCCACAGGTACCAATGTATATATTACGTAGCTCTCCTGAGTATATATATAGTATATATATATCCATAGAGTATCCAAGAGACCAATCCTTCATCCCAGGGTTCAGGTAAAACTTCTCAGTCGTGTTGTAGTGTCACTCAGTGCAGATCAAGTATATTCTGAACCCAATGTGACTTTAGCGAAATTTGATGATTTTGGAAAACTTGAAAAATGTGGGGTGGGAAGGAATAGAAGTACCGAATAATCTGTTGACACTGTCTATATTATGATTTGAACTGACAGGGTTGCTGCCCTACGAGTATAATGCAGCGTTAATTTTCCTCTTTCCAAACCAATTGTTTTTCGTGTGTACAACAATTAAGTTAATCTCCATTTTTTGTGCTTATCCTATCAAGGACTAAATTCAACAATTGCTTTATTTTGATTTATTATCTTACTTGATAAATAAATAAATAACAGATTGAACAAAGATGATTGTCTGCTTAATCGCTAAAATAACATTGTCCGGGGCTGTAGGCCCATCGAAGTCACAAAAAAATATCCTTTATTCAACAATAGAATAAAGCTACGCATAGAATAGGGATATATACGTAGAGTGTCGACTCAAAAAAGTATCTGTATACAGTGAAAATGTTTATATGAAAAGATTCAGTTTTTTGCGGAGATTACGCGCCCGAGGTCCAAAAAAATATTTGAGCAGTTTTAAAGATGTCAAAATTTTGCCAATTTAAATACTACCGAGATGACTCTCCTATGTAAGTAGTATGAAACAAATTGGATATCAAAAGGAATGAATATTCGCTAACAAGCATCGTAACTAAGCGGAAATCAAGCTGTTTATCAAGGGAATTTCATGAACTGTATTACAATGAAAGTCTTCATGAAAAAGTCGCGATATTATTCGTGCTTTCTTGGCTGAAATGTCAAGTTTTTAATTCAATTTTCACCGGCATGATTTTATGATTCACTAAATTAATGTTTCATTTCTTGAATCTGAATAGTGATGTGGACCCATTTACATCTTTCAAAGTTAATTGAAATCATTGTATTTTGCTGTGATTTTGCCATGCCAGTGGCAGCTGTTGCCTGATCACGCTTAAGAAGATTCTCTTGTGGTTCAACAGGAAAGCAATAGCGCAGGTCATCGAGTTGCCAGTTTATCAAACATTACCTCACGTACCAAGGCTGTCAGACACGGAGTATCTGTAAAATAATATCATTTTCTTCTTCTTTATGCTATCATGATCAATCAATTCCGTTGTGATTCCTTCAAAATTATTAGAATAATCTGTTGACACTGTCTATATTATGATTTGAACTGACAGGGTTGCTGCCCTACGAGTATAATGCAGCGTTAATTTTCCTCTTTCCAAACCAATTGTTTTTCGTGTGTACAACAATTAAGTTAATCTCCAATTTTTGTGCTTATCCTATCAATAACTAAATTCAACAATTGCTTTATTTTTATTTATTATCTTGCTTGATAAATAAATAAATAACAGATTGAACAAAGATGATTGTCTTTTCATTGTCTGCTTAATCGCTAAAATAACATTGTCCGGGGCTGTAGGCCCATCGAAGTCACAATTAGCACCCTTTATTCAACAATAGAATAAAACTAGCTCTGTCGATCTATCTCTCTCTGATCTCTGCGTGCAGTTAACACAACGGCCGAGCACCGTGATTTCAATTTTTGTACAAATAGATTCAGGTCTAAAACAGGTCTATCGAAAAAGTGGAATTGAGGTTTATCAAGGTCAATTCCAATTCCAGTAGATTTAGATATCGTCAATTCCAATTCCGACGAAAAATGGAATTAATTCCAATTCCGACTTCCAACTCTGGTTAAGGCCAATGAACAATTTATGCTACTGGTGAAAGAAATACATGCACATCTGACTACTTTCAAAAATCTACAGTAGAAGATCAGTTAGTTGAGTTCAAATAGAAAAATTGAATAGAGAAAATAAAAATGTGGAACTTAAAAAAAACTTAAATTTTCAGCCGTCATTGCTTATTTCAGTCAAATTATCACGTTTTTCTTACTTGTATCATTGAATGTGAAGACACGCGTCACTTTGAGGTGTAGGGAATCAGAAACTCGAGCATTTTGATGTGTTCTTGTGAATTCTATTTCATTTTTTTCTATTTCTAACTGATAAGATGAGATGATGTGATTGAAGTATTAATCGTATGAATCGAGGAGAAAGTTGGGAAGAATCCATTTCAACGCTGGTAGTGATATCGAGGTGTTTTGCATCATCACAAGCTGCGTGATGTCTCCGACATGACTACTAGAGAACCTTGAGAACGGCGGAGGTTCTTGGCAGGTGAAGTCTGATTGAGGGCACACGATTTAGGCGACAGAAAGAAACTTTCTCAGCAGATAATGTCTTCGTCTTAGTTTCAGATCGCTGGAGATGCTGAGCTGCATCTGAGGGCCATCCAGCATCAAACGGAAGAACGGCTGCATCTCTTGAAGTAACGACAGCAGCAGACCGACGGGAAGACGGAGGAAGACATGAGAAGATCGGTGAGAACTGTGTATGGCATTGATCATCTTCCCCTTTGTCTTCACCAAACGTGAAGTCCGTCAACTGCATTCGGTGAGAGATGTGTTGACGAATTCGAGATTGCTAATACCTCCCACAGCTTGTAATGGTATAATTCAGTTCTACTTCCTATAATGTCCTCTCAAGAGGCTGTAGATGCAGTGATCTTTTCTATTGAATGAAAATAGGGTTTCGGAACCAGCTGCCACAACTCTGACCTTCGACATATTGTCGGACCGCCAAATCGAGACCGAAAATGAGACCTTGACAGAATGATGCACATTCTCCGTCTACTACGAAACTGTACATCTGTCGAAATCATAGCGTGTGTCCTTTCCTTTATCGCAGGGGTTCGGTACGCATAATATGGGAGATTTATTTTAATTCAATTTTACTTTGATAACTTTTCTGTTCATGGATCAGTTGAGCTGTTAACTTTGTGGGTATTCCGCATTGGATTGTCATCATCTGGCCTTGAAGCAACCGCTGCTAAATAGCGACCACCAACTCGACCTCAGCAACATAACTTATGCGGATCCGGATTCTCCACCATATAAATGATTAAAAGCAAACAAAGAGCCCGTTTGATGTTGGAGCATGACTTTCGCTGCGTTTGTGTTGTTACACCCCTGGTTAAATTTTTGTGTTATTCAATTACGAATTTCGTATATTTCTGCGCGTAATTAAATTTTAGTATGATTGAATTCTTGCTACTTTTTATATGTACAGTAGAACCTCCATATTACGGACACCGTCGGGACTGCGCCTTAGTGTCCGCAATATGGAGTTACCGGTGATGATACGAACATTATTCGGGACTGAGCTTAACTGTCCGTAATACGGAGGTGTCCGCTGTATAGAATGTCCGCTACTTTTTCCACTGTATATGTGAGGGTACGCAGAATAATGGAAAATCATATGATTTTATATTTTAGAATAGAATGGAATAACGTTTATTTTCGAATTTCCTCAATAATGAGAAGCGTGAGGAATGTACAACATTTGAAAGTAAAAACACTTTTCATTACAAGACAAAAAATAAATAGAAAGTCAAACAACAACAACAACAAAAGTGACAAACAACAAGTCAGTTTACAAAAGTTACTTTAGGCTGAAACCGCTGTTTGATAATTTAGCCATCGATGTCATAAATGTTTTGGAGCATGCGACTGTCTGAGACAAAGAGAGTTTGTATTTTTGTGTGCGACTCATCACTGGCGGCACAAGATGATGAAGAAGGTGGTTTTCGTCATTTACTGCACAAAGAAATTGCTTAAATCCCAAAATCATACGTCTGTAGTCCAAAGGTATGAACTTTTCACATTCACAATGTGGTCCACAAATGACACGGTGGCATCGACTTTGCACTCTCTCTATTGATGAAGGCAATCCAGCATTCAAATTTACAAAAATTCTTCATACAAAAATTACTTCATACAATTTTCATAGAATTCTAGAAGATATGAACTTCATGCAATTTCGCACTATGATAACTGTATGTGCTTCATCTACTTTAATATGCTAAATGGAATTCTTTAAGATTTTGTATATTTTTCATACATGAAAATTTTATGAAATTCATATAAAAATCATATATGTATGAACGATTTATTTTCATACGGGTGGTTATTAATGAAATTGACTTACCAAAATAGTCCGTTTCTTGTGCGCTAAAAGTTGTGATACTCCAACACAACTTTCGTAGTTTTGCGATACAAAAATTACAGCTGAAGACAATTGAACAAGAATAATCGATTATAGCTGCAAGTAGCAGACTACTTGCATTTTTAAGAAAAGTGCTTCGGAGTGGTGTGCGCTATAAAAATGCTGGTATATGCATCCTGTTTGTGTAGTACTGTTGTTACAAAAGTGGTAATATTATTTTGAACAAAATCAACTTTAAAGGAAAATTCTATTTTACTGATTATAGAAAAATGGTGAGAATATGTGCTCAAGAGTGAGAACTTTTAAATGCCAGCTGTATTGTGGTACCCACTGAGTTTCATTCATCATAATTGCAAAAAACTCAATTGCAACTCAAAAACAAAAAGTGCAAAAAATTCAAATTAAGAAAACTATTTTTTCGCATTTTGAATTCCTTTTTCATTATTGTATCAACTGGCGAACAGCAAAATTCATTTGTTGAGGCGCAAATTATCATTCCATCGATGAATACATATATATTCGAAGCTTGAATGCAAAAGATCGTTCCATGATCCAAGTGCTATTGATGAAGGCAATCCAGCATTCAAATTTACAAAAATCGGCGCGCAATATTCTAAGATGGATCGAATACAGCCGTTGTATATTTGAACCAGAAAGTCATTCGATACATACAGTTTAAGACGTCTTAGTACATTGATGCGAGATGTTGCCCTTTTTACAATATAATTTACATGTGAGGACCATTTCATCTTACTGTCAAGAATAACACCTAACAATTTCATTTAATCTTTAACTGCAATATTCTGAAGGAAATTGTCGGAAAAGAAAAATGCTACTTCCAGATTTGTGGATGTACATTTGACAGCTTTTTGAGTGATTTATGCACATTTTGTTTGCTACAGACCATGAAGAAAATTGTGAAAAAATGCCACTCACATTACTGTTCATGGAGCTCTCAGTTTCAAATACAATTCAACAAAGAATAACATCATCAGCACATTTGATGACGATGGAGTCACTTTTATTACACCATAAAAAATCAGGCATATAATATGCAAATATATAAGGGCCCAAAGACGAGCCCTGCGGGATTCCACTTACAACCTGTGTCACTGAACTGCATGAGTCTTTCCACTTGATTCTTTGAAACTTATCGGACAAGTAGTTCTGCACAAAGTTTAACAAAAGTGAAAAATTATCGCGCACCATTTTTTCTATGAGTACTTTGTGAGACAGTCTATCGAAGCCTTTAGTAAGATCGAGAGCACACACCTGACATGCCTTAACGTCAGCACGATGTAGGTGAGACAATACAAATTCCTGCAAGCTTAATAATGCGCAGGCTGTCGAACTTTGCGGTCGAAACCCAAACTGAGAAGAGTCATACTTAGTTAGGAATTCAGACTTAACGTGCTTCATCAGACACTTTTCAAATATGCGTTCAAGCATTGGCAGCTTTGCGATGGGTCGCGTGTCATTCAATTTTGGGGGATACGATTTGGGAAAAGGACAAATATCGGCTGTTTTCCATCTCATTGGCAGATTGGCATCCTCAAGACACTTGTTAAAGATATAACAGATTGGGTACGATAGAAATTTGGCAAATTTTAACAAAGCAATATTTGGAACCTTATCTGAGCCACAACCTGATCGAGGATTAACTTGAGTCAATTTCTCTTCAACTTCATACAAACCAAATTCAAATGGAACGACATATGGGACTTGAAAGCGCACAAATGGATCATCTATCATCACAGATGCATAAAAATCATTTAAATAACTCAATGCTTGTTGTAGATCCATTCCAGGACTGCAGTTTGGGAGCCAATCGTTATTACAACGCTTATTCATAACACATTTATACACATTCCATGGAGATTTGCCAGATGAAACCATATACAGGCCCCAGGATTGTTTAGCACTCACTATTGCGATTTTTACTTTCTCCCGGTAATGATAGTATAGACTCCAATTTTTACATCTGTATGCTTCAAAACGCTTGTTTATTAAAACCTTTATAGTTGCATTGATCCATGGTTTATCACGAGATGTCTGCTTTATGATATTCGATGGTAGGATTTGAAGAGCCACGTCAAGATGATAATAGAAGATATTTGCACAATCGTCAAGAGAGAGTTTGCTGAAAATTTTATTCCAGTCCAGTGATTGCAGATAGGTTTTGCTCGAATGCAGGTTAGAGTCTCTGAAATCATAAACCTTCACAACAGATTCAGAAGATGCAATATTTGATTTCGGCTTCAGAAGTAGGACTTCATGATCACTACAAGCTAGGGGAGGAAAATGTTGCACGTCGAGATAACGATCAACATGTGAAACAGGCACGAGGATTAAATCCAACATAGCATCTTTCCGCGTAGCTGATTTCACAACGTTCAAAAGATTCAAATTTGTCTCAATTATTGAATGGTCAACACGATTGAAATCCCCACAAATATAAACGTTTTGACTACAGTTAGCGACGAGCTCATGATCTATCAATGAGATTAGATAGTCCAATGCACAGAGAAGAGAACGGGTATTTAATCTCCCGCCGTGTGGAGAATATAGTATCAACAATATAATTGCATTAGCAGCAAGTGAGTCGGTGGTTAGAAAAACACGTAATAATAATAGTTCAACGTCAGCATAACAGGAGCTAGAAGATATAACTTGAACTTTAAAACTTGCCCTTATCCAAGCACAGATTCCTCCACCCATACGAGAGTCAGATCTATCCGCGCGGAAGATATTGTAATTTGGAATAAGAAGGGAATCGTCTGATGTAGTCTCATCTAGCCATGATTCGGTTATGCATAAGAAATCGGGTTTTTGATTCACACAGAAGGAATATAGCTCATCGAATTTATTATTTATTGAGCGGGTATTTGCAAGACACAAAGAAGGCATGGGATATCGATGCATCAGTCTATCACTATTGCAGCGTCAATAAGCATCATCTTGGATTTCGATAATCTTGCCTCTCCTCAAAACTACATTTTCACCCTTCTCCTTTCGATGTTTAAATTCTTGCAAGAGTTTGCGATCTGCGGCCAATTGCAAAAATGTCAAATCATTTCGAATAGAAACTTTTCTTAAATCTGCCATATTTGATTTTTTAAGATCACGGGCTTTTCGGAAGCATTGAGCTTTAAGTCCAGACTATTCAACTGAACTCGCATTGGACGCGGGTTTCTATCTTTTTTACCCAACCTCGTAGCAGAAATAATGTCTGTCTCGGAGATGCCCAAATGATTGAATACTGATTCAAGAACCTCAGATTCGTCTTCCCCGTCATCATCAGCGCTTTGCCGTCCACCAGCACTCTCTTTAATGCCGAAAATCATCATGTTATTTCTTTTTTCCATCTGTTCCTGATTTTCTTTTAGCGCCTGACAAACGGTGGAACCGACATCGAACGCAGACTTAGTATTCAATTGGTCGCGTAAACTCTTTCATTCCTTTTCCATGGAGGAAAATCTGTTCAGAAGATCCCTTATATTTATCCCCTTGCAATCATTGCATGAGTAAGTGAAGTTATCCGATGAAAGTAGGGATTTTCCAACGGACGCCGTAATATTACTGCATTCTTTCTTTAAATGAAACGATTTTGAGCAGAAGTTACACGCAATTCCTTCGGTGTCTATTGGACAAGAGCAGGAATGGCACTGTGGGATGAGAGTTGCATCACTGGCTTTCCTTGAATTCACCATGGCAAAAAAATTCACCGCAGTTGGATTTGAACACTAGTTTACCAGATTGCAAAGCAGTTGCAATGGCCAACAACGTAAGACCGATGATTCCAAGAAAATGAGAATTGATTGGCGTGGCGGGACCGATTTCCGTGACGTCAAAAATTCTACACGCTTGCATGCATCAGCCAACCTGCCTGAACAAGTGAACAATTCTCAGCGACAGCGACGAATAATGAATGATATATCCAAATATCCCAAAATTTACGCAGAAAGGATAAATTCTAATAGCACAGACCAGCCAAAATGGAATCGAACGATGCAAAAATTACCAAAAAACAGCAACTATGAACGAAGCACGATCCAAGAATCGATGATCTAATGCACGCAGACCACAGCGACGTCTGTAAACGATGACACGATTGGCGGTACGGAACATGAACACTGCTTTAGCGGGTACGAAGTAGGAAGTGATTTTTCATGAATTTCTTGATGGAAGAAGGATTTAAGATAAATTAGTATACTCATTAGTATTTATTGTTGCACTTCATGTCCTATACTTAGGATCAACTGGTTCTTATCATTTTATAATGAATAGGCCTATTGAGTGATACGAGAGAATGTAAGTGACCGTGCCGGCAACCATAAAGCCTACGGGTAAATCCATTTTATAGAACATGTCAATAAACAGGTCTTTCGTCAGTAAAATCCGACCGATGTAAAAAACCGATTTTCATAATTTTTTTCATATAGGATCTCCTCATTTCTGTCATGACAAATCAATCTGAGAAAGCTTTCTTCGTGAATTTAGCTCAAGGCAGAAAAGGTGACAAAAAACTGTCCCAAGCATAATTACTTGGGAGAAGAAATTTCGTTGTGATCTACAAAAATTATACAAATGAAGTTATGTATAACTTCATTGGAAAAACAGGATACTAGTATTAGCTAAAGATAGAATACATAAAAATAAAAATGTAGATAATTTACAAACGAAGTTTAAATCTTTTCGTAATTTCAGCAAAAATTTGAAGTATTATCATCAGCATTTTATAATAACTACCGTAGACAAAGCTAATAGTAATTACGCATTCATCTGTAAAAAATTTTACGTTATGGTCTTATTACAAGAACTTGGATTCGATCTTAACTCACTAACCCCTATTGGTAATAGTACTTACATTCCATATGATGTGTCTCCTAGTGATTTAATTAAGAGGCATAAGGATTCTATGAGTAAATTATTTAGCACCCTTTGTAGAAAAGATGATGAAAAACTCCCAAAATTATATTGGATACCAAATTTACATAAAAATCCCTTCAAATTTCGCTTTATAGCTGGTGCTAGGCACTGCACTACTAAGCAACTTTCTATTAAGATTAATAAAGGTTTGTCTGTTATCAGAGACCGTTTTAGGAAGTATTGTAACGCAATTCATAGTAATAGTGGTATTAACTGTTATTGGAGCATAATATCGTCCGCTGAATTCCTCAATAAAATTCAAAACATTGCAGCATATGACGTACAAATTTTCGATTTTTCCACTTTGTAACCAATCTGGATCATAAAGATGTCATTACTCACATTTCCGACCTGCTCGACTTAATTTTCAATGATTCTAATAGGAAATATTTGTGTGTAGGCTTTGAAAAAAGTTTTTTATCTAGTGTCAGGTATCAAGGTTATAGTGTATTCACTAAGGATAAATTTAAAGAAGCCATTAAGTTCATTATAAGCGAAGTTTTTGTTACTTTCGGAGGTTTAGTCTTTCAACAAGTAAGAGGCATTCCTATGGGTGGTAATTGCAGTCCTCTTCTTGCGGATTTGTTTCTTGTACATCGTGAATTTATTTTTATGACTAATTTAATGAAGAATCAGAAGTATGGTCTAGCTAGATTATTATCTAATACTTCTAGATACATCGACGATTTATGCATTATTAATTATAAAAGGTTTGATTCCTTGATACCACAGATTTACCCACCTAGTCTAGAAGCCAGCAGAAGTGGAAGTAATAACAAACAAGTAGAATATCTTGATATTAATATAAATATCACTGACTGCGGCACAATTACATCTGTTTTTCATAAAGTCGACCATTTTAATTTCCCTGTCACCCTTTTAACCTTTCCGCAAAACTGTAATGCCCTACAAGACAGGAGCTAGAGTGTCTGCTGGACAAGTTTTAAGATATGGGCGCATCTGTACATTGGAAAAAGATTTCATCCAAAAAAGTCAATCTCACAGCTACTACTCTCATTAAGAGAGGATATAACAGCGTAGATCTCAAGCAAAGTGCTGAGAAGCAGCTGCATAAGCATAGTGAAACTTTATTGAAATATGGATATTTTTCTGCTAAGCAGCTTCTTAATAATTGTGCGTGCTGTCATTGATTTAATTGATTTCGAGGCTGCTTTCATATAGCAAGGCCCCGCTTGAGTGAGTTTGAGCGTTCAGGAGTAAGGGCCGAAACGCGAATCCTTACCTAAGTTCCTGCTGATGACCTCAATTGCACATTTTTTCAATTAGGTAATTTGTTGTAGTTCTTATTTCCTTTAACCTGCAGGGAACGCCACATGGGTCCTTTTGAGAGATCAAATTCTTTCCACTTATCGTTATCTTCTACTTCATCTTCTCCTCAATCAAAGCATTAAATTTCATTCTGACGCAATTGACATGTGCAAGCATCTGGGCGACCAGACTTGCAGATTAAGTTCTGTCAATACATATAAGCAAATTCCGCAATTACTACACTGCCCAGCACACAGTGTGGCAGACGGGCAGGAGTTCTCGAGTAAGTCATAAATTTTTTTTCTCACTCTATTTATATTTACACAGTACTTTTTTTCATTCCCTACCATTTGAATATTTTCAACATTTATGTTTGTGTTTTATTCTTATTTTTCACATTGGTTTTACTTACTGAATAGTTTGATTTGTGATTTAATTCATTATTAACTGTGTTTCGCTTAAGGTTAGCCCTTGCTAATTTGTTCAACCAGACTATAATTCAGGATTTCATTTACATTGATTTGAGATATTTTTTCAATTTGCTTTTGTCCTCCAAAAATTGTCTTCTGACCGGAGCACATTTCTCAACTTAGAAATGATGTATTTACTTCCCTTCTGCAACGAAATTCATCATTTGTGTGTCTAGTAGTTGTACCCAAAGGAATAAAGCTACGGGTCATCACAATTTAGCAAGTGTGAATTTAAGAAATGTCCTGTATTTTCAAACTTTTTAGCTTTCTCAAAATTTCAATTTGTTGCTGAAACTACATTTTTTATCCATTTTTCCATGAAAACTCATGAAATTATCTAACGGAACTATTTCTAGAGGCCTTATACAGGTTTTTAATTGTGAAAATCTAGCTCCCCATTTTCCGAAAATTTGTTTTGCCAGCCTGAGACGACCGAATAGGGTTCCCTAGTTTATTACTATAGTGGAACCAACGACACTGCGTGCAATTTTTCACTTCATGCTGAGCTTGAGTATTTTTTGTAGTATGAAGCTTGTTTTATGTCTCACACTGACTAGTGGACTCCAATTTAGAAACCGAATAGTCACATCGATACCAAGTGGAGACGGTCGATGGTCTATTCGAGAGAGACAGAAACCAAAGAAAAGTGCCGATTTTGATCAAGCTACTGACCAACGAACTCGACAGATACCAGCAAACAAAAGAAATGCTCGTCAGTATCGAGTAATTCGAACAGCTAACTTGCTATTTTCATTTAAAGAAACAGTACTTCAGTTCTATAAAACGTTGCCCTATATCAGGGCGACTACTTGGTACGAAATTTCGAACCTGCACGAATTGGCACGAAATTGCATCCTAGTTCGAGAAAGTTGAAAAAGTGGACCTACACGTATGCAGTTAAATATTCTGCCATTACTGTAGTTAAATCTATAAACTTACTACTGAATGCAAATTCAAAATTCTAACTGGAAAAAACGTTTTGGTTGTGCATTGATCCAAAAATGACTTCGAAATAATGCAGTTGGTTACACAACTGTTATCAACTGAAAGTTATTTTATCAAGTTGTTTGAAAACGAAATAACTCCGCAAATGTGTCTGCAAATCCAATGAGTTGGTTTACCCACAGAACATTCCTACTGTGTACACTGATTTATGTGAGACTGACGAAACAGATCTTCAGCGCATCCAGAACACCGGAGCGATTGAATGAATTCATTCTCCACAGTATCTTGAATGTAGAGTTCACCTTTGTTAATTTGAAAAGGAAAGAGGTCGCGAATAAGATCTTCATTTATTGCAAAATACACTGAAGCCTTTCACCCGCTGTCCCCGGAGTGCAACGCGGGAATGACATGACAATCGGCAGTTGATACTACCTCAATACAGTTCACGCTTTCCGTCAGACACAAATAACTTAGAAATCTAAAGCAAAAGTGACATTATGATAGCACAATTAAAATCAGCTCAAACATGTAACACTGATACACAAGCAATGAAAAACGTAAGACAGCGAAAATATAGGATCACAAAAATATGAGGTGAGGAAAGTAGATAAATAAGTAAATGTAAGTAAAAAAAGGAGAAGAGTGGGAAAAATAAGTTACCACGAAAGACCGAGGGACACAATAAAGTCCTTCTGGGCACATAAAGTGGACTTCAACTTCCCTGATTCCAAGACATGAGGATCTGTTCTTCGACCGGCTTACAATGGTGAAGCAGGTCTTTGCAACACTCACACTTGTGTGGCATATCTGTAAATGCCTTGTATTGGCACTAGCCGGCTCCTTCTTTGATCTTGAGGGCACTTTCAGTTCATTTTCAGGCGTATGATGCTACTGTGGCATGTAATATGTGAAACAAAATATTATCTCATTACCAGTCCCGCTAAAATAATAGTGTTAATATTTTATGTCACAATTCATTTCAAAGAAAATTGAGCAGCAGCTTATGTATGCAGATGCATTTAGGTTCAACTTAAAAGCGTGTCGGTCTTGCATGATAGCTACTTTTATCTTTGAGATTTTTATGAACATCGTTATTGCCATTAACTTCAAAGTGAACGTTATTCATGATCACACGATGAATTGAAATAATATTTCGATGATAGATTTGATTCCATTCTTCTCTTCACTGCACATTTCTGCTATCAAGGCAGTTCGTTAGATAATAAACTGTCACTTCTTCATAGTACCAGTCGAATGTCACAATACCGACAATATGCGAGTTCTGTGACGGTTTGATGAGAATAGGAAATTGATCAGCTTGATTTGGTAATTTCAAGAACACTTTTCATCTTTGAGTGACCATCTCAATGCTTAGAAGCAGAAGTCACTACTGAAATCCGTGCAGATGCTTGCATGATTGCAATGCTTTTACTTATGGCTTTTTTGCTTATGGTTACTTATTAACTGTAAATTGATGGTTTTTTATCGTTAAATTTCATATGTCGTAGCGTAGACATTCGACAAAGGAGCATTAGCAACATAAACGATCAATTTGTCACAATGCGGCAGCGCAACAACTAATGGATGTCAAGTAAATAAAGAGCTTCTTAATGAGATGTTGAGACAGCAATACTTGGAAGCAGGACGGGCAGCCAAAAATTCTGTAGCGAAACGCATCGTCTTGCAAGCTAGGTCAATGAATATAAAAAAATGTCATAACAATGTATCATGAATTTAGCAGATCTACTGAAAATCAAAAAGAAAGACTTATTCAAGATATTTCTAATACTCAAAAGTCCATCGTCAGTGTTAATAAATAAATTACCACGACAAAATACAATCTCTTTAAACGAACTGCTATATACAGGTTGATCGCGATCACCCTCTATAAATGCTTCCCCAAGCATTGAATTTCCATGAGCTCATCATTAGCATTCGTATAGTAACTAACACTACTTGGACGGGTATTTAAAAAAATGTAGCAAAAATTTTCGCCCCGTAAGTTAGTCTATAGTTTTAATACCACATCTCCACGGTATATTGATTCGATTCACGCCGTTCCTTGCATCGTTGATGGTGAGGAAGTGTCACATGTTGCTCAAACGGATTAAAGATTTCAACGAAAAAAGCTTGAAAAGTCTGAAATGTCTTGCTGCGGAAGTTACGCTCGTTTGATTATGTCACATGGTAAGGATGTTGCCTGCTGTCAACTCGATGTGAGAAAAGACTTCTGTTGAATTATCCATTTTTACTAGACAAATTCAAACTGTGATGGTATTGTGCCCCCACAACAATCGTTGTCGAATTGCGGTTCAGCAAAATGAAATTTTTCGAGGATGTTTATCATTCCAATGTCAGTTTGTAATTTCTTAATGTACAAGTATTTCGCATGATCTCCGTTATTTTGATCGCGGCTCGTTAGAAAATGTCAGTGTATTATTTCTAAAACTCCGACAATACCAGACAGGAATGACACTAATATCATACATCAATCTTCTAGAAAAAAATTCAGAGATTGTCTCAGATTTAGTTCCTACTGTGAAAAGATGATAATCAAAGATTTATTTAAAATTTTGGCCATGATATTAACTTTACAGTGTGTATTCAAAAACTGCTTGATTAAGTTTTCGAAATCTATTCCACACATTCGTAATATAACTTTCGAAAATTGTATAATGCGTTTTTGCAATATTTTAGAAACAACAAGCGTCTTCAGATTTTAATGATTTGACATTTGAATTTTCTGGAAAGGAAAATGACTGAAACGCTACGTTGTGAAATTAATGTAAATAGACACTCACTTCAGAGAAATTCATTGAATGAATTTTTGTTACATCTCATGTGCTCTATTCGATTTTATAATCGACAGTGATAGCTGTGTAGTACAGTGTTCCTACACCCTGCGATATTCATCGCTCGGCGATATTTCGCCAAAATCCTGCGATATGCGATAATATAGGGATTCCCTGCGATATATTCAATTCCTCTTGTGAATTTCCTCAGTTATGAAATTTCAGGCCTACGGGAGATAATGTAGTGATGTATAAAAATAGATGTAGTGAGCCATGAAACAGAAAAATAAGTGATTGTAGTTTAAACGACAGGCTGTAAATCGAGCTTATCAAATGCTTGCATTAATTTTTGTATCAAAAATGTCCTAATTGGAATAATTGCTTTTATAGGATATTATTTCGCGAAGACGATTCGATTTATGGAGGATAAAGGGGGTGTATTTAGGAACGTGTCAAAACAAAGTGTCATTGTTCTTCGTCATTGTTTGTATTTACCAGAATGTGCCCATTATTACTTGTTAACATATTGTGTTTTGATGTACCGGGTACTGGTCGGGTCGGGACTGTCATGACTGATATGCATATCGTGACATGTGATGAAGTAAAACCGAGCCCCACATGTAGGCCGACTATAGAGGAATGAAATTTTTCGCCATTCCGTTATTTCAAACAAACACTGCTGGGTCCCAGGATTCCAAAAATGGAATTCCTTATCTACTGTGGTAATCCAGATTACCATCTCTTTGATATCCTGATAAAAAGAAAATGCATCTATTTCTTCTTAAGAATGGAAATTTCATTTGTGGATGGTCTGTATCCATAACATATTGTGCAATGGTTATAAATTATGCATTTTGTTACGCTGGATTCCTGATTATCGAGCTCATAATGCAAAACATTGGAGTAATAATAGGGCTCATGGACCGTGGTGCAGTTGCTTGTATAGTTTCTGTAAGTTCAAGAAATTAAATCAACCATCAAATCACACAATTGCAATTTGTAGCTTGTAACTTGCAGATTGTAACTTTTTCATTAAATTTGTCTCTTATCGGATAAACACTCCTCGTCTATTTTTGCAAAATATTGCAGAATTCAGATGAGCATTGTTATGGGAAGTTGAAAATTTTCTTCTTATTTTTTGAACCCGATCACAATAGGCATTGATGAATACTTTTTCTATCGTGTGTAGACCTACATTTCAAATTTGGAATAAATTACCGACATTATGTACTCTTACTCCTTTCTTTCGTGTCTTTGATTCAAATTTGTTTAGAGTGAATATTGACTACATGTGCGACCTGTTACTTAGTTAATTAATCTTTTATGATTTTAGTAGCACTTTAACGAAATCTTGATAACTTTCCGAGACAATTAGCACCAAGTAAATACATGTAAATCAATGTGACCATCATAATCCCTTGAAAAAGATTGACCAGCTAATATCATAAATAACAAGCTTTCCACTCATTCTTGTTTCAGTGTGAGAATAATACTTTCGTGGATGTCAAGCAAGCGATCAGCGAAATTTACCACCGATTGGATATCTGCTGTCGATGATGGAAATATTTGGCTACAGACGAGTAACAAGGGTGACAACTTCCTCCACTGTGCAGTCTGTGATGTGGACCGAATGATGTCGCGAACGGAGGTGTTACCCTAGTCAAGCAACATGCATTGACGAAATCTCATCAAAATCGACTGTCAGCTAGAAAGGAAATCGTTCCTTTGTCTTCGTTCTTCAGTTCATCGTCAAAACAAGATAACAGCCGCATCGATGAAGACAAGAAAAAGTGCTTGACTGCTGAGATTCGTTGGACCTTGCACACAATTGAATCAAACAAGAGTTTTCATTGCGAAGATAAAGCGGCACAGCTATTTCGTGTGATGTTTCCAGACAGTAATATTGTCACCTCAATGACAGTCGGTGAAGACAAAGTGAATTACCTGTGTAGTTATGCTATTGCACCACATGTGAGAAAACTGATGTCTCGTGAGCTTTGCGAGCGCTACTACAGCATCAGTTTCGACGAATCGGATGCCATGATGGGTGTCGTTGCTCGTAGTTCAGATGAGAAAACCGGGAAAGTGTGTGTCGACTTTCTGGATATGGTACCGATGGAAGAGTTCAATTCCGAAGCTTGTGTGCAATATGTACTCAAAGCGGTAAATGATGCTGGATTGAATTTTCGAAACTGGATTGGTGAGGAAACTGACTCATGCAACACTATGAGGGGTGCTCATAATGGAGCAGTCACAAAAATCCGGAAAACGCCTGGCTTAGAACACGTCATCAATGTAGGCGGCTGTGTGCTTCACATTGTCGCGAATGCAAACAAAAAAGCATGTTCTGGTCATTTCGATTTCATTTCTGACTTTGTGGATGACATGCATTCTTGGATTAATAGGAGTCAGAAGCGCAGTATTGAATTGGCCAAATTGCAGGAGTTACTAGACTACAAGCAACTGAAAATGAAGCGAAATGTTGACACTCGTTGGCTCCATGCCTAGAACGAATTGAGGAGCAGTGGGGCGTGTTGCATCGCCTTGTTAGCGAATCGAGCGATGTCAGTGATCGTCAAAGAAGGTTACTTGCTGACTTCAATGACCCGAAAACCCGCATCTCCGTGTAATTTGTGATCTTTCTCATGTCATTCAGCCATCAATTCGAGCTGTGCTTTCAAAAATCAAATGACATACTGATTCATTCTTTGCGGCGACAGATGCCGGACTTGTTGCTTCAATTGTCGGTACATTTCGTGAGGCCAGACATCCTAGACTCCACAGCGGTCCATCGTATTGATTTCAACGATCACAAGAATTTCCTTCCTTTGGAGAATGGATTGAATGTTGGAGTTGAAATGTCCCTGATAAAGAAGACATTGCCAGATGCCGCCATACAGTCTTTCCTGTTCCAAGCACGTGACGCATACCCAACCTTGGCCAACTATCTGAAAGCGAATCTTCCATTCAAAAAGAAAATTCTGAAGAGCCTTCAGTTCCTTGATAGTTCCAATGGCCAGAAGCTCGTCGAGAAACTTGTTCTCGACCTGCATTGAAGCAGTGTTTTCCAGCCCTTTCAATGCAACTTCCTCAAGAGTAAATAGGGCCCAGTCTTGAACTTTTGAAATTATCATTGTTACCTAGCGTGTTGTTGACGCGTTGTAATTCTTGAACTTTTTTGTGCACCCGAACCTTTCTTCCGTTTGCGTTGAATCTAAACCATAGACAATAATAGTTCCCCTATGATCAAAACTTCTGACTTCATTAATGCAACTGAGAGTATCGTGGAGTCTATGCTTTCGCACCGCTAGACTGCATTATTAACGTTCATGCAAATGGAGGAAAGGCTCGCCTTTATTTCGAAGATTTTACGAAATCATTCGTTGTTTTCATTCCCCATTGGGTTGCATGCAGTGGTCGGGTCAGCTGCGAAAATCTAGCTATGAAAGTTGGCAATGTAGGGCTCCGAAAATTTGATGGGCTTTGATAGGCCTGCGAAAAAAATCGGAAAATCGCTGGCCCGACCACTGGTTGCATGTACACTAAATTAGCGAATACATACATGTTCATTTGTATAGATAAGTTGCGAAGTGAGATATGATGACCAACTGTAGCCTGCGATATTTTTCATGTCCTACGATAATATTGCTGAAGTCATGCGTAGGAACACTGGTGTAGTATGTTCTTACTGAGAAATTTACTGATGAAATATTAATCAACTCTGGCAATAACCCTATCCATACGCGAATTTCTAGGAATGCATTACATTTATATCTGATACAACGCAAAATCAGGACTTTCATGCTCAGCCGTCATCCTTAGCCTACCTTTTCGTTTTTCATTTCCTCGGTCAGTATTTTTGCATTGGGAGTTCAATTCTTCCACTTTCTATGTTAAAGAGAGCCTGATGGATGCATTAATTAATTGTACCGAAAAATGAAAATATTTTGGGTAGTGACTCTCGTAGGATAATTTTATTCTTCAGGAACAATGGTGAGGAATGTCTCCCTGTGGGAGAAGGACATTCATTGGTTCTGCCAACAGTTGCTGCTGTCGAATGCTGCAGAGACGTCCTCATTCACTGTTTATAATCTTTATTACAACAATTCTGCACGTTGTAGCGGAATGAAATCCGTCATGAATGCGCATGGATGAGAGCAGTCCATCACACTACTGATGACGGATCAGACAGAAGTCGCAGCACTCTTCAGAGGAGTGACTGCAATTTCCATTTAATTCAACAAAACAGTCCAAAATGATGTCGGGAAATTCATCATCAAATTTAATTGAAAAAGTGGCGTCTTTTCAGAATTTCTGAATGATATGGAAATAGATAATTGTCATTTTCTTGCAAGTTAACACACTTACTATTTGTTGTTTATCAGAACATTGTAAGAGCTGTTGACTAAATCAGAAGTATGTGTTTTAACACATCAAGTCTTGTTGTTATCTGTTCGATGATGAACCTCTAACAGACATTTAATGAAATTCTATCATGTCACAAAATTTGACTTTAACGTTTATGAAATGTTTTTGAACTTCACAATCGAAAACAGTTGGTGATGAAACATTTTTTTAATCATTAGTTGTAAATGGAGAGCGTTGAGTTTGACAATCTTATGATTGTGATTGGGAGACATCTTGATAAGGAGGTTTTTATTAATCTGATCATAAATCTAACAAAGAAGAGGAGTCCTATTGAGGGTGCGTGCAGTTTTCCTAATTTCCGTGAATCTGCTTGTGGCAAATTGCATTGATTCAAAGTCAGAGATTCAATGGAAACATTAGGAGCGCCGTGAGGCGGCCTGTGACTGCTCAAGCGATCTCTACTGGTCAGGCATCGTTTGAGTGAAATGGAAATTCAATAAGTGTCTCAACAAATTAATTGTCAAAGCCCTGAGATTTGTTGACATCGATTCAAAAAGCAGCTGTCGAGGCTGCGGATATACGATTCACAGGCGGTCATTTAACAAACTGAGAGACGAAATGTTGGATGTTGATAGGAAAGGTACTCATCAAACAATCTGTCACGTTTTGTGGAGATACACCGCTTTGTGGGCAACTTCTGTTACAGACGTCCGGCCGATGAGATGTACAATTCGTGAATAGTCCAACATGATTGAATGAAGTGGTTCCTCTGATTGTACCAATCTTGCCAAATGTCACTGAAATGCGTGGAAGATGCGGGATGGATGGAAGGGAAGGCAGCGGATTGAGTGTCCTGTCGATGGTTTGATCCTCAAATTAATCCACAAGTTTCTCTTCAATATTCACAGCATCGACGTCAAGATATTTGAAAGGAAGTTGATTTCTCTGCACGAAAACTGAAGGCAGAATGACTTCATATCTCATTCTTGGCGAAGACATCAACATCTCACGTTCTCTTCGATGCAGTCATAGGAGAGAGAAATGAGAAGATTATCCATCTTCTTGACGCGTCCCAATCCGTAATTTCATCACCGAAGAAAATTTGACGAATAACTTGAAACTACTGTTCCATCCTACTACTTATTTCATATCGACAAACGACTCTAAAATCCACCGTATTCCTGGAGATACGGCTCAATTGAGTTTTCATCCTATATATGAGGGTGACTTGCTCATGCATGCGCATGCTGATGCGATGAATATATGCAAACATATGTGAACGGCAAGCAGGAATGGCATTGGCATGCGCACGCATACGGAGAACAATAACAGCAGAGATAGTCGAGCCAGCATTGGATATTGTACACTGTCTAAGGTAGCGAATGAAGCGCAGTGCTCGGAGCCGAATGAGTGAATGTATCAGCAGTATTTGGTGGAATGAATTCATGCAGTTGGTCGGAATGGAATTCACATATTATCTCAGTATGAAAAACCGTGTTACGCATGCTGTGTACAGTTTATCCCAGTCGAGAATATTATCGACAGCATCGGTATGCGCACGCATACGGAGAATAATAATAACAGCAGACGGTCGAGCCAGCATTGGATATTACGCGGGTTGTGAACACAACGTAGCATCAGCGCACGAATGAAAGGCAGCGAACAGAGAGGATTCGATGAGTGAATATATGAGCAGTATGTAAAGCAAGAAATTTTATGAGCAGTATGCAAAAGCAGTAAATTGATGCGATCGGAATGAAATTCCTATATTATCACGGCTGCAAAACTGTATGCAATTCAGCCGTGTGGGTTCAACGTTGTGAAGTGGCATCAAATGCGTAGAAACCGCATGAATTGTGGGTATTAAGCGCTCCTGGCATAAATATATCACAGATATAACACTACCTATGTGAGAATTCCGTTGGTTTTTCATCATGGAGTGTACGCCGGACGAAAGGCTTTGAATAAGAAGGATAAGAACGCGTCAACTGCATTGAATGCGGAATGATACTGGCTGTACAGGGAACTATATATAATTTGATGGAATTGGCATATTGATGTGCACTGCATTGTGTGCGTGAGGATTTCGTCGAAATACTATTTCAAAAAAATAGAATGGGATCTCCGATTCTCAGTTCCCGGATTGACCATGCGGCAACATTTCTAATAAGAAGTGTCGAAGATTGTTTCTGGTAAGAATTCGTTGAATGATGAAAGCTGAATATGATGGTGATCATAAAATAATAAGTGAACTGATAAAATATGGGGAGCAATATGTGATCAACAGGGCTGTTTACATTAGAGGTGCATATGCAGAGACAGTATGGAAGTTTTTCATTACTTGTGTACGGTAGTATGGTAGATGGAAATATGTCTGAAGACTATAACAAGCATGTTATGCAGAAAGTATTTCTGCGGGGAATGATCCATCCCATTGAATCAATTATCTTCACGGTGGTTTTGTTTGGTATAATGTCGGGCGGGACACTTGGACCGGAAACCAATATGAATCTGTGTTATGTGTGCAGTAGATACGAGCCGTATCATTTGCTTGAGTTATGAAGTCGAGCGTCATTTTTCGGTAAGGTGGTTATGACTTCAGTAAAAATATATTGATGGATAGTAGTAATACTCAGATAAATATTGTTTTATCTGCATCAAATGACCATTATATGTGCCTAATCACAGCGACAAGAACCAACCAAACAATTGATGTATATGTGGCGGAAGAAATTTATGTTTCAGGTAAGCCATACTTTTAAATCAAACGGATTTTATTTAAACGCCTGAATACTCTCCATGCCGGCGCTAGCAATATTGTGCTGGCTTGCATTCATTTGGATAGTAGTGTATATTCACCACCGCTTGAATGCGCTAGTTATGCTCAAGATTTTGTCGGGAATCGAAATTTGTAGACTTGAAGGCAGGCAAGTTTCAAAGATGAATTGAAACAGAAGTGGTATCGTGGATATTGCAATTGCACTTAAAATTGATGTTATCGATGATATTACTGGTAATTGACGGCATGATAATTCAGCAGGAGAACATATCAAACGGTTACCATGTGATAATGGAAGTGTGCGCCGAGCAGGATGGTCGAAAGAATAATATTCCTTTGAAACATGGAATATAGTGACGTAAATGCGAGATGGAAGTGCTACCATCAAAGGCATAGCGAACGCAAAACCATGAAGATGGTTCATTCAGTGCTTGACATTCACGAGGATTTTGCAACAATGATACAACTAATATTATTGCATTGCTTCTAGTGATGAGTAGAATCGATGTATCCAATGTATCACTGATTTACCGGTTTCACGAAAAGAGGCCGAAATGTAATATCAAAACAATATGAAGGTGAATGTGCTTTATTCACAACTTGTCTATCATCAGCATTTTATTCAGTTGTTCACGAAATGGCATCAGAGTTGGAAGAATATCCAATTGGTATTGTGGTACGACGAAGTATAGTGCACATGGCGCATGAGGTGTTTTAATCTTGGAACACTGGATACATCGGATCACTGTTGTGTGAAGGAATGAACATGAAATTAATTAATTGTATACGGCGTTTACAAGCAACATTTAGTTGGCAATAACGGATATTCGGGCAACGAACTGGAGGTATGCAGTTGATAAATTGATAATTTTTCTCTGAACAATAACGACTTGGCACTTGAACCTGATTATACTTAAGAGAGATACTGTTGAAGATGACAATTGAGAAACAGTCATTCCCCAAGATCATTACGATGCCACAGGAAGCGCATTTTCCATAAAGATTAAAATGGAAATCCTGTTTCAAGCGGTTTTATTGGCGGAAGGAAGGCAAGCAAGCGAAAAAATGCGAGTGAATATTCTCATACCGTGCCTTCCACGAATAGCGTATGCGGCATTGGATGGTAGCGGCGATTCACAGTGAGCGAGCGTATGAGCGCATAAATTTGGTGAATGAATGGATAAATAGCAAATGTTTATCCACGACGGTCATGTTTCCGTAGTGAAGATATTATGAAGGCATTGGAGAAATAAGTTGATACGTATAGAATTAGACATTCACCAAGAATAAACACAATCAAGTCAATATTAATGATCGGATGACGGTTGTGTGCTGTGGTGTACAGAGGATGAAGAAAAAGCATGATCTATTCAATAAACGTTGGCCTCAACTGCTGAGAGAACTTCCGTAGTAGTCTGCAGATGCTACGTTACGCCTCGAAGTAGTTATATTCAGACGTGTAGACTCTTATGCTCTTTATTCAATTCTTTCTTCAAATCCTTCAAAAAGATGAATCTTTGCATATACTTCGAGTTGGATTGTCCCTTATTTTTAAATCGCTGTTATCTGCAGTGAGGGAGTCTGCACGTCTGAAAACATAGGTCGACGCAAGGAGGGAAGGAGTAATCTGTATACAGAGGGGCGTTTACAACTCGGTCGGTCGGTCGGTCGGTCCAAAGAAAACTGCAACAGGGGATTCCATTTGATAGAGCATTAGCGAGGAAGTCAGAAGTAAAAATCTGGACGATTTAAAAATCTCAGTCACTTGGTCACACGAATACGCCGTATTAACAGGCACATACTCGTGACCGCATTTGCCTGAGGTTTTTAAATCGTCCATTTTTTTGCCTCTATTTTTTTTTCGCTTTTACTCCCGATTTTTTTTTGACCATTTTAAACATGCAATCGTTGTAAATTTGTACTGTTGCTCCTATACTCATGAGTGGCTGTCTTCTCTGCTTCTATGCAGATGAATACAGACGGCGCTCTGGCTTGCTCACAGCAGTATACTGTGTGCAGTCGACGTCCTATGCTGTATAGGACGGACGCAGCAGTTGTGTGAGCAGTCGAACTTGCCTGGTACAGGGTTTCATCGCAAGCCTCAGGCAATGCATATAAAGTGATACAGTGTGAATATCAAGGCGGAGCGCTGTTCCGTCTATATGGCACTATAGAAGACGTGTTGGTCGCAGGAAAGCATAGGACTTAAGGTCTTATGGAATTGCATCGGAAGCGCGCACATTCGGCGGCACTAGTACGTGTTTGTGGTTCTGCGCAGGCCGATTCTAAGAGCGTATCGAAAGGTACAACCGGTTGGCTTGTCCTATACGACCATCTCCCGTCATATCTGGTGAGTATTGGTCTGGCGAATGATGAAAACAGTGTGCAAAACGTGTTTGAACATGAACGCCTTGTGAGTGTCTATCCAAGGCTTGAGTATGCTATTTAGGCCCTTTGAAGAGGGCTCTAAATTAGCTACCTGGTTGATCCTGCCAGTAGTCATATGCTTGTCTCAAAGACTAAGCCATGCATGTCTAAGTACACATCATCTTACGATGAAACCGCGAATGGCTCATTAAATCAGCTATGGTTCCTTGGATCGTGTATCTAACATGGATAACTGTGGGAATTCTAGAGCTAATACATGCATCAAAGCCATGACCGCAAGGGAACGGCGCATTTATTAGATCAAAACCAACCGGGCTCCGGCCTGAGTTTTTTGATGACTCTGGATAAACTTTAGCAGATCGCATGGCCTTGAGCCGGCGACGTATCCTTCAAATGTCTGCCCTATCAACTTACGTTGGTAGGTTACCTGCCTACCATGGTGATCACGGGTAACGGGGAATCAGGGTTCGATTCCGGAGAGGGAGCATGAGAAACGGCTACCAGAACTACGGTTTGCAGCAGGCGCGCAAATTACCCACTCCCAGTACGGGGAGGTAGTGACGAAAAATAACAATACGGGTCTTTTTATAGGCCCCGTAATTGGAATGAGTACACCTTAAAACCATTAACGAGTACCAATTGGAGGGCAAGTCTGGTGCCAGCAGCCGCGGTAATTCCAGCTCCAATAGCGTATATTAAAGTTGTTGCAGTTAAAAAGCTCGTAGTTGGATCTGAGGAGTAGAGCCAGTGGTTGGTCACACGACCATACTGCTGGCTCGGCCTACATAGTCGGTGATTGTTTTGGTGCTCTTAATTGAGTGCCTTAATTGCCCGGCCACGTTTACTTTGAAAAAATTGGAGTGCTCAAATCAGGCCCACTGCCTGAACAGATATGCATGGAATAATGGAAAAGGACTTCGGTTCTATTTTGTTGGTTTTCGGAACATGAAGTAATGATTAAGAGGGACAGACGGGGGCATTCGTATTGCGGTGGGAGAGGTGAAATTCTTAGATCATCGCAAGACGGCCAACAGCGAAAGCATTTGCCAAGAATGTTTCCATTAATCAAGAACGAAAGTCAGAGGTTCGAAGACGATCAGATACCGTCCTAGTTCTGACCATAAACGATGCCAACCGGTAATCCGTTGCGATTGCAAGTTCGATCCAACGGGCAGCCTCCGGGAAACCAAAGTCTTTATGTTCCGGGGGAAGTATGGTTGCAAAGCTGAAACTCGGGATGGACCTTTTGTGGTCGTGTCCTGGGTGGGCTTTATTGTCTTTGTTGCGGTTACCAACTAGCAACGAACCATACTTGCGAGGATAGCTGGTTATCGGTTGGGTGAGCGCAACTTTATCAAATTGCGGCGAAAGATGGTGAGTGGCTCTTGAGTTATCGAGAGCCTGAGGTCGACCTAATGTTTGACTTCCATATACATTGGTTGACTTCCTTTGCAAAAACCTGTCGAAAGATGGTGGTGTCCTGGCTTAGGTCAGGACTAGAGGTTCTGCCTTGTCGGCGTTGGGTAACCTTCGGCTGACTTGTGTGGAGCTTCAAATCCGGAACTCCTTGGGTCTTTTGAAAAAGATCACCATATGCTTGTCACTATTTGGATGAGGTTGCGACCTCAATGATGGAAGTTGGACGTGCACACTTTTGAAAATCGCAAGTCGGCGTTCGTCGTCTTGTGATGCACGACAAGATAGACACCATTGAGGTTCCCTGGGATACGCTGATTCTTATGTCTCCGGAAGGCTGGGAGAGCGCGCGTCACTTCCGTGGTGCATGAGTGTCCTTGAGGACGTTCGGCGGTCGCTACTTCCCGGTCTCGCTCCGGCGCACTGAATCTTGACCTTCGGTCTTGGCGTTACGGACATTCGAATTAGTAAAAATTCTATGGGGCCACCCCCGGACTCTTTTCGGATAGTGGTCGGCGTGCTCGTTCTTTTGTGGACCTGGGTCTCTCAGGTTGGCGGAACGCTGACAGAATCTGTCTGATTAGGGATCCACCGTCACTAGTCTAGTGAGGCGGCGTTCTCACGACAGTGATGGGCGCTACCGCCTTGATGTTGGGGACCGTGTTGTCCTGTCTGATGGGCTGCGGTGCCGCGTAGCATGTGGGCTCAAACGAAGCACCTTGCGCTGCGGGTATTGCGGTTCTGAAGATGGGTGATCCTCGACTCATACAGGTGGTGCTCGTCGTTGTACATGATGACGAACATTACAAATCTGAGCTGGGAACCTTGTGTTCTGACCTGCCTTGATGTTGGGTAACTGCGTGGTATGTGGACTCGGACGAAGCTCCTTGCGCTACGAGTTATTCGGTGTCGGCGGTTGTTGGAGGGTTCCTGATTCTTCTGGGTGATGGGCGTTGTCATAGTGGGAAGCAATTCTGGCGGGACGTGAGGAGGTATGTGAGCTCTGCACATATAGTGCATCTCTTGCGCCTCTCACGGCCCGCTATTTTTGCATAAACTTTATGAGTCTCCGTAAGGGGACCATGCCGCACTTTGACCAAGCGAGCTGGCTATTCCAACGAGGCGAACCTTCAGTGGTTGTACCTCTTTCGTTTGGTTGAAACTCACTAGGATTCTCGCCGCAGGAACTTTCCGCCATTGTGGTTAGTTAACCTGCGAGGAGAGTGGTCGCTATAATGGTTCGAAGACTGATCGATCTCGAACGAGGGCAGCGCGGCAATGGATCGCGCAGTTGGACGAGGGAGGAGTTCAGGGTTATCTGCCCTGGGCTCCAGATGAGGTGGCTCCCTAGGTTGACCTGTATCTCAGGTTGGCTGATTATGGGGGTCACCATAAAGAGATCGATCAGTCGATAGACCACTTAGTGACGTTTTCGGGTACTTTGTTGCCCAGAAAATTTTGAAGTCTATTTTGTGGGTTCGTCGATGATCGTTGGAATGCCTTCGGTCAATGATCTGGTGGATTGGCGTTAGCCTTTTTGTCGGGGAGACTCGTTGGCTTTGACCTTCGTTCTTCTTCGACCTACATTTAAACACTCAGTTAAAGTTGGTGTACATTGGTAATCAGGTACACTAACGGTTTACTACTGTCAGGGTATATGCTCTTGGTGGCTTATGCTCATGTGTAGGCTGCTGGGCGCTTGACCCTGCCGGTAGATGGACTTCAACACTCTCCTAAACTCTCGGCCTCACCTCCCCGTGGTACCCCCGGGCAACGGCCTGTCGGTGGCCGGCTAAGAAGGTCGAGGACTGGCGATGCCAGTATAAATAATGAGCGTACCGTTTCTCCACCGTTGTTTGGCGTGGCCGTGTGGGTTGGTCCCTTCGGTTTGCTGCGTGGTGGTTGCGGTCCCCGTGCCAGGCAAGTATAAAACCAATCGTTCGTTGTTATTCCATCTATCTACAACCGAATTGTCAGGGGTAATTGTCGTGGTTTTGGTTAGGCCACAGCGGCGTTCTGCTGCGACAACCGTGGAGCTACGAGCTTCTAAAGTCGACATGAGGTCTAAGAACACCCACGCGACGGTCAGTACGAACGTAGACCCTGTTGGTCTATACAGGAAACCCGTTGCAGAGCCCTGACGTATTCGTCGATTGGTAATCCGGATAGCACGCACCGGTATACAAGTCTTTGCGTCAAAAAATCCATTGATATCAATGGGACTGTGTGGAGCACAGTATAAACTCTTGCCACCTTCTCCACGCACCAGACACACAAGTAAACTCACAATTACATTCATCACATCTACACGCCCCTGTTGGGCCTGATCACTATGGCCGTGACCCTTCACTGGGGGTCTCAAAAATGGTGCCTTAAGAAGCCTATGCTATCATAGGTGGAAGACCGGTAACCAATCCGGGACTGGTTATGGATCCAGTAATAAAAAACCAGAACAGTCGGCAACCCTGGGGTTAGCGCCCCCTCGGCTGACGACTTTAAACCAGATAACGATGCTACGAACTCTCAAACACATACAGAAAATTTTTCGGCTGTCACGGAGAGTACTGGCCCTCGAGACCGGACGCGGTTTGGGGTTACCCTCGGTGTCAGACGAAAATGGAAGTGTGGTGGTTGTGACGCGCATCCCTTCGATACCGGAAAATCAGCAGTAACGCATGTACTCAAGAAGCATCATGTTAGGGTTCAGGATTTCGGCTGTGGAAAATGCGGTAGGGTTTTCGATAGTATTAGGAGTTTATCTTGCCATGTGAGGTACTGTCGTGAGAGAGAAAACTCTGGACTTCCTTCCACTGAACATCTCTTCAATTGCAGCGAGTGCGATTTTGGTTGCGGTACTAAAATCGGTCTAGGTCAGCACATGCGTTGGAAACACCCGGAGGCAGTTCAAGAACGCCTCCCTACTAAGACTAAGAACATAGGTTGGTCCGAAGCCGAGCTTCGTGATCTCGCGGAGGCTGATATCAGACTCCATGTGAGGGGCAAAACTAATATGAAAGAACTTCAGCGGCTTTTTCCGCATAGAACCTATCAGGCCATCACCACAATAAGACGTTCAACTAAGTTCCGTGAGATAAGACAGCAGCTTGAAGAAACTTCGTCAACCGGTGATGGAATTTCGTCGTCTACTTCCGTAGGTGCCAATATTAATAGTGAGTCGGAGACGAATCGTTTGCTACCTGAGGAACAGGCTAGGTTAGACGACGTTGTTCAGCGAGGGATTTCAACTCTCGAAAGAGAGCTGGATGAAGCCGTTGACGACGACGTGGGACGGGGATTACTATTAGTTTGTAGGTCGGACCGTCAAAACTTAGACGCTAATGTTCGTTCTTTCTTAAACCTCCTTAAACCTTCGGACCCAAGCGTTGTGGGTTCGCGTTCACAATTAGATAGGAGTCGAGCTGAAAATAGGCCGTCCCAAAGGCAGTTTACTAGGTTAGGCCGTCCCAGGGATCAGGTGCGGAGAGAGGAGTACAAACTGGTTCAAAGAGCTCTTGACCGGGATTTTAGGAGCGCCTCTAAGCTTATCTTGGATGGTGCACGGTTCCGGGAGTTGGATTCGCAGCGGCCTTCTGAGGAGGCCCGCGAAGCCTTCTGCTGGGACAAGTTTGGGTCGGTGCCCGAAGTCAGTATTAGGGACCCTGTTATCGATAGGTCTTTAAGTTTTTCGTCCTTGTTCGTTCCGTTTGAAGAAGAGGAAGTTGTTTCGCGGGTGAAGACGTTTAAGAGGGACACGGCTGCCGGTCCTGACCATTGGTTAAGTCGCGATGTTTTAGGTAGTTTAGGGCCAGCTCGGTTAACACTGTTTTGCAACGTTCTTTTGCGGTTAGGTAGTGTACCTGAGTGTCTGAAGTCGGCTCGGACGGTGTTTATTCCTAAGGGCAGAGAGGGCCTAGATGATGTAAGTAATTGGCGTCCCATAACGATTGGAAACTTGGCAAACCGATTGTTCTGTAAACTTCTGGTCTCTCGTCTTTCGTCCTGTATTCCTTTGTCCTTTAGGCAGAAGGCTTTCGTCTGCGAGGATGGTGTATTCGAGAATGTCGCCCTACTTACTGAAGCTATGAGAACAGCATGGAAACACCGTAAGGAACTTAATGTAGCTTTCTTGGACGTAGCTAAGGCGTTTGATTCGGTCCCTCATAGCGTAATTCTTAGAGCTCTAAGGCGTAAGGGTGTTCCGGGGCCGATGATTGATTTAGTTTCAAATCTTTACTCTGATAGCTTCACGACTGTAAATAGTAGAGCAGAGCAACCTAGGTGGATTCCTATTAGGAACGGCGTGAAGCAAGGGTGTCCTATGTCACCTTTTCTGTTCAATCTAGTTTTAGACGAGTTGCTGGTCATGCTTGATGAGGTTGGACTAGGGTTCTCGTTGGACGCTCATCGAGTCAGTTCTATGGCCTTTGCAGATGATGTGGTTCTTCTGTCTGATTCTAAGTACGACCTTCAAAAGGGCCTCAATGTCGCACATCAGTTCTTCGAGTCCATAGGAATGGTGGTCAACCCGAACAAGTGTTCTTCGTTTCGTCTGCTGCCTGTGAAAGGCAAACGTACCATGAAGGTCGTTAAGGAGTGTTCATTCTTCATCGGTTCCAGTCCGATCAAGTCTTCCGGTGTTTCCGATCCTATTAAGTATCTCGGTTGTACTGTTACGGCTCGGGGTGACGTTCAGTTCGAGTTTGATTCTGTCGATAGGTGGTTGGCGAATATACGATCCTCTCAGACCAAGCCGGAGCAGAAGATTCGACTTCTCAGATCTGCAGTCTTCCCCAGGTTGTTGTTCTACCTTCGACATGCTTCATACCCGCCAGGACGGCTTTCCACTTTAGATCGGACTATTCGAGGATGGATCAAGTCGGTGCTTCATCTACCTTCGTCTACTCCCAACGCTTTTTTCTATAGGTCAGTTAAGAACGGTGGTTTCGGTATCCTCAAGCTTAGTCTTTTCATTCCTGTTTTACTTGGTCGAACTGTTTTCTTGAAGATGCCCACGAACCCCGATCCTTTGATGAGGTGGTTAGGAACAGCCCTCGAATCGAGATTTGCTTCATGGTTTAGGGACACTTCAGTAGGGCCGGACAACGTTGAGTCACTGTATTCAGGCTTCTTAAGGGACTGCGACTCTGAGTTCGTAGCAACCGCTTGGGGTGTTGAGGCTGCTGCGCTATCGCACAGTGCAACGCCATGTTCATGGTTGACGTTGGGTTACGGGCTTAGGGGCTCAGAGTTCATACAGTATGTTCACATGCTTTCAGGGAACCTTCAAACAAGGTTCGCGTTGAATAGAGGTAGGGCTACTAATCATGATCTGGTTAAGTGTAGGCGCTGCTGCGTTTGGAACGAGAGCATCTGCCATGTTCTAAACTGCTGCGAGCACACTAGGGCCCACCAGATCGGAAGGCACAACGGTGTGTGTCATAAAATTGCTGACGAACTTAGGACTCTAGGCATGGCGGTAACGGAGGAGTTAGAGGTAGCAGTGGACCAGGAACGATTCCGACCTGACATTATTGCCCAACGTAGGGACCGGTCAGAGGTGTATGTGGTCGAAGTCACTACGCCTTTTGACTGTGATATAAGATATCTTCGGCAGCGCTATGACGAGAAGAAAGCTAAGTATAACACTCAGGAAATCAAGCGCGCCGTTACAACTAGGATTGACGCGTCCCCAACTTCAGAGGTACAGGTTGTTCCTATAGTTATAGGATCTCGCGGGGTGTTGCTTAAGGAGACGCTAACGTCACTCAGACTTCTTGGTCTTTCTAAGTTGTCGCACACTTTACAGGCCCTCGTCATTAGGAAGTCACTGACGTTATTCAGGGACTTCCATGGATCAAGAAGACACAGCCAAGTTCTTCGTAACTGGCGTAGGAGACGAAGGGGTAGAGTTCGGTAGTTGTTTTTGTTCTTAAGGTTCTGCCTTCAGTGGTTTACTTGGTGGCCGCGTGGTATGTGTGCTGAGTTCACTTGCGCTACGGGTCATCGGGGGGACTACTGTTTGCGGTGGTAACTGGGCGGTCGCGTGGTATGTGTGCTTAGTTTACTTGCGCTGCGGACTGCTTGGGGAAGCCGTGGGTGGACACGTAGGTAGAGTAGGATTAAGGATCTTATAGGCTTGGGTAAGGGGGTGCTTCTAAACATGTTTTGCGGAAGGCTATGTGCGTGGATTAGGCCGGTATCGTCGAGGTGTGGTATACTCACCTCATTACATTGGAAGCTGGTAGCGAGGTTAACAACAGCGCGTAACTAACTCTACATTTAAAAGTAAGCATATTTAAATAACTATATTACCCCCGACCGGCAGAAGAACGTGCGGTGGCATTACGTAGCAATAGTACTGAGAGGAAACGTGGCAGTAGGCTGTCACCTTCGAGTGTTTACCATCTAAGGCTTGAGTGACCGGCAGGATGCCGAGGTCAGTTGGACGAGTGAGGCCGTTGAGCCAGACGTGTTTGAGGGACTTGTCGAGCGCCCATGTTCGAGCTGTTTGCTGTCATGGTACACGCTCCGGGAAGGCAGGTCATGGATAGGCGTTCTGCTTATTCTTGGCCCGGCGAGGTTGATTTGGTCAAGGCATTCCTGGTAATCGGGTTTGTCACTTCCCCCAGTCGGAGTTACCTGCTCTGACGAGGCCATTTCGTCATCCTGCGGGGTGAGCTTCGCGCCGTTGGTGTGAGTGCCCGTTGAGGCAGAGTCAAGGATGCCGCTTCTTGTGGTGCCTTTTAGTTCGATTCCTGTTTGGAACGGACCAGAGCTAGTAACGAAGGGTGGTCGTGCCGGGAATTTATACTGGTCGATCGTAAGCCTCGGGCCTGTCGGTAAGACAGAAGGCCCGCTTCGATTATTAGCGAAGCGTTCGTAATGCCCTGCTGGGTTGCCCCATCTAGTCTTGCACGGTGGGGTTTTTCCCGGTTTTTCTGCATGATGAGCAGGCCCCGGCTCGTTCAATCATCATGATTAGCATGCGTGTCGGTGGGAAACTGAGGAAAAACCAAAAACCAAAAAACCAAAAAATAAAGGAATTGACGGAAAGGCACCACAAGGAGTGGAGCCTGCGGCTTAATTTGACTCAACACGGGAAAACTCACCCGGCCCGGACACTGGTATGATTGACAGATTGAAAGCTCTTTCTTGATTCGGTGGGTGGTGGTGCATGGCCGTTCTTAGTTGGTGGAGCGATTTGTCTGGTTAATTCCGATAACGAACGAGACTCTAGCCTACTAAATAGTACACTCATCCATTTGTGTGAGTGCCGACTTCTTAGGGGGACAAGTGGCATTCAAGCCATACGAAATTGAGCAATAACAGGTCTGTGATGCCCTTAGATGTCCGGGGTGTTGGGATTTGTCGTGAGTGAAAATGGGAATCGCACTTACTCTCTTCTGTCTTCCACAAATCTGGGGTGAAGGTCCAAGCCCAGTAGCGGGTTTACGTTGAGTTTACCCGTTCTATAACACAGTAAGCGTGAAATACCGCTAACGCGCCTGGTACCGGGCTCATTCAAACGCAGCAGTGTCGGGGTATCTATCCATCGTCGGTTTTCCTGAAGTAGACGTTGGTAGTACTTTCTCTAGTGTTGAGACCCGTGCAAGGTCTAACGAGGTATTTTGGTTGCTCGGTCTTCTCCCATGTCGACTGGCGGCCGGTACCCGCCCCACATTGACTGTAGTTCGCAGTTGTTGATACCAAATTGAACTGTTTTCAAATCAATAGAGAGTTCGTCGGTAGCCTCATCGGCTGAACTTGAATCTATTATTCGATGAATTTGATCATTCTCGAGTTATTAACTCTGAGCGGTGGATCACTCGGCTCGTGTGTCGATGAAGAGCGCAGCCAGCTGTGTGAATTAATGTGAATTGCAAGACGCTTTGAACATCGACTTCTTGAACGCACATTGCGGCTACGAGTCCTCTCGTGGCCACGCCTGTCAGAGGGTCGGCATTCTACTTATCATCACTTCCTTTGCTGGTTGTGATGGGATTCGGTGTCCAGTCTGGAGTGAGGAACCCAACTTCATGCCTCACATGAGACTACACTGTAAAGTGATATCCCGTTCATTCGGTGACCACACTTGAACGCGGAAGTTGGCTTCACACCATTTCCATACCAAAAAGTGGTTGGCATGCCGAGGGACTTGGCCGCAGACGCAGGTCGATGGGTTGCGCTGGACCAATGCTCTTACATCGGGTAGCTAACCACGCTGAGGTTCCAACTAACAAGGATTCCTCTAGTAACGGCGAGCGAAGGAGGAAAAGCCCAGCACCGAATCCTTCACCATTCAGGCAAAATAAAATGCAAAATAGGACCCTCCCGAAATTCATTACAAAATGAAAATAGGGCACTCCCTAAATTCATAAAATAAAATTACAAATACATATTAGCAACAGCAATAGTTGCAAGACAAGAATGCTCATTGTATTAAAATATTTGCTTAAAAAATGGAAGATGAAAAAACAAAAGAACCATCAGCCCCTTTATATCCTTCATTATCAAATGACAATAAAGCTTTCATTACAATAAATTAAGAAAAAGATGGACGATAGTGAAGAATGTAACACAAGGTATTGGAATATTTTTAACAGTAAGTTTAGGAGTATTTACAATTACAGTCCGTTTCATAAAAAGTGGATCATCCTAAAATTTGACTAAATAAAACATAAGTATGATACAGAAAGCATTTTTCATGTTATTTCATGTCCCTAATATATTTAAATGCCCTTTTTTTAATTTTAATCTGATAAGCTATGATACAGTAACGGTTTTTAAGAAGCTAATATTTTGTGGCCCTACCCTTATTGTCAATGACATTACCACTCCACTCTCTCTTTAACAGTGACGTAAGTTGTGATACGCCATCTGTAAGTAGCAGTTACGTTTTAGAATATTCCATACATTTTCTATGGGATTCAGATCAGGAGACCGAGCTGGCCAAGATAATGTCCTAAGCCCTAATTGAGACTTGCATAAGTTGACTCTACTACTCCTGTGACACGTAGCATTATCATTATTGAAGAGTTCATTGGAAATGTATATTGAATAATCTGTATAATATTGTATGTATAATATTGAATGTATATTGAATAACATCTGTATAATGTATGTGTTTTTCTTTAAAACCATTAATTTCTAAAATAAAGTTGTTCATGATTCGTCTAGAGTGAGCAAGAATAAAAGAATGAACGTGATAACGTGAAACGGATAATTTTCTTCATAGATTATACCATCTGTAATAGATAATATTTTTTCACCGCATCTAACAATTTCCTGTATATCTACAGAAGTTAATACATCATAACACATTCCATTCCTAAACCTTATTATTTCTTGATTGCAATTGTTTTCATTCTTTACCTTATCTTTCGCAGGGACTGGTTGGAAAAACATCTCATCAGGATAATGAAACACAACTGTGAATATCCCAGTTTAAGGTCGAAATGATTGAGTGTTAAATTGATATAATACTACTTGTTCTTCTTCTTGTCTAAATTTTCTAGCGGATTCAGCTTTAGGGTATTCTGAATGTTCATCATACATAGCTGATGGATATAAAGATGTTGCATCAAAAGCCATTAAGAATTCATTTCGTTGTTCGAGTAGTTTATGTTCAATTTCGTTACAAAGAGCATTCTTGTCTTGCAACTGATTATACTGCTTCATTAAATCTATTAAATTATTACCAGGAAAATACCTCTAATATTGGTAGTAAGATGTTACAAAATGGAGATTTATAATTTCTTATATTTGCTGACACTCTTCCACCTTACTTACACTTTATACTTAGTTGTTATACTTACTAACACTTTTAGTTGTATAAGGATTTTGTAAAGAAGCAGTGAGTATTCCTCTTGATGTTTTAAGTGGTGCTTTAGTTAATTTAAAATTAGATTTCATAGGAAAATATGAATCGAATCCTGATGAATTGTGCGCTATTAAAGTTACTTTCGAATGATTAAAAGAGCCAAGGTTTTTGAAAAATTGATGTATTGGACATTCACCTTGTTTCCTAATAAAGATTTTCACACAACGTTGAAGTTTGTTAAGTTCTTGCTCAGTTAAGTTATTGTATTCACTTATCTGTTTCTTAAGTTCTTTAATTTCATGTTCATCCTTACTCCCTTTTATTTTAATCATATCGCGTAACAATCGTGCGTTTGTGATCTGCAAAACTGTAAGCGATGGATCCTCTTTTTCTGGTGCCTGCATAGACATCCAAAAGGCATTCGATATGGTGTCACACAATACCATCCTCAGGATGGTGAGTAATGTTGGATTCCCTCCTCCTATTGTGAAATATTTCGAAAACGTATACGGAAATGGAAAAGTTGTGTGCTGGAGAGATGTTGCATCCAACCCGTGGAGTCAGGCAAGGTGATCCGTTATCACCGTTACTATTCAACGCAGTAATGCTTGAGATTCTGTCTCATTCCAATCCTGAACTCAATATCATTATTTGTGAACAACCTGTATCGTATATTGCCTATGCCGATGATGTTTTTCTGCTGACTCGTAATAAAGAGTCCCTCTCACTGAAGATCGAATCCTTCCGGACTGAGGCTGCTAAGGCCGGCTTATCAATCAACGTCAATAAATCTTTTGTGATCTGCAAAACTCGTAATAAGCTTGAAGTTGATTCTCTATCTTTGAGCTTTGGAATTCTTCGCTCTCTTCTTGCCTCTGAAACGTTTAAATATCTCGGAGTCTCTTTTAATGCCAATGGGATCTCCAGCTCTGATGTTGTTGCTCGTTTCAAGCAGTTGGTTTCTAATTTGAGCACTTCTCTCTTAAATATTAGTCAGAAGTTCGTGGTGCTGAAAGATGTGTTAATTCCTCGAATGTTTCATTCCTTAGTATTTGAAGCCATCAATAAACGTCAACTTAAGGCTATCGACTTTCATCTGCGTGATAAGGTCAGAACTTGGCTCCACATGCCCTCTGATTGGCCGCTGGGAGCTATCAATTTGAGGATCTCTGATGGTGGGTTAGGACTTCCTTCATTCGCTTCTTGGATTCCTATCCTTCGCCGAAGAAGATTTGGTAAGCTTCTGAATTCTAGTAATTCGTTTTTTGCTAGAGTGGGACATCTTCTCTTTGATAGTGCCGTTCATACCATCTCCCGACGTCTTATCCGCGTTCAGAGCTGTGAAATTAATGCCAAAAACGACCTTAATCGTGCCTGGTCAAATGGTCTTCGTGAATCAGTTGATGGGTCTGCCTTAAATAACATCAATAAGGTTAGCACTCATTTTCTTCGTGATCCTTCAAAGTTATTCCCTCGGGTTTTCATTCAATGCGTTCATTCACGTTACAACGCTTTTCCGACTAAATGTCGTGCTTCTCGCGGTGGGCGCTCAACTGATACCAAATGCCGTCATTGTCATCATCCGGTTGAAAATACTGCTCACATCCTGCAAAAATGTGAATATATACTCATGATGCCAGAATCACTCGTCATGATAGGATAGTTGACCGGTTTGCTCGGTTTCTCGTTGAGACGAATCTTCATTTCGATAAAGAACCTCGTATCCCGACAGCGTCTTCCGTTATCAAACCTGATCTCGCAGTCCTCAGGAATAGTGAGGCTATTCTTGTGGATGTTCAGGTTTGTGGTGACAATAATGCTGCTGAGGCTTTCGTCGGCAAATGTGATAAATATAATGAATTCAATTTGGAAATTTTGGATTTCGCTAAGGCTCGTGTCCCGTTGTCTATGACTACAGTGACACACTGTCCTCTTATCTTTAGCTTTAGGGGTATCCTCTATGAGGAATCCTTTTTGCTTGTTAAGTCTCTGCTTAATGTACCTCTCATTGTTTTGAGTGATTGTTGTATTTTTGCTATGTTGGGTTCTGCTAGAGCTGCCGAGATTTTCTTTAGAGGCACTTAGCTCATTTCAGACGTTCTCTCTTTCCTCACTACTGTCCTCTTTTTAACTTCAGTTGGACATTATTTATTTTCTCTATTGTTCAATTTCTTCTTTTTATCGTTACTTTTGTTGGGCGGTGGGATGCCCCGCACTCGCGCTACTCCGTTTAGTCGTCATGGTCTCACTCATAAAGTTCTGTACATTGTACTATTTGTATCCATGGTGCCATTGGAAATGGACTCGCTTCATGTTTTCTGTTATCATTGTATTTTGATGAACTTTTCAATGTAATGTGCATATTTGCAATAAATTCCTTATATAGCCAAATGCCTCATCTAATTAGTGATTAGTTAGCCCCTATCGAGCCCAGCTCCTATTGACCAACCTAAGGCTTTTCCCTGCAGTTTATGCGGTCTTAGTTTCGACTAAGTCGGGGCACTCGCAGCATACTCGTTGGAAGCACCCTGAAGCCTGCAACGCTTCGACTAGGTCATCCAGGATCGATAAGTGGACCGAACATTCGGTCCCGGCATTAGAAGGATGAATCAGACTTTTCATGAGCTTCATCCAGGACGCACAGTCAAGAGTATTTCGTTGATGAGGGCGAAATCACAGTACTAACTGTTGGTGGAATCATTGTCTCAAAGTATGCTAGACGAAGAGGTCAGCCGAATGAGCAATGAGGTTTCACAGAGTGAAACCCAGCAATGAGGTTTCACAGAGTGAAACCCAGGATAGCGAGACTTTTCAAACTATCCTTCGGAACACTATTTCAAAAGATCTATCAGATCTGATGAATGCTTCTAATGATAATGTCGGTGTTGACATAATGTGATTTCTGATCAGTGCTCTGGATGTCAATGTGAAGAAATTCAATGAAGCGCGAGTAAACAGCGGGAGTAACTATGACTCTCTCAACTGACGCCTCTGAGTGCGGTCGTGTTTTGGCTGTCGCTCTTGCCTGTTTTTCGTTGATTCACTATTTTGAGTTGGTATATGCTCTCTGTTCTCCTTGAGTTTTGGTGGATATTGGAATTCGACTGTGGTCTTTCGATTGGTCTTTGTCGCATTCTTTTTGGTGGATCGATTGCAAAGTTATCCTTATCTGAAGGATTGAATTGTGTATCCTATTGTTTAATCGTGCATCACGCCATATCGGTGGATCTACATATCTGTTCGTCGATCCTATGGTGCTTTGATCTATTGTGTTCGAGCAGTGCTTTTGAATTATATCAGCTATTCATTCCAATCCTTTTTGGAGGGTCCTATGTAAGGATCTACATTCGTTCCTTCTCAAGGTCAATATTATTAAGCATATACTACTTTCTACTATTTTCATATACTACTCTTAATTCTTTGTAAGTAGTAGCTGGTTTCAACTTTTTTGTATGTTATTTATTTCTTTTCCAATCCGTCCATATTCCATGTTTTCTTACTAGTATCATTCTACTACTGATCCTTGTATTTTATATTATTGTCCTCTTTCCCTCATTGCTTTTGGCGTCACTTTGTTCATTAAGAGAGTCCCGTTTTGTATATATATATTTAACTACTGTTTTGCGAGTAGTCTTCTCCTTTGTTTTTCTGTTTCGGCCTTTGCGTTCTGCTTGAAGGTAGCAGGTCTCTAACCCCTTTGTGGTGTTGAGAGCTGGTCTCCTTCTTTGTTTTTCACTAACCATCACTACAGGAAGAGACTTACCTGTCCTTTTATTCACTTTTTTATTTTCAAGAATTTATTTTCATTGCATACCTATTTTTGTTTGGCTCTCCTTTCTTTGTTTTCTGATACCTTAATTTTTGCCTGTGTCTTTTTCGTTTGCTTTCTCCTTTCTTCTCGAGGGCTAGGGTTGTGTGACCGATGCCTGCCTGAATACTCTTACCCTTTTTTTGTGTCTGCCTCGTTAGTTTGTAAGTAAGTTCTTTTTTTTTGCAACCACGGTTAGACTTGAGCTGAGATCTCGGTCCTCTCTTGTCCTTCACCAGGTTGTTTGGGACGTTCTCCAACATTTTTGTTTAACATTTTGTTTTTTCTCTTTTCTCCTCCCGATGAGGACTAGGTTTTGGGTTGCTACCTGACCTCAGCTTGTCATTTTTTATCCACATTTCATTATGTCTCAGCCTAACGAATTCGTCTGTGTGGACTGCAGCAAGGTATGCAAAAGTAAAGCTGGCCTCACTTTACATCGTCGGGCATGTGTTTTGGCTAAATCATCAAACGCTCCAACTCAGGCAGCTGCATCATATTATACGACCATTAATGATCCATCTAACTCAGTTGCTGCTCACACCCGTGCTCACTTTGATCCAATGGCTCCAAGAATGGAAATTTCATGTCTGCAATCGAAGATCTAATTTGTTAAATGTCTTTGGTGTGAAAGATCTTTCAAGACAGTCGTCGGTTGTTCACAACATCAACGTAAAGCACGCATTGATCTTTATACGGCAAAGAATCATAACCTGACTGCTCATCGTTCCGTTCTCGATTCTGGAGCCGCTGTTATGGTTAATTTGGATACATTACCAGATGTTCCAGCTGCCGACTCGAGTGTTCAAGTAACCATACCAACTGACATGTCTCCAGCTGCTATTAATATGCAATCAGCTATAATATCTCAGGAGTCACCTACCATTTCTACAATCGCCCATCCCATCGCCTCTCCCATCGGTGAGCTAGCTGTATCAATTGCTGCTTCTCTTCCTTCTCCAGTTGAGTCCTCCATCATTTCACCTTGGTTATCTAAGATGTATCCCATTGAGTGGAGAAATCCAAAGAAGAAGAAGAATCGCCCTAAGCCAAAAACTAGAAGAGAGGCTAGACGTCAATCTTACACGGCCTTTCAAGACTTCTGGAATAGAAAGAGATCGGACGCCGCTCGTATGGCAATCAATAACGAGTCTCCTGGTAATGGAATGAAGTTTCCTATTGATATGCACGCTTATTGGTCCAGACAAAATTTCTAAAAATATATTAATGTCTTGGGGCCCCTCAATCCCCAATTCTACGCTCATTCTATTGGTTTTCCTGATAACATCTGCAGGTATCTACAGCATGTTTCTATGTCTCCTTACCAGTTTGCGTTTCAAGCTAGGGACGGTATTCTTGAGGCCTCTTCAATTCTTCATTTGGTTTTGGCCAAATCGGTCTCTGATGGATTTGAGATGGTTGGCGCATGTATTGATATTCAAAAAGCGTTCGACACGGTTTCTGTTCAATCCATTATACGTGCCGCTCATTCTATTGGTTTTTCTGATAACATCTGCAGGTATCTACAGCATGTTTATGATGAATCTTCAGTTATGTGTGTTGGCGAAATGGTACGTTCAGGTAGGGGAGTTCGCCAGGGTGATCCGTTGTCTCCTCTACTATTCAATGCGATTATGCAAGAAATTTTATCTAACTCCGAATCAACGATTGGACTGAATATTTTTGGAAAACATCTGGATTATCTTGCGTATGCGGATAATGCCTTTCTTTTTGCAAAATCAAGAGAGGAACTTCAAAAGCAAGTTCGATCCAACGGGCAGCCTCCGGGAAACCAAAGCCCATTCCGGGCCCCGCCACGGGATAATGGCGACTAAAAAGGAAGGGCCAGCTCCCCGATCTTCTAGTCCCGAGTTTTGAATTAGCTACGGAAATGGAACAAAGAGAGTGAGGCAGCGGAGTCCCGTCTGCCGAGACAAACGGGACAACCCAGGGAAAAGAGCACAAAGGCGCAAACAGTAGAACAACAATGGAGGATGATGAAAGTATGGTATGCGAATATTACACCAAGGACAGTGTCAGACCGGGCGTCGTTACGTGGGCGTGCCCGTGTCAGGATAATTGTTATTTCGACATATTCCTTGGATAGCATTCGTACTGAGACGCAGCACAGCATCGAGAGACCTTTTGTGTTGCAGGAAATTGAAACTGCTATCAGTCTCATCAAAAATCAGGTGTGTGCAGGACCTGATAAGTGGCTGGATGTCAACACCCTTAAGGAAATTGGCGCTATGAAATGGACAATATTGTTCAATATATTTCTATATTGTGGGAGAGTGCCTGAGAATATTGTCACATGCTATACTTCTCTTATTCCGAAAATTCCTCGACCAAGGGATATTGGAGATTATCGACCAATTACTATCGGTAGTCTCGGTCTGAGGTTGTTCACGAAAGTCCTATCTGCTCGTCTCTCTGAAGTTGTTCATCTCCAGGATTATCAGAGAGCCTTCGTTCCCATCGAAGGAATAGATGCAAATATTCTCACTTTACGGCATCTCATCCAAAATTCGCGTTCTACGCGAAGTGAGTTAAACATAGCGTTTGTTGACATCTCAAAAGCGTTTGATACTATTCCACATGAAGCAATTTGGGACGCCTTGGGTAGGCAGGGTATCCCTGAGAGTATAATTAATGTGATTAAAAGTTCGTACGACAATGCGTACACAAAGATTCGTTTGGGAAAGTCGAAAACAACCGACAAGGTATTTCTGAAAAGAGGAGTCAAACAAGGTTGTCCGCTATCTCCTTTACTCGTCAATATCGTCTTAAACGACTTAATTACGGCACTAGACCGGACTGGGATTGGAGTCAAAATTTGTAATAATGTAATCAGCTACATGGCTTTCGCGGACGATATAGTTGTGATTGGAAGTTCGAAATTTAACCTGCAGTAAGGCCTCAACACGACTGCTGATTTCTTCGAAAGTCGCTCCATGACTATAAACAGCACAATCAATTGAGAGCTTGGCTTCAGTATATTCTTAAAGTTTCGACTGTTCCACTGGGTAAACTCAAATCTTGATCGGCAGATTCGTGACTCCCTAAAGATGTTTTTACATCTTCCAAGGGGCACACCCAATGGGTTTTGGTACATGGATGCCAAATCTGGTGGTCTTGGTTTCACTGAGTTGATGAAAACAGTCCCCGCTCATTTATGGAATACTCTCACCAAATTGTCTCATAAGGGAATGCGATTGAACGCTTTGTGGCCAATGAAGTGAAAGAAAGGTACTCCTTAGTGTTTAGGAAACTGAACATTTCAGATTCCACAATTAGTACCTACAAGAAAGATTTGAAAACTCAGTACATTGATTCATTTTGTGATACCGCCTGGGGTATTGACTACCGAGTTGTCGCTCAATCCAAAGCTAATTTGAGCTGGATTCATGAAGGCTATTTCTTTCGTGGAGCACGGTACGTCCAATTGATGCAACTACTATCCGGAAATTGGCCGACTCGTATGGCAATGCATCGTGGTAATTCGCATGATATGGACTTGGTTAGATGTAGGAACTGTCCTAAGACAGAAAATGTACGTGAAACTATTTCTCATGTACTAAATGGGTGTCCAACCGGACACAGCAGATGGATTGCTCGTCACGACAATGTCGTACGGTGCATAGAACAGGGGCTTAAGAAAGATTCTGCAAACAAGGTCGCTGTCGAACCGCGAATCTGTATCGATTAGGAAGGTTATGTACCTGATCTAGTCGTTTCAAATAAAGAACATTGTTACATAGTGGAAGTCACAGTGGCATATGACCACTCCACTCAAAGCCTCGATAAACGGTATCATTCAAAGCATGATAAATACAGCTCTCATGCTGTTAGAGACAAAATCAGGGAGAGGTTAGCTCCCGAGCTCAACTTGTCGAAGGTGGAAGTCCTGCCGGTTGTGGTGGGGTCAAGGGGTGCCATAACGGTTCTCACCCTAAATTCATTATCTAAACTTCGTTTAAAATCCATTTCCCGTCAGCTGCAGTGTGTTATTCTAAATCACGGGATCAATCTTTGGAATTTTTTCCGAAATACAAAAAATCGTATGCATTGGAGGGTACCTAGTCGAAATTTTAAAAAGCGCTTGAAGCGCTAATCCCTTGTAAATAGTCCTTCGTTCTTATTACCATCAACGAGTCGTTCATCGTCCTTGACAAGTTGGACAGCTGCGGTGCACAGAAGTTGGAACTTTCGACTGTATGAAGGGAAAGCGGAGTACAGTGAACATTGCGCTTTATGTGTTTTTACTCAAAAAAGTTTACACAAGGAGTGGAGCCTGCGGCTTAGTTTGACTCAATTTGGTTGGATTGTGGTTTCCTCCGAGTTTCTTAGTTGAAGCTCAGGTCAGCAGCAGGAATTCGTGAGGTCCGTAAGAAGAAAGACTACCAGAAAAGAGTCAGTGCACTCCTTCAGCTTCTTGAAGATGAGGAGCTCAATATCTCAGAGGGCAAGTCTGATATATTTAACGACCAAGAGACAATGACCGGCCTTGAAGAGTTTGACGATGAATTTCGTCAATATTTAGAAGGTTTCCTGAGGGATAATGCAAGAACCAGGAATCCTCATCTGATAAGTGTGTTAGGCTTTGTTGAAAAGGCACTTATTGGATTACAAGGAGAGGGGTTTTCTAACCTCTGGACGAGCTGGGAGTCTAGGGCGCGTGACTCGTGTAAACGATCACAAAGAAACCGACCAAAGTTTGGCTCAAAGCGACGGGAAGGGTGCGCCCAAACTAAGCGGAGGGTCAGAAGGAGGGAGATCGAGTTTAAGCTTACACAGGAGGCTTTGCGGCGTAACCGTAAGGCAACTATTGAGCGGATGATGGATGGGTCCTTTGCACAATGTCCCAAGACGAGCGACAGCCAGCTCTCGCGCATGTAGATACATTCTATCGGCAGTTGCTCGAGCAGAATTCTGCTGTGCCGAGGGAATCTGACCATCGACCCAATAGCTCTATTGGGAGTGTTGAGATCCACGAAGATGGTCCCATAAAGGTCGAGGAAGTTAAGTCAGCAATCAGGACGATGAAGGTGAAAGCGGCCTGCGGGCCCGATGGGTGGCTTACAGTCCCCATCCTGAAGAGGTTACCTGCCTCAGGTTTATCGGCTATAATGACCGTTTTTCTTTGGAAATGTTGGATCCCAGAAGAGCTTCGGGAAGCTCGCTCTGTCTTGATTTCCAAAAGCCATGACGCAGGATCTGACGTCGGAAAATATATACCGATCACAATCACCTCAGCATTGTCGCGGCTCTATGCCAAGATTCTGGCTATCAGAATGCAGTCTCGAAAGAAGTTAAATGTTCGGCAAAAAGCCTTTATTCCCGAAGATGGATGCTTCGAGAACATCACGACACTCCGAACCGTACTCAAAGAATCCCAAAAACGGCGCAAAGAAGCATGTATATGCTTTCTTGATATCAGTAAGGCATTCGATTCGGTACCACATGGTGCGATCGAAAATGCTATGCTCAAAAGGGGATTTGGAGGAGCTACATGCTCATGTGTTAGATCTCTTTATGAGGGAGCGACCACTCGTTTTCAGGTCGGTACGGAACGAACTGATCCGATCAGTATTAATAGAGGAGTGAGGCAGGGATGCCCGCTGAGTCCCTACCTATTTAATCTTGTGATGGATGGGATATTCGAATGCATTGACGACAACAAACGTGGCATCAGATTACAGGATAAGCGGATTTCTTGTATGGCGTTCGCCGATGATTTGGTACTCATTGGCGCATCTAAGTTCGAATTGCAAGATACAATCAATCGTGTCCATAAGTTCTTGAGGGACATCGATTTGCACGTTAACTTGCGTAAGTCTATGACGATCAGACTTTGTCCAGCAAGGGGCAATAAGGTGCTGAAGGTAATGACGTCATCAGAGTTTCGCTTGGGTGAAGAAATGATCTCAGCGTTGCAAGTGGGGGAGACTGTCCGATACTTGGGTATCCAGTTCGGGCGGCAGGGCACGACAAGGTGTCCAAGGAAAGCGGTGAGGGGTTGGTTAACAAACCTCTCGAAGTATCGTTTGAAAGCAGAGGAGCGAGTGAAGATTATAAGGTCGGTGATCATCCCGAAATTGGTCTTCGAACTCCGTATGTTGACCGTGAACGGACGTCTCCTTGAAGACATTGACCGGTCTATACGAACAACGGTGAAACGATGGCTTCATTTACCGCCGGGGACTCCGTCCTCGTATTTCTATATGAACCGGCGTCAAGGTGGCCTAGGTTTGCACCAGTTGCGAGCCTTCATTCCTTCAACACACAAGCTGAGCGACAAGCTGAGGAACGCTTATTCTCACCGGCACAATGAAGTATGTGCTACAATAAGTAGACTATTGGCTCAAGAGGAAGGCAGACAGGTATTCCGCGAAATGGAATACGCCAGCCGTGCTGAGCGATTCAGACCTGACTTGACCCTGATCTGTGGGAGGTCCGTTTCATTGATAGAGGTTACGGTGCCCTACTGTTCAAGTCCACAGTATGCTCATCAACGTGGCATTGAGAAGCTGTCGAAGTACAGCCGGCCTGCCTGTATGGAGGCCGTGAGGGCAAGATGGCCCGGGTACACCGTAGAGGTGATACCAATTGTTGTTGGAGCGAGGGGGAATATCGACCCCAGTACGAAAAGGCACCTAGGATCTCTGGGGATCGGCCGCCACATGACAGTGGTTCAGAGTAGGGCAATAATCGGCTCACTCAATGTGTTCGATGTCTTCCGAGCAGGTGATAAGATCTACTAGTTGATACAGAGCGTCGTTCAATCAGAGCATTCACGCTGTTTTTTGAAGTCTCAATGTAGTGTAATTCCGGGTTCTAATGAAAGTTAAGACGTACTTCAAATAGAGCGGCAGTTCGCAAGTCGATTGGGTTTTTCGAATGATCATATGGCCAGCGCCCAATCGGCCACCAACGGTACGGCACCCAGCTAAGTGTACCAAGCGGGAGGATAGCTCTTTTAGCTACGATGATAGTTGGGCTCTCGATGACGTCTTTCATCGCCTGTCCTGAGTCAGACGTGCTGTGGGTTGCCTATTCGGTCGCCCATTCTTTTTACCGATCCTCTGCGATCTGGGTAACAAGACTGAATAAAGGAATTGACGGAAAGGCACCACAAGGCGGGGGAAGTATGGTTGCAAAGCTGAAACCCGGGATGGACCTTTTGTGGTCGTGTCTTGGGTGGGCTTTATTGTCTTTGTTGCAGTTACCAACTAGCAACGAACCATACTTGCGAGGATAGCTGGTTATCGGTTGGGTGTGCGCAACTTTGTCAAATTATGGCGAAAGATGGAGAGTGGCTCTTGAGTTATCGAGAGCCTGAGGTCGACCTAATGTTTGACTTCCATATACATTGGTTGACTTCCTTTGGAAAAACCTGTCGAAAGATGGTGGTGCGTCAGCTGCAGTGTGTTATTCTAAATCACGGGATCAATCTTTGGAATTTTTTCCGAAATACAAAAAATCGTATGCATTGGAGGGTACCGCGTCGGAATTTTAAAAAGCGTCTGAAGCGCTAATCTTTTGTAATTACTCCTCTCCAAAGCTCTTATAACCTTCAACGTGTCGTTCTCGGTCCATGACAAGACGGACAGCAGCGGTGTTCAGCAGTTTGACTTTCGCCCGAATGAAAGGAGAGCGGTGTACAGAGACAAATGCGCTTTGTGTTTCTTTTACCCTAAGCTTCATGCTTGCCGTCCTCTTGAGGACTGGAACTGTGTAAACCTTTTTTGATACAATAAAGATTTACTTGGAAAAAAAATAAAGGAATTGACAAACTGCTGCGACAACCGTGGAGCTACGAGCTTCTAAAGTCGACATGAGGTCTAAGAACACCCACGCGACGGTCAGTACGAACGTAGACCCTGTTGGTCTATACAGGAAACCCGTTGCAGAGCCCTGACGTATTCGTCGATTGGTAATCCGGATAGCACGCACCGGTATACAAGTCTTTGCGTCAAAAAATCCATTGATATCAATGGGACTGTGTGGAGCACAGTATAAACTCTTGCCACCTTCTCCACGCACCAGACACACAAGTAAACTCACAATTACATTCATCACATCTACAAGCCCCTGTTGGGCCTGATCACTATGGCCGTGACCCTTCACTGGGGGTCTCAAAAATGGTGCCTCAAGAAGCCTATGCTATCATAGGTGGAAGACCGGTAACCAATCCGGGACTGGTTATGGATCCAGTAATAAAAAACCAGAACAGTCGGCAACCCTGGGGTTAGCGCCCCCTCGGCTGACGACTCAAAGCTCAATTTCATTGCTACGACTTTTCAAACAAACACAGAGAATTTTTCGGCTGTCACGGAGAGTACAGGCCCTCGAGACCGGACGCGGTTTGGGGTTACCCTCGGTGTCAGACGAGAATGGAAATGTGGTGGTTGTGACGCGCATCCCTTCGATACCGGAAAATCAGCAGTAACGCACGTACTCAAGAAGCATCATGTTAGGGTTCAGGATTTCGGCTGTGGTAAATGCGGTAGGGTTTTCGATAGTTTTAGGAGTTTATCTTGCCATGTGAGGTACTGTCGTGAGAGAGAAAACTCTGGACTTCCTTCCACTGAACATCTCTTCAATTGCAGCGAGTGCGATTTTGGTTGCGGTACTAAAATCGGTCTAGGTCAGCACATGCGTTGGAAACACCCGGAGGCAGTTCAAGAACGCCTCCCTACTAAGACTAAGAACATAGGTTGGTCCGAAGCCGAGCTTCGTGATCTCGCGGAGGCTGATATCAGACTCCATGTGAGGGGCAAAACTAATATGAAAGAACTTCAGCGGCTTTTTCCGCATAGAACCTATCAGGCCATCACCACAATAAGACGTTCAACTAAGTTCCGTGAGATAAGACAGCAGCTTGAAGATACTTCGTCAACCGGTGATGGAATTTCCTTCATCAAGCCTGACTTGGTCGTTTATGGAGATTCGGCTGTCGTGATCATTGATGTTCAAATCTGCGGCGACACTAATGCCAAAGAGGCCTTCCAGGAAAAAGTTGAGAAATATTCAAAGCACAACGACAGGAGCAGCTCCTTTGCGGAGTTCAGATCTTCTGCTCAGTCTCGTAAAATTGTTCATTGCCCCCTCATTATTACGTTCAGGGGAATTTTTTATTGTGAGTCCCTTCATGTTGTTAAGACCTTGTTTGATGTGCCGTTGGTTGTTTTGAGTGATTGTTGCGTTTGTGCCATGGTTGGCTCTGCTAAGGCTGCGGAGATTTTTTTCCGCGGTACCTAGTATTCCGCCTACCTTTTCTGCTGGACTTTTTTTTAAGTTCTGTCCGTGTGTGTACAGTCAGTTGTATATATACCTTCTTTTCTTTCGTTGCGTTGTTGGGTGGTGGGATGCCCCGCTCTCGCGTTATTCCGATTCGTCATAGTAGATGGTGCTTATGACTTTGATTTCTCGTTGGTTTCTCGGACGAGATCACTGTCCGTCGGGACATCTAACCACCGCCGGTTTCCTGGGACTTTGGTCCAACTCGTTTCTTTAGTTGTTCACCTTTTTATTTATAGTAGCCCTTCAGTAAGGGTTGCTGTTTTTTTTCTCCCATTTCTTAGTGTTGTTCGTTGGCCCTTCCGGTTGTTCCTCTGCAGATTCTAGTCTGCCTTTCTTAGCTTGTTGGAAGCGGTACCAGGGGGTGAGAGTAGGGATTAACCCAGCTCACTTTTCTCATTGTAACCCCGGTTTTAACTCGTTTCAACGTTCCCCGCAGGTTTCTTTCTTATTACTCTTACTCTGCCTTTCGTCTCTGGTCTTCCCGTTTAGAGCCTTTTCTACTTTCTTTTAGTATCTTTCCGGACTTTTATTACTCCGTGTGTAGTCCGTATTCCATATGGATACTAAAGTCTTTTCCTGTATAGCCTGTGGAAAATCTGTAAAAGTCGATCAGGACTTACCCTTCATCAGAGAAGATGCCAAATCTTCCTCGACGGCAATCCTACCGGTCCTGCTAATGTCGCTTTGCATTATACCAAGATATCTGATAGCAGCAATAAGTAGACTCTTCAATTTTGGAGTCTTTTGACCCATCGGGTCCTCGTATCTTCACTTCATCTTCTGGGAGCGAAGTTTTGGAAGCTATCTGTGCTTGGTGCAAAAGGTCATTCACCACTGTTATGGGATGTTCACAACATCAAAGACGTGCCCATCCGGCGCTCTACAATCAAGCTGCTTCTACTCGTCATGTTCCTGATGCGACCCGTGAGCTTGACGATATTCAAAGGGAGCCTTCGAGTAGGGACAATCTTCCTCATAATGTTCCTCAAGGTACTGATGCAGGCTGTAATGATCATCTTGATTCAACTGAGTCTTCTATGGATCCCATACATGCTGGCCCGTCTCGGCCTTCTATGGATCCTCCTGATATGCCGGATAGTTCCTTTAACAACTCTTGGTCGTCAGCCCTGCATGTCGCTATAATTGATTCTTTTCGGAGAGTTCCTGAGGACTCTCCCATTTGGGAACTGTGCTCTGAAATTAGGAAGCTTAGTAAGAAAGGTCTTTCTTCTGCGGCCATTATTGATCAATGGTTCACGAGCAACTGTCCCATCAACTGGTCTCCTCCTCGCAGAAATAATGTCCAAAAATGTTCGAACAAAAGAGAGGCTGACATGTCTGCTCGTGCTTCCATGCAGAAATTATGGAACCGTAAACCTAGCGATGCTGCTCGTATGGCCATCGATGGGCACAGAGTGATTAGTTTCCTAGTGGGATGCATGCTTTTTGGTCTACTGTATTTACTACCCCTTCTGTTAAAGATAACCGGTCAACTTCAAGTAATAATGTGAATTGGGATATGGTCCGGCCAATTTCTGAAATGGACGTTGCTAGTGCTATGAAGGCGAGTAAAGGTACTTCAGCAGGCCCTGACAAAATCACCACTATTTCCTCAGGATTATCAATATTATTCAATTCATTTCTCCTTGACGGATGCATCCCTAATGCGCTTCATTTCGGAAGGGTGACTTTCATTCCTAAAATCGAGAAGCCTACGTTACCTTCTGAATTTCGGCCGATTACTGTTACCTCTATTCTTATCCGTATGTTTCATCGTATCCTGGCTGACCGTCTGTCTCAATTTATTCAGTTATCTAGTTACCAGTTTGCTTTCCAGTCTCGAGATGGAATTCTTGAAGCGTCCTCCTTATTACATTCCATTTTGAGTAAGTGCGGTTCTGAAGGTTGGAGTATGGCGGGAGCTTGCTTGGATATTCAAAAAGCATTTGACATGGTCTCGCATGAAAGTATTTGCCGTGCGGCGATTAATGTTGGTTTTCCTCCTCCATTATGTCAGTATCTTACATACATTTATTCCAACTCTCAAGTTATGTGTGCAGGACAACTTTTTACATCCTAGTAGAGGTGTTCGTCAGGGGGACCCTTTGTCCCCTCTTTTATTCAATGCAGTCATGCAAGAGATAGTTGAATCTTCTGAATCGGACCTTCACATTAAGATATTCGATACGCCGGTCCATTATTTAGCCTCAGGACTTTCCTCTTGGGGGTATCCATGCCCGTGTGTCGAACGGTGGTCTTGGTATTCCGAGTGTAACTTCGTGGATCCCCCTTCTTCGCAAAAATCGTTTCAAGAAACTCCTTGACTCTCCTGCCTTGTTCTTCAAGGAGGTTGGAAAATTTATTTTTGATTGTGCTGTTCATACCATCGTAAGAAAATCAAGGTCTAAGGAATTGTCGTGGAATCTAAGTCTGAAAACGCTAAAGCTTGGACAAATGCTCTCCACAAGTCCCATGACGGTGCGGTGTTAACTAATGTCAAACACCAAAGTACTGCAATCTTTCGTGACGTTTCACGTCTCTTCCCTAAAGTTCTTATTCAATGCGCACATGTTCGCTTCGACGCTATTCCAACTAAATGTCGTTCTTCCAGAGGTGGTCGATCAGATGATGTCATGTGTCGTCATTGTAAGAATGAGGTGTAAAACACCGCTCATGTTCTTCAAAAGTGTTATATTACTCATGATGCCAGGATTAACAGACATAATAGGATCATGGATAGGCTCATTCTGTTCTTTCGGAAAAACAATGTTTTCCATGACTGTGGACCTCATGTGCCTCTTTCTAAATCGTTCATTAAACCAGACATTTTGATCTATTCTGTTTCCACTGTGTACGTATGTGACACACAGGTGTGCGGCGATACTAATGCGTCCGCTGCTTGTCGTGAAAAGATTTCTAAATATGCTGCCTTTGATCATGAAATTCTCTCCTTTTCCAGGCAAAGGTTGGGTAGCATCCGAGAAGTTATTCATTGCCCTTTCATAATTTCTTTTAGGGGTATTTAATCGCCTGAAACGCTAGAATTTGTTAAGCTTTTGGGTATTTCAAGTGTTGTTATGTTTGATTGCTGTGTGGCTTCATTGGTTGGGTCGGCGAGAGCTTCTGAAATCTTCTTCCGCTCGACTTAACCTGCTTTTGAAGCCTGTTTCTTCTATTTAAACTTTGCTTTATGTTTTTATTTTATGTTACACTTAACCTGTCGTCTTTATTCGTTTATTTTGTTGGACCGTGATTGGTCTTTAATGTTCCTCCTCTATCTTTTAGTCATGTCGGGTCTTCTTATAAAATGCAAAAAACTTTTCCTGCCATGCCAATGTATCATGTTATTCTCAAATCTTTGTATTATGTTTTCATTTTTGTAATATGATGCATTGTTGTGCGCCTATGGGCGTTAAATATACTTATATAGCCAAATGCCTCGTCATCTAATTAGTGACGCGCATGAATGGATTAACGAGATTCCTACTGTCCCTATCTACTATCTAGCGAAACCACAGCCAAGGGAACGGGCTTGGCAGAATCAGCGGGGAAAGAAGACCCTGCTGAGCTCTCTTAAGTATCGTGAGAGAGTTCGGTCGTGTTTTGTGCGAGCTCCTGACCTTTTCCATTTTCATTTCAGGTTTTGCTGTTTTTGGGTGTTTTTTTGGAGTTTTGGACCTGGTTTTCTTGACTCTACGCGTTCTTCTGGGCCTGCTGATTCTCTTGTGACCAGCCGCTTCTCCGTCCGTTCTCTGGTTCCGGCGCTAGGACCCACCAAAGTCCAGTGGTAGACGCTCGCATAAGCTTCATCCCAAAAATTGACCAGCCAAGCTCCCCGGCCCATTACCGTCCTATTGCCGTTGGATGCATGCTCCTGCGTGTCTTCCACAGAATTTTGGCGTCCCGTCTGGCGTCCATCATCAGCCTCAACAAACACCAATACGCTTTTCAATCTCGTGACGGGATTTTGGAGGCCGCCTCTACGCTACATGTCACCCTAGAACGGTCTCCAGCTGAAAAATTACCCCTTGCTTGCGCGTTCCTCGACATTAGAAAAGCATTCGACACCGTTTCCATCGACACTGTTGTGCGCGCGGCTCGTCGAACTGGCTTCCCAAGCTGGTTCGTTGACTACATTGACGATCTCTACCGTAACGGTAAAGTTTGGTGCATCAATGAACTCATCTCACCCAAACGCGGAGTAAGGCAGGGAGACCCACTCTCTCCGCTTATTTTTAATGTCGTCATGCAAGAAGTTCTGTCTTCCGCAGCCCCGGATATCGGTTTGTCTATCAATGGGGAGCACACCTCCTACCTCGCCTACGCGGACGACACCATACTCTTGGCTAAAAACCGATTGCAGCTTGGCGCTAAGATCGCAGCTTTTGTTGACGAGGCAAGGAAGGCGGGTCTGAGTATAAACATGCAGAAGTCCTTCGTCATTGTTCGGGAGGCCGGTAGCAACAATCAGTTGTCCACTGAACCGATTATCACGTCCCTTGGGCCATTACCCGCAAAAGATTATCTGGACAAGTTTGACTATCTCGGTGTGACTTTTACCCCTTCTGGTTTCGCTGAAACCCAGAGAAAAGACCGTGCTGCGAGACTCCTTAACAACTTACGCAAATTTGAGCTTAATGTTGGCCAGAAGATGCTAGTCCTGCGGGATTACCTCATCCCCCGTCTGTTGCACAGACTTTTCTTCGAATGCATCCGAAGGGAGACCCTGAGAGGTATTGATATTATGATCAGAGAGTTCTTGCGTCAGCTGCTACGCATGCCCAAAGATGTCCCGTTAGGAGCTATCCATACCGGCATCAAGCGAGGTGGATGGATCATTCCCTCCTTTGGGTCGTGGATCCCATTCCTGCATTACATTGAGTTCGGGAGGATCCTTGACAACACCATCAGGGCCCCTTTGAAGCCCATGCAGAGGCTGGTCCTTTTGCGTCACCATGCCCTTTCCACCCTTGTGCACCAGCTGGTTCTGGGTTCGATCGCACGGGGTACGTTGTTTGCCATGGACAGGTCTATCCGCAGATGCGCAAGAATTGCACTCAGGTTGCCGAAGGATTGCAGCAATTCCTTTCTCCATGCAAGGCCTTCTGATGGTGGACTGGGGATCCCGGTCCCTAGTTGCTTAGTGATCTTCGCAAAACGTAAGCTGCTGACCAAGTTGGCTTCCACTTGGTCACAAGCTCAAGGACTTAGAGCGACATGTGCAGACGAAGTACAAAACAATGCATACGGTTTACGCGTGCGGTCTCTGTAAATCTTATGGAGTAGAGTCAGCACGTAGCCTACCGTACCACGGTAGGTACTGTAAGGGCCCAGCTCCTGTTGAGCAACCTAAGGTGTTTCCCTGCAGTTTATGCAGGCTTAGTTTCGACTCCAAGTCGGGCCACTCGCAGCACACTCGTTGGAAGCACCCTGAAGCCTACAGCGCTTCTAGTAGGGCATCTAAAATCGACAAGTGGACCGAACATGAACTAGCCACTGTAGCTAAGCTGGAGATTTCGCTCGGTCCCGGCATTAGGAGGATGAACACAACTGCTGATTTCTTCGAAAGTCGCTCCATGACTATAAATACCACAAAAAGCTTGACTCTTCGAATGGTTCCTGCTGTTGGGAGAGAGTCGATGAAGATTGTGACCGATCGTGTCTTCTCGGTAGGCCGATCTAAATTGATGACCTGCGGGTTCCATTCACCGATGAAAACAAAACACAATGACATCAAAAGAGCCAACATCAGACCCGAACAAAGGGTCAAGATCATGAAGCAAGTCGTATTGCCAGACATGCAGATTCCACAGTTAGTACCTACAAAAAAGATTTGAAAACTCAGTACATTGATTCATTTTGTGATACCGCCTGGGGTATTGACTACCGAGTTGTCGCTCAATCCAAAGCTCATTTGAGCTGGATTCACGAGGGCTATTTCTTTCGTGGAGCACGGTACGTCCAATTGATGCAACTACTATCCGGAAATTGGCCGACTCGTATGGCAATGCATCGTGGTAATTCGCATGATATGGACTTGGTTAGATGTAGGAACTGTCCTAAGACAGAAAATGTACGTGAAACTATTTCTCATGTACTAAATGGGTGTCCAACCGGACACAGCAGATGGATTGCTCGTCACGACAATGTCGTACGGTGCATAGAACAGGAGCTTAAGAAAGATTCTGCAAACAAGGTCGCTATCGAACCGCGAATCTATATCGATCAGGAAGGTTATGTACCTGATCTAGTCGTTTCAAATAAAGAACATTGTTACATAGTGGAAGTCACAGTGCCATATGACCACTCCACTCAAAGCCTCGATAAACGGTATCATTCAAAGCATGATAAATACAGATCTCATGCTGTTAGAGACAAAATCAGGGAGAGGTTAGCTCCCGAGTTCAACTTGTCGAAGGTGGAAGTCCTGCCGGTTGTGGTGGGGTCAAGGGGTGCCATAACCGTTCTCACCCTAAATTCATTATCTAAACTTCGTTTAAAATCCATTTCCCGTCAGCTGCAGTGTGTTATTCTAAATCACGGGATCAATCTTTGGAATTTTTTCCCGAATACAAAAAATCGTATGCATTGGAGGGTACCTAGTCGAAATTTTAAAACGCGTTTGAAGCGCTAATCCTTTGTACATAGTCTTTCTTCGTTCTTGTTGTTTTTTAACCATCAACATGTCGTTCATCGTCATTGACAATTTGGATAGCAGCGGTGTACAGAAGATGGAACTTTCGTCTGATTGAAGGGGAAGCGGAGTACAGTGGTCAGAGGTTCGAAGACGATCAGATACCGTCCTAGTTCTGACCATAAACGATGCCAACAGGTAATCCGTTGCGATTGCAAGTTCGATCCAACGGGCAGCCTCCGGGAAACCAAAGTCTTTATGTTCCGGGGGAAGTATGGTCGCAAAGCTTTGGGGGTGGTAGCACAGAATGTACGGAACTTGGAGGCTGGTATACAACTGCGTCGAAGAGTTTCACGTGCCCCTGTCTTAGCGAATCTAACTTTTCTGAGCCGGCAGGAATTGACGCGAAGTCCGGCTGCGAGATATAAAAATCTTTATCCGCAACAGCTAAGGCTTTCACTGAAGCAAGCGTCCTCCTAAGGACGAGAACAGGGAATTGGCAACGACGACCTCGTTCTGAAAACAGGGAAAGTTTGGCAAGGTATTTGGTCGTCGAGGGAAACGTAAAAACCGAAGGCAAAAGAACAGTTTTTCACGGAACTGATGGCAACGACGGCAACGAGCACCGATGAGAATCCGAGGCCGCTGGTGTGGGTCTACGATCAGCTTTGGACCTGCGGCCTGTGCAACAGGGAAAATGGATCCCACAAGGGGTTAGTGATCCATTTCAAAAAGGTCCACAAAGCGAAAGTGATAAGGTATCAGTGCGATAAGTGTCCTAAGGAGCACGATACCATCAATGGGGTATCGACACACCGACGCTACTGCCGCGGTGTAAGAGAGAACGGTGGGGCGTTCGACCCTCGAGTTGAGCGCGTGCCCGCCGGTGCCGAGAAATGTGAGTACTGCGATCGGTCATTTCAGAAAAAGGTGGGTCTAACCCAGCATATCCTTGCGCTACGAGTTATTCGGTGTCGGCGGTTGTTGGAGGGTTCCTGATTCTTCTGGGTGATGGGCGTTGTCATAGTGGGAAGCAATTCTAGCGGGACGTGAGGAGGTATGTGAGCTCTGCACATATAGTGCATCTCTTGCGCCTCTCACGGCCCGCTATTTTTGCATAAACTTTATATGAGTCTCCGCAAGGGGACCATGCCGCACTCTGACCAAGCGAGCTGGCTATTCCAATGAGGCGAACCTTCAGTGGTTGTACCTCTTTCGTTTGGTTAAAACTCACTAGGATTCTCGCCGCAGGAACTTTCCGCCATTGTGGTTAGTTAACCTGCGAGGAGAGTGGTCGCTGTAATGGTTCGAAGACTGATCGATCTCGAACGTGGGCAGCGCGGCAATGGATCGCGCAGTTGGACGAGGGAGGAGTTCAGGGTTATCTGCCCTGGGCTCCAGATGAGGTGGCTCCCTAGGTTGACCTGTATCTCAGGTTGGCTGATTATGGGGGTCACCATAAAGAGATCGATCAGTCGATAGACCACTTAGTGACGTTTTCGGGTACCTTGTTGCCCAGAAAATTTTGAAGTCTATTTTGTGGGTTCGTCGATGATCGTTGGGATGCCTTCGGTCAATGATCTGGTGGATTGGCGATAGCCTTTTTGTCGGGGAGACTCGTTGGCTTTGACCTTCGTTCTTCTTCGACCTACATTTAAACACTCAGTTAAAGTTGGTGTGCATTGGTAATCAGGTACACCAACAGTTTACTACTGTCAGGGTATATGCTCTCGGTGGCTTATGCTCATGTGTAGGCTGCTGGGCGCTTAACCTTGCCGGTAGATGGACTTCAACACTCTCCTAAACTCTCGGCTTCACCTCCCCGTGGTACCCCCGGGCAACGGCCTGTCGGTGGCCGGCTAAGAAGGTCGAGGACTGGCGATGCCAGTATAAATAATGAGCGTACCGTTTCTCCACCGTTGTTTGGCGTGGCCGTGTGGGTTGGTCCCTTCGGTTTGCTGCGTGGTGGTTGCGGTCCCCGTGCCAGGCAGGTATAAAACCAATCGTTCGTTGTTATTCCATCTATCTACAACCGAATTGTCAGGGGTAATTGTCGTGGTTTTGGTTAGGCCACAGCGGCGTTTTGCTGCGACAACCGTGGAGCTACGAGCTTCTAAAGTCGACATGAGGTCTAAGAACACCCACGCGACGGTCGGTACGAAAGTAGACCCTGTTGGTCTATACAGGAAACCCGTTTCAGAGCCCTGACGTATTCGTCGATTGGTAATCCGGATAGCACGCACCGGTATACAAGTCTTTGCGTCAAAAAATCCATTGATATCAATGGGGCTGTGTGGAGCACAGTATAAACTCTTGCCACCTTCTCCACGCACCAGACACACAAGTAAACTCACAATTACATTCATCACATTTACACGCCCCTGTTGGGCCTGATCACTGTGGCCGTGACCCTTCACTGGGGGTCTCAAAAATGGTGCCTTAAGAAGCCTATGCTATCATAGGTGGAAGACCGGTAACCAATCCGGGACTGGTTATGGATCCAGTAATAAAAAACCAGAACAGTCGGCAACCCTGGGGTTAGCGCCCCCTCGGCTGACGACTCAAAGCTCAATTTCATTGCTACGACCTTTCAATCAAACACAGAGAATTTTTCGGCTGTCACGGAGAGTACTGGGCCTCGAGACCGGACGCGGTTTGGGGTTACCCTCGGTGTCAGACGAGAATGGAAATGTGGTAGTTGTGACGCGCATCCCTTCGATACCGGAAAATCAGCAGTAACGCACGTACTCAAGAAGCATCATGTTAGGGTTCAGGATTTCGGCTGTGGAAAATGCGGTAGGGTTTTCGATAGTATTAGGAGTTTATCTTGCCATGTGAGGTACTGTCGTGAGAGAGAACTATGGACTTCCTTCCATTGAACATCTCTTCAATTGCAGTGAGTGCGATTTTGGTTGCGGTACTAAAATCGGTCTAGGTCAGCACATGCGTTAGAAACACCCGGAGGCAGCTCAAGAACGCCTCCCTACTAAGACTAAGAACATAGGTTGGTCCGAAGCCGAGCTTCGTGATCTCGCGGAGGCTGATATCAGACTCCATGTGAGGGGCAAAACTAATATGAAAGAACTTCAGCGGCTTTTTCCGCATAGAACCTATCAGGCCATCACCACAATAAGGCGTTCAACTAAGTTCCGTGAGATAAGACAGCAGCTTGAAGATACTTCGTCAACCGGTGATGGAATTTCGTCGTCTACTTCCGTAGGTGCCAATATTAATAGCGAGTCGGAGACGAATCGTTTGCTACCTGAGGAACAGGCTAGGTTAGACGACGTTGTTCAGCGAGGGATTTCAACTCTCGAAAGAGAGCTGGATGAAGCCGTTGACGACGACGTGGGACGGGGATTACTATTAGTTTGTAGGTCGGACCGTCAAAACTTAGACGCTAATGTTCGTTCTTTCTTAAACCTCCTTAAACCTTCGGACCCAAGCGTTGTGGGTTCGCGTTCACAATTAGATAGGAGTCGAGCTGAAAATAGGCCGTCCCAAAGGCAGTTTACTAGATTAGGCCGTCCCAGGGATCAGGTGCGGAGAGAGGAGTACAAACTGGTTCAGAGAGCTCTTGACCGGGATTTTAGGAGCGCCTCTAAGCTTATCTTGGATGGTGCACGGTTCCGGGAGTTGGATTCGCAGCGGCCTTCTGAGGAGGCTCGCGAAGCCTTCTGCTGGGACAAGTTTGGGTCGGTGCCCGAAGTCAGTATTAGGGACCCTGTTATCGATAGGTCGAAGTTTTTCGTCCTTGTTCGTTCCGTTTGAAGAAGAGGAAGTTGTTTCGCGGGTGATGACGTTTAAGAGGGACACGGCTGCCGGTCCTGACCAGTGGTTAAGTCGCGATGTTTTAGGTAGTTTAGGGCCAGCTCGGTTAACACTGTTTTGCAACGTTCTTTTGCGGTTAGGTAGTGTACCTGAGTGTCTGAAGTCGGCTCGGACGGTGTTTATTCCTAAGGGCAGCGAGGGCCTAGATGATGTAAGTAATTGGCGTCCCATAACGATTGGAAACTTGGCAAACCGATTGTTCTGTAAACTTCTGGTCTCTGGTCTTTCGTCCTGTATTCCTTTGTCCTTTAGGCAGAAGGCTTTCGTCTGCGAGGATGGTGTATTCGAGAATGTCGCCCTACTTACTGAAGCTATGAGAACAGCATGGAAACACCGTAAGGAACTTAATGTAGCTTTCTTGGACGTAGCTAAGGCGTTTGATTCGGTCCCTCATAGCGTAATTCTTCGAGCCCTAAGGCGTAAGGGTGTTCCGGAGCCGATGATTGATTTAGTTTCAAATCTTTACTCTGACAGCTTCACGACTGGAAATAGTAGAGCAGAGCAACCTAGGTGGATTCCTATTAGGAACGGCGTGAAGCAAGGGTGTCCTATGTCACCTTTTCTGTTCAATCTAGTTTTAGACGAGTTGCTGGTCATGCTTGATGAGGTTGGACTAGGGTTCTCGTTGGACGCTCATCGAGTCAGTTCTATGGCCTTTGCAGATGATGTGGTTCTTCTGTCTGATTCTAAGTACGACCTTCAAAAGGGCCTCAATGTCGCACATCAGTTCTTCGAGTCCATAGGAATGGTGGTCAACCCGAACAAGTGTTCTTTGTTTCGTCTGTTGCCTGTGAAAGGCAAACGTACAATGAAGGTCGTTAAGGAGTGTTCATTCTTCATCGGTTCCAGTCCGATCAAGTCTTCCGGTGTTTCCGATCCTATTAAGTATCTCGGTTGTACTGTTACGGCTCGGGGTGACGTTCAGTTCGAGTTTGATTCTGTCGATAGGTGGTTGGCGAATATACGATCCTCTCAGACCAAGCCGGAGCAGAAGATTCGACTTCTGTCTCATAAGGGAAATGCGATTGAACGCTTTGTGGCCAATGAAGTGAAAGAAAGGTACTCCTTAGTGTTTAGGAAACTGAACATTTCAGATTCCACAATTAGTACCTACAAGAAAGATTTGAAAACTCAGTACATTGATTCATTTTGTGATACCGCCTGGGGTATTGACTACCGAGTTGTCGCTCAATCCAAAGCTAATTTGAGCTGGATTCATGAAGGCTATTTCTTTCGTGGAGCACTACTATCCGATTGATGCAATTGATGCAACTACTATCCGGAAATTGGCCGACTCGTATGGCAATGCATCGTGGTAATTCGCATGATATGGACTTGGTTAGATGTAGGAACTGTCCTAAGACAGAAAATGTACGTGAAACTATTTCTCATGTACTAAATGGGTGTCCAACCGGACACAGCAGATGGATTGCTCGTCACGACAATGTCGTACGGTGCATAGAACAGGGGCCGCGAATCTGTATCGGTTATGTGCCTGATCTAGTCGTTTCAAATAAAGAACATTCTTACCTAGTCGAAATTTTAAAAAGCGCTTGAAGCGCTAATCCCTTATAAATAGTCCTTCGTTCTTATTACCATCAACGTGTCGTTCATCGTCCTTGACAAGTTGGACAGCTGCGGTGTTCAGAAGTTGGAACTTTCGACTGTATGAAGGGAAAGCGGAGTACAGTGAACATTGCGCTTTGTGTGTTTTTACTCCAAGCTTCATGCTTTCCGTTCTCTAGTAGGACCGGCAATGTGTAAACTTTTTTGTCTTACAATAAAGATTTACTTGGAAAAAATAAAGGAATTGACGGAAAGGCACCACAAGGAGTGGAGCCTGTGGCTTAATTTGACTCAATTTGGTTGGATTGTGGTTTCCTCCGAGTTTCTTAGTTGAAGCTCAGGTCCAACTGGTACGAGTCCTTGATTGCGATTATTTCCGAGATAATATTTTTCAGAAATATATTTTTCAACGATTTTTGACCTTTCATCATCTAACAAAATAACCACACCGAGCGAACGAAATGTATGACAGGCCGAAACGTTTGCCGAAAAAGATGAAGCCAAGCGGAAGCAGGCGCCCTCTTCAGGGCGACTCCGATGAAACGAGGAGTGAAAACTGAGGTGGAATCTCAAGCTTTAACATCTACGCAGAGAACTGATATGGCAGTTAGTTTACCAGCCTCCGGGCGCTTGTTAGAGCTTCACGACTCTAGCGATGCCGATCAGTTCAAAGTTGTGTATGCTAAGGGAGCGATTATCTGCCCTTTATGTGATTTTGTCGCCCAGAGTGGGTCTATTATAAATAGGCACGCAAGGCAGAATCACAGAGTCCGAACAGTCGTTTACAAATGCAGCAAATGAGCATTTGAAGGCCGCAGTACGCAATCAGTAGCTGCGCATAGTCGCTACTGTGAGGGACCCGATGTGAGAGGCAACGTCGTTAATCGACGGGAAGCGCGAGTGGTACCAGGCGAATTTGAGTGTCATATTTGCCATAGGACATTTCAGAAGAAGGAAGGCCTAACGCAGCACACCCGTGTTGCACACCCTGCCGAGTATCACTCTTCATTAACAGCCCGACCAGACAAAGGTAGGCTATGGTCTGAGTTGGAGCTTGCAAATCTGGCAGAATGCGAGGCAAAACTAGCATTCGAGGGTGCCGAGGAACATCTCATTCGGCAGTTGTGTGACGTAGTTCCGCACAGAACAGCAGCAGGAATTCGTGAGGTCCGCAAGAAGAAAGACTACCAGAAAAGAGTCAGTGCACTCTTTCAGCTTCTTGAAGATGAGGAGCTCAATATCTCAGAGGGCAAGTCTGATATATTTAACGACCAAGAGACAATGACCGAATGATGATGATATAGAACGATCACAATCACCTCAGCATTGTCGCGGCTCTATGCCAAGATTCTGGCTATCAGAATGCAGTCTCGAAAGAAGTTGAATGTTCGGCAAAAAGCCTTTATTCCCGAAGACGGATGCTTCGAGAACATCACGACACTCCGAACCGTACTCAAAGAATCCCAAAAACGGCGCAAAGAAGCATGTATATGCTTTCTTGATATTAGTAAGGCATTCGATTCGGTACCACATGGTGCGATCGAAAACGCTATGCTCAAAAGGGGATTCGGAGGAGCTACATGCTCATGTGTTAGATCTCTATATGAGGGAGCGACCACTCGTTTTCAGGTCGGTACGGAACGAACTGATCCGATCAGTATCAACAGAGGAGTGAGGCAGGGATGCCCGCTGAGTCCCTACCTATTTAACCTTGTGATGGATGGGATATATGAATGCATTGACGACAACAAACGTGGCATCAAATTACAGGATAAGCGGATTTCTTGTATGGCGTTCGCCGATGATTTGGTACTCATTGGAGCATCTAAGTTCGAATTGCAAGATACAATCAATCGTGTCCATAAGTTCTTGAGGGACATCGATTTGCACGTTAACTTGCGTAAGTCTATGACGATCAGATGACCGTAAACAGACGTCTCCTTGAAGACATTGACCTGTCTATACGAACAACGGTGAAACGATGGCTTCATTTACCGCCGGGGACTCCGTCCTCGTATTTCTATATGAACCGGCGTCAAGGTGGCCTAGGTTTGCACCAGTTGCGAGCCTTCATTCCTTCTGCAAGAGCACGATCATTCGAAAAGCTGATCATGAGAGACGATTGCATCCTTAAAGAAGTTTTCGCCTTAAACGAAGCCGAGATAAGCAAGCTATATGCTATGATACCGAATGGCGCCAGTATTTCGTGTAAGCCGGACTATGCGGCTAAATTTTTGTCAACGAATTGGGGCATCGATTCTGAGTCTGTTGTGAGATCGTCTGCTCCCATGACTTTCGTGGGCAGTGGACAGTTCCTAAAGGGTCACGAGTTGGTTAGATCTGTTCAACTGCTGTCGGGCAATCTACCAACGAGGATGGCCTTGCACCGTGGACATCACGTGTGGCAGGACATCGTTTGCAGAAGGTGTGATCGTGCGAAAGAAACGGCTGCTCATGTTCTGAGTAGCTGCGACAAGCTGAGGAACGCTTATTCTCACCGGCACAATGAAGTATGTGCTACAATAAGTAGACTATTGGCTCGAGAGGAAGGCAGACAGGTATTCCGCGAAATGGAATACGCCAGCCGTGCTGAGCGATTCAGACCTGACTTGACCCTGATCTGTGGGAGGACCGTTTCAGTGATAGAGGTTACGGTGCCCTATTGTTCAAGTCCACAGTATGCTCATCAACGTGGCATTGAGAAGCTGTCGAAGTACAGCAGGCCTGCCTGCATGGAGGCCGTGAGGGCAAGATGGCCCGGGTACACCGTAGAGGTGATACCAATTGTTGTTGGTGCGAGGGGGAATATCGACCCCAGTACGAAGAGGCACCTAGGATCTCAGGGGATCGGCCGCCACATGACAGTGGTTCAGAGTAGGGCAATAATCGGCTCACTCAAAGTGTTCGATGTCTTCCGAGCAGGTGATAAGATCTACTAGTTGACACAGAGCGTCGCTCAATCTGAGCATTCATGCTGTTTTTGAAGCCTTGATGAAGTTGAATTCCGGTTTCTAATGAAAGATAAGTCGTACATCAAATAGAGCGGCAGTTTGCAAGTCGACACTGGTATGATTGACAGATTGAAAGCTCTTTCTTGATTCGGTGGGTGGTGGTGCATTGCTATGCTATCATAGGTGGAAGACCGGTAACCAATCCGGGACTGGTTATGGATCCAGTAATAAAAACCAGAACAGTCGGCAACCCTGGGGTTAGCGCCCCCTCGGCTGACGACTCAAAGCTCAATTTCATTGCTACGACCTTTCAATCAAACACAGAGAATTTTTCGGCTGTCACGGAGAGTACTGGGCCTCGAGACCGGACGCGGTTTGGGGTTACCCTCGGTGTCAGACGAGAATGGAAATGTGGTGGTTGTGACGCGCATCCCTTCGATACCGGAAAATCAGCAGTAACGCACGTACTCAAGAAGCATCATGTTAGGGTTCAGGATTTCGGCTGTGGAAAATGCGGTAGGGTTTTCGATAGTATTAGGAGTTTATCTTGCCATGTGAGGTACTGTCGTGAGAGAGAACTATGGACTTCCTTCCATTGAACATCTCTTCAATTGCAGTGAGTGCGATTTTGGTTGCGGTACTAAAATCGGTCTAGGTCAGCACATGCGTTAGAAACACCCGGAGGCAGCTCAAGAACGCCTCCCTACTAAGACTAAGAACATAGGTTGGTCCGAAGCCGAGCTTCGTGATCTCGCGGAGGCTGATATCAGACTCCATGTGAGGGGCAAAACTAATATGAAAGAACTTCAGCGGCTTTTTCCGCATAGAACCTATCAGGCCATCACCACAATAAGGCGTTCAACTAAGTTCCGTGAGATAAGACAGCAGCTTGAAGATACTTCGTCAACCGGTGATGGAATTTCGTCGTCTACTTCCGTAGGTGCCAATATTAATAGCGAGTCGGAGACGAATCGTTTGCTACCTGAGGAACAGGCTAGGTTAGACGACGTTGTTCAGCGAGGGATTTCAACTCTCGAAAGAGAGCTGGAAGAAGCCGTTGACGACGACGTTGGACGGGGATTACTATTAGTTTGTAGGTCGGACCGCCAAAACGTAGACGCTAATGTTCGTTCTTTCTTAAACCTCCTTAAACCTTCGGACCCAAGCGTTGTGGGTTCGCGTTCACAATTAGATAGGAATGGAGCTGAAAATAGGCCGTCCCAAAGGCAGTTTACTAGATTAGGCCGCCCCATGGATCAGGTGCGGAGAGGAGTACAAACTGGTTCAGAGAGCTCTTGACCGGGATTTTAGGAGCGCCTCTAAGCTTATCTTGGATGGTGCACGGTTCCGGGAGTTGGATTCGCAGCGGCCTTCTGAGGTCCTGGTCCGAAAGGGTCGGGCAAACTGATGAAACCTATTCGTGACAGGGATCGGGGCTTGTAATTCTTCCCCGTGAACGAGGAATTCCTAGTAAGCGCAAGTCATAAACTTGTGTTGATTACGTCCCTGCCTTATGTACACACCGCTACTACCGATTGAATGGTTTAGCAAGATCTTCGGATTGGCGCCTGAGTGGTTCGCTACTCTTGGTGTCCGAGAAGATGATCAAACTTGATCATTTAGAGGAAGTAAAAGTCGTAACAAGGTTTCCGTAGGTGAACCTGCGGAAGGATCATTAACAGATCTATTGGAGAGATCTAATCATACGAAGCTTATTATGTTGGAAGTCGTGAGTTGGGAATTGTCGTGAGTGAAAATGGGAATCGCACTTACTCTCTTCTGTCTTCCACAAATTGGGGATCTGGAGGATGGGGGTCTATTGTGCGGTCTGGTGTCACGCCATAGTGGTGGATCTACATACTGTCATCGAGTTCCTGCAGTGTGTTAGTGCCTTACGTTCCTGCAGTGCTTCATTCCATCTGTACATATTTTCATCCTCTTTTTTCTTTTCTGTTGCGTTTTAGTGGGTCCCATTAGAGGATCTACCATCGTTCGGTTTCAAGGTCGATATTACTGCGCACTCTCTCAAGGCCAATATTATTAAGCGTGGCACTTTGTGTATTCTTTATTTCTGTGTATCATTATTCTTGCATATCCTGTTATACTACTCATATCAGTTCGTATTATTGCGCGTTTAAGATCTAGGTATTTTTCGTTCTATTGCAAATTTTTCAATTTTTGGTTAGCTACTGTTTAAGTTTTATAAGTAGAATTTCATTTTATCTTTTTCTGCGGCAGTACTAAATTTTTCTTGATTGTATTTCTCAGAGTCTTCGCTGTATCTCAGCCACTACTCCCGTGTAATTAATTCCACCCTCTCGTCTTTTCACTTTTTGTTTGCGTGTGGTGTTGTGCGTCACGCTTGTAATTAAGAGAGTCCTGTTGTTGTTCCGTTGCCTACAGTGTTACGGCGGACAGTCCACTCAGCTACTTTTCGTTCCCTGGCGCGCCTGTCTGCCTGTTGAGGGTTGCAGGTCTCTGTCCCCTTTGTGGCGCTCTGAGCTGGTTTCCCTCCCGGTCTTGTTCTCACACAGTGGGAGTCTTGAACGTCCTGTCGCCGTGGCTGGACGCCAACTATCCCATTTCCTGGGCTCCTCCTCTGAAGAACGAGGACTCGAGCCCGAAGCCTAAAAACAAGAGAGAGTGGGATACGGCCAAATACAAGGCTCGCCAGTCGCTTTGATATAAAAAGCGCAAGGACGCTGCGCGGGCCGTCCTCGATGACAAAGTCAACGACATTGGCAAGATTAAACTTCCCGCCCTCATGGACTCCTTTTGGTCCAAGTTCCTCCCCGTTCCCTCCACCCCCGACGACAGACCAATAGATGACTATCCCGTCCATTCGGAAGTCCTTGCTCCAATCACGGTTAAGGAGGTGAACGAACCGCTGTAAGAAGCTGGTCTGGGGCTTGCCGGGGCTGAGCGAGGCCGTGAGGCTTCCGTTCGGAACTACGCGGGCTCCTACCGGTCGGCGACGGTAGCTATGTCTGGCTGCTTTCGGGTGGTCAGGCTTCATCTGGCGAGAAACGGTCAATTCAGAACTGGCACGGACCAGAGGAATCCGGCTGTCTAATTAAAACAAAGCATTATGATGGCCGTTGGTCGGTGTTGACATAATGTGATTTCTGCTCAGTGCTCTGGATGTCAATGTGAAGAAATTCAATGAAGCGCGAGTAAACAGCGGGAGTAACTATGACTCTCTTAACTCTCTTTTCCGCAGACGATATTCTGTGTGCTGCGATCGTCACCCTGGCTGGACAGATTCCCAAGCAATCGCCGATTGCCTGTTTAATATCGGGCATTCTGGAAAATCTTCATTCCCGTACCCTCGTGCATGATATCATCTCGCCCTGGCTTACCAGTCATTTTCCTATTGTCTGGAAAGAGAACAACTCCACTAATTCAAATAAGAAATGTCGCAATAAAAGAGAGTACGACCAACAACAGTACCAAGCGATGCAAAAACTTTGGGGAAAAAAGCGTAAGGACGCAGCCCGCATGGCCATTGATGGTCAATCTACGTGCGTAAATAAAATAAAATTTCCACCTCAGATGGCCGACTACTGGTCTCGCCTAATGACCGTGCCGTCTACTCCTGATCCTAGAAAAGCCATCTCTAGCAATTCCATTGGTGATCTTGAAATTCCAATTACCACCTTTGAAGTTGAAAACGCCCTCCGTATTAATGGTAAATCAGCCTCTGGTCCTGACAAATTAGACAAAGCAACTTTGGACTCCTGGTCAATCCATGGAATATGCATGTTGCTGAATGTCTTCCTTTTAGAGGCTTCCATTCCAGACAATCTTTTGGTTAGTCGAACTACTTTCATTCCCAAAATTGATTGCCCAACATCGCCGGCCGACTACAGACCAATTGCAGTGTCTTCCCTGTTACTGAGAATCTACCATCGTGTTATCGCTATTCGCCTCTCTCGCTGCATTAAGCTCGATGAAAATCAATTCGCATTCCAAACTCGCGACGGCGTCCTAGAGGCTACCACTTTACTTCATGCCTCCATCTCCCGTTCAAGATCGTGTGGTTTTCCGCTCTACGCCTCCTGCCTTGATTTGCAGAAAGCTTTCGACTCTGTCTCGATAGATACAGTCCTCAGAGCGGCCTCCAGAATTGGACTCCCCCACGTTTGATATGCCATCTTGAAAAAATCTATCGCAATAGTTCAGTCCACGTCATTGACCGCATCATCTGCCCGTTGCGCGGCGTTCGTCAAGGAGACCCTTTATCCCCACTTTTATTTAACATCGTAATGCAAGAGATCACAGAATCTTCCCTCCCTCATCTCGGAATCCAATTGTTCGACACCGCTTTCCATTACATCGCCTATGCTGATGACGTTATTCTATTCTCTTCGTCTATGCTTGACCTTAAAAAGAAAATTGAAGCCTTTCATAACGCCGCTTCAAAAGCCGGTCTTCAACTCAATGCGGCCAAGTCCTTCCTCCTGTGTTCCAGTCCGATGAGCTCTGCTGACTATGACCGCAACTGTCTTTCAGTACGGACGACACGCTGTACGTGTCATGTATCTATTAACAAATTAACGGAATTAGAATCAATGCAATAGTACGATTATACCGTGACACGCAGAGCCTGTCATAAAACCATCGGTGAATGTTTCTGAATTATGATCACTCTCAAAGGACAGGTTCACCGAATTATTACGTAAGATTTCGTTTATTGAACAGATCTTTGAATATCCTTCACACCGACAGAATTTGTTGATAGTTGTTGCTGTTCGAATTGCGCATTCATATCATAATGAGCACGCAAAGTGGTCGGCGGTATCCCCGGCGTTCTGCCATGACAGATGCGTTGAATTTGATGGGATTTGATACAAACGAAGATGGCAGTTCAGGCAGTGAGATTGAAGATGAAATACAAGATAATGACTTGCGAGATAACGACTCAAGTAGCAGCTCTGACGAAGATGCAGGTGGCAGCACTGGTGAATGGCGAACTGTCCAAAGTGGTACTGATTCCGTCAGACGTGGACCAGAATTTACTGGAACTACAGGACTACATCCACGCTTAGAGATTCCAAATGAATTAGAAGATGATATGTTTTTCTTAAATCACTTTTTCACTGACGACTTAATGCAAGATATATGCGACTACACAAACAACAGACTTTGGCAAGAATTAGTTGATAATCCTGAAAGCCAGAAATTACAAAACAGCAGACAAGTTACAGTCAATGAAATCAGAAAGTTTATTGGATTGCAATTTTTAATGGCTTTGAACAAGAAGCCTACGCTTGCATCATACTGGAGTGGCGATTTGGTGTTTCGTCAAGAGATATTCTCGTCACCTGAATCTCTATCCCGTGACAGATTTCAGTTAATTTTGAACTATATTCGCTTTGCAGACCCAGAAAATTTGGAAAATGATTATTTAGCAAAAGTACGACCATTTCTGGAAAAAGTTAATAATATATGCCAAAATACATACCTACCAAACCGTCAGATTTCTATAGATGAGACACTCATGCTGTTCAAAGGACGTTTAAGAATACGACAATATATCCCAAGCAAGCGTAGGAGGTATGGAATAAAGTCGTATGTATTGGCAGAATCCGAGTCGGGTTACGTTTGGAAGATGATGCTTCATGGTCTGAGTACTGAAAATCGGGCAGTCGGATTGTCTCATCGTGGTGCTGAAACATTATCAGTTACGGAACGAATTGTGATACAATTATCACACGACCTGTTTAATCAAGGTTACCACGTTTATCTTGATAACTTTTATACTTCCTGTAGATTAGCCCGATATCTGTTTCGCAATGGTACATTTATGACTGGAACTGTAAAAGCGAACCGGGGCGTTCCGAGCGATTTAAAGCACTTAAATCTGCCTGTTAAGTCTCAAGCTTATTCCCGCAACGGCGAAGTTCTTTGCGTAAAACTTGTGGATCAAAAGTCGTCTGGAAAGAAGACGGTTTACTTGATGGATACGTTTGCTGCTGCTGAAGATGTTGAGGTCAGCCGCATAGTCAAAGGTGGACACCACGAAACGGTGAAGAAGTCACGATCTGTATTGAATTACAATGCCCATATGGGCGGTGTCGACCGGTTGGATGCCGCACTTCATCATTACGATATCAATCGGAAAAATTATACATGGTTTGTAAAGTACTGCTTGCACTTAATTCAAATCATGCATTACAATTCATGGATTCTCTACAGGAAGAATGATGGTAAAATGAACTACCTAGATTACTGCATGAAATCTGTCAATCGTTTGGTCTTACAAACAGGTATTGGACGAAATCCTGTCGGAAGACCTCGCCTGGTACCACGATCAACAAACAATCGATGCTTGGAGGAACGGAATCCACAACATAAACTTGAACGCATACCAGCAAGGGAAGGAGAACCTCGACCTCACAAGAGATGCCGTGTTTGCTACCAAGCCGGAAAGCGGAAAGAAACTGTCTTCCGATGTGCTGATTGCCCTGGACAACCTGGTCTATGTGCTGCTCCTTGTTTTTCAAAATATCATGAGTAAACCTGAAACTTTTCGAAACGTATTATGGGTTTATTGCGTTGAATATATTTTGTAGTAATAGCAGTAAATGGCTTTTGATTTTCCGTTACATTCGAGGTGCAAAAGCAGAAGTAATTAAAAGTAAAGTAACATTAAAAGAGTAAATATAAAATTGAAATGAAAAATGAGTGATTAATATTGAGTGGACTGTAAATAAAAGATGTGCAAATACATTGCAATAAACATAAAAAATTATACGCTCGAAAATATTTATAAATTTATATGATCGGTAATTGGTAATTGGTAATCGGTTCTTTTTTAATTGCACAATTTCTAGGAAAACATAAGAGGTATATCTTATTCAGTCTTATTCAAAAAGCTTTCATGGCACACTCGATTGGGAAATTGGAACCAAGCATATAAGCCTATATGTCTTATATGTTTGGTTCCCATAATGTGTATAATACAAGCTCGAAATAGATTGTGTTGTTTTAAAAAGATTAGCAAAAATGTGTAGAATTATTTACTGTGGTCGTAATGAGAATTATTACTGTGTGAAATGAGAAATTAAGGAAAACTGTTTACGGTGTTATCATCGCATAGTACTGTACTTATTAGTCAAGTCAACTCTAAAACACCCAAAGATTTTGAGAACACCTATTTGCATTCCTTGTAGCAGTTTTCTCCGTCTTTTCTTCCGGAGAAAACATGTGCATCATGACAAGATCTAATGCTATTATCTGTTGCAATAACACCTCGAAATCACATAAAATGGACAAATAAAATATAGAAAATATACCTATTTGACACCTCTGGCGTGTCACCGTAACAGTGGACAATGATAGTAACGACACGCATCGTGTGTCATCGTAACATCGAACAATGATTAATTTTCAAATTTTGTTACGTTGAATAATTATTGCATGACACACTGTGCGTGTCACTAGGACAGGTATCTTAATGATTTCGTGCTGAAAGGGTTAACATCGTAATGCAAGAGATCACAGAATCTTCCCTCCCTCATCTCGGAATCCAATTGTTCGACACCGCTTTCCATTACATCGCCTATGCTGATGACGTTATTCTATTCTCTTCGTCTCTGCTTGACCTTAAAAAGAAAATTGAAGCCTTTCATAACGCCGCTTCAAAAGCCGGTCTTCAACTCAATGCGGCCAAGTCCTTCCTCCTGTGTTCCAGTCCGATGAGCTCTGCTGACTATGACCGCAACTGTCCTACAAAACTCTCCTTTGGAGAACTGCGGTCCCTCTCTACCAATGAATGCTTTAAATACCTCGGGGTCAACTTTAAGGAAGATGGAACTACTATCACGACCTCGTCCTTCTTTCGCAACTTGTACTGTGACTGATACGCCATACGCCAGTTTTACCTCCGGCCAGCCGCCATTTCGGACTCTCTTGTGGCTATAGGCGAATGGCAAAGGCTCTCGAAGATAAGCTGACTGTTCTTACCGATTTGGTAACCAATTTGGTCAAAGTCACCCCGACTGCACATGCGGCTTACGTAGCCTCAGCCGCAGGAGTCTCACACTTTTGACTCGGACACTCCGGCCGACGTTGCGAAAACTCAAACGGCGTTGCGGGAAGCTATCGACTGCACCGACCCGACAAAGAAATTCTCCAATAGAGATCTACACGAGGCGGAAGCCCTAAGTGATATTCTTAGAACATCAACGGTAGACACCGCCCATCAAGTAGCAGCACATCGTGCACAACTTCTATTGATTGCCCGCGCACATTCTTGGGATTACGCGGCAAAATAAAATTATAACTGTTCACGAGTTAAAGCGTTGATGCAACGATGAACAATTAATAAGCTGAAAAGTTTTAGATTCACTTTAACATTACCATATGTTTACAGATAGAAATGTATCACAGCAAAGCTACTTCATGAGTTAGTTTGCCAGGAGTGTATCATCTCAAACGTTTACTCCGTCGTTGAAATTTCATGGCGACTTTTTTGCTAAACGAAAGTTAACACCAGAGGGGCGTAGGGGTGGGTGGTATAAAATACGCCTACAGCACTCAGAGAGTTGGAGTGCATGAGCTATGTACATTCTTTTGACGACGAGAGGAGTGATTCAGCCGATGGCGCAGGTAGTTTCCCAGAGCATGGAGGACATTGTTTAGGTGACTCTAAGGACGTATGTCGAGCTGCCCTCAGTGATAGGCTTCCAACTCATGATGAATGATGATATGCTTACGACCTACATTCAACCATTGGTGTATGCCCACACCCTTCCACACAACGAGCTTGTCTGCTACATTGTATTCATGAGTGTGGCTCAAAGTAGGAAATTGATTGATGAGACTTTGCTGAAATATCCAAGGCGCGTATTCAAGCATGGTCGCCTAATGTTGGAGTATTATTATCAATGGCGCGACGACACACAACATTTGCCCACCTGTGTTTTACCACACCTATCAACGGAAGAATACAATAGAGCTTTAGTCGAGACGGTGAAAGGAGACGATGAGCGCTAGCGGGCGATTGAAGCATCGGTGAGAGTGGGAATCAACTTGATGCTTTTCTCCAATGAGGATTGTTGTCTAATGAGAATCAAGCATTCCTTTATAAATAGAGAGCCTTCCAAAGTGAGAATCATTCCATCGTTGAATCGTACAAGTGACGGACGCACATTCTCTCTCTCTCTCTACATCCCTGTTATATTATCCAACTAAAATGGTAAGTCGTACAAAGGTACAAAGGTACATAATCCTACACCACTACAGCGTAAATT
>CAJQUW010014141.1:12500-35000 GCA_907163375.1 Prostheceraeus crozeri | reverse complement strand
AGCCGCGGTAATTCCAGCTCCAATAGCGTATATTAAAGTTGTTGCAGTTAAAAAGCTCGTAGTTGGATCTGAGGAGTAGAGCCAGTGGTTGGTCACACGATCATACTGCTGGCTCGGCCTACATAGTCGGTGATTGTTTTGGTGCTCTTAATTGAGTGCCTTGATTGCCCGGCCACGTTTACTTTGAAAAAATTGGAGTGCTCAAATCAGGCACACTGCCTGAACAGATATGCATGGAATAATGGAAAAGGACTTCGGTTCTATTTTGTTGGTTTTCGGAACATGAAGTAATGATTAAGAGGGACAGACGGGGGCATTCGTATTGCGGTGGGAGAGGTGAAATTCTTAGATCATCGCAAGACGGCCAACAGCGAAAGCATTTGCCAAGAATGTTTCCATTAATCAAGAACGAAAGTCAGAGGTTCGAAGACGATCAGATACCGTCCTAGTTCTGACCATAAACGATGCCAACCGGTAATCCGTTACAATTGCAAGTTCGATCCAACGGGCGGCCTCCAGGAAACCAAAGTCTTTATGTTCCGGGGGACATGGATAGGCGTTCTGCTTATTCTTGGCCCGGCGAGGTTGCTCTGGTCAAGGCATTCCTGGTAATCGGGTTTGTCACTTCCCCCAGTCGGAGTTACCTGCTCTGACGAGGCCATTTCGTCATCCTGCGGGGTGAGCTTCGCGCCGTTGGTGTGAGTGCCCGTTGAGGCAGAGTCAAGATGCCGCTTCTTGTGGTGCCTTTTAGTTCGATTCCTGTTTGGAACGGACCAGAGCTAGTAACGAAGGGTGGTCGTGCCGGGAATTTATACTGGTCGATCGTAAGCCTCGGGCCTGTCGGCAAGACAGAAGGCCCGCTTCGATTATTAGCGAAGCGTTCGTAATGCCCTGCTGGGTTGCCCCATCTAGTTGCCATCTAATTGGGTTGCCACAATTAGCACCTACAAGAAAGATTTGAAAACTCAGTACATTGATTCATTTTGTGATACCGCCTGGGGCATTGACTACCGAGTTGTCGCTCAATCCAAAGCTAATTTGAGCTGGATTCATGAAGGCTATTTCTTTCGTGGAGCACGGTACGTCCAATTGATGCAACTACTATCCGGAAATTGGCCGACTCGTATGGCAATGCATCGTGGTAATTCGCATGATATGGACTTGGTTAGATGTAGGAACTGTCCTAAGACAGAAAATGTACGTGAAACTATTTCTCATGTACTAAATGGGTGTCCAACCGGACACAGCAGATGGATTGCTCGTCACGACAATGCAATCTGCAATCTGCGAATATGCAATCTGTAAGGATCTAAACTCTCGGCTTTACCTCCCCGTGGTACCCCCGGGCAACGGCCTGTCGGTGGCCGGCTAAGAAGGCAGAGGACTGGCGATGCCAGTATAAATAATGGGCGTACCGTCTCTCCACCGTTGTTTGGCGTGGCCGTGTGGGTTGGTCCCTTCGGTTTGCTGCGTGGTGGTTGCGGTCCCCGTGCCAGGCAAGTATAAAACCAATCGTTCGTTGTTATTCCATCTATATACAACCGAATTGTCAGGGGTAATTGTCGAGGTTTTGGTTAGGCCACAGCGGCGGACACTGGTATGATTTCTTGATTCGGTGGGTGGTGGTGCATGGCCGTTCTTAGTTGGTGGAACGGTCAATTCAGAACTGGCACGGACCAGAGGAATCCGACTGTCTAATTAAAACAAAGCATTATGATGGCCGTTAGTCGGTGTTGACATAATGTGATTTCTGCTCAGTGCTCTGGATGTCAATGTGAAGAAATTCAATGAAGCACGAGTAAACGGCGGGAGTAACTATGACTCTCTTAGTTACTCTCTTAAGTGACGCCATCGAGAGCGGACGTGTCTGTCTGATCGCTCCGGTTATCATTTTTTCTCTTGTTATTTTAATTGACTTACTGCCCACGTGGTACGCTGAAACTTGGTGGACTTGTGCAGTGGACGTTGGCCTTTCTTCTGGTGCTTTCCCCACGTCTTCTGGTAAAGGAGTTCCCGAGTATTCATCTTCCCAAGTTTTGTGTGTATATTCCTATTGTGTGACTGGTATCACGCCATAGTGGTGGATCCATATAGCGTCATCGAGTTCCTGCAGTGCATTAGTGCCTTACGTTCGTGCAGTGCTTCTTTTCATCTGTACATATTTTCATCTTTTCTTTCATTTTTGCACGTTTTTGTGGGTCCTATTACAGGAACTACCATCGTTTGGGTTCAAGGTCGATATTATTGCGCGCTATTCCAAGGCCAATATTATTGAGCGTGCCACTTTGTTTTCTTCACTTCTGTGTTTTATTATTCTTGCATATCGTCTTATACTACTTATATCAGTTCGTATTATTGAGCGTTACATATCTATGTGTTTTCTGTTTCTTCTGCAAATTTTGCAATATTCGGTTAGCTACTGCTCAAATTTTATAAGTAGAAGTTCAATTTATCTTTTTCTGCGGCAGTATTAAATTTTTTGTATATAGTTCTCAGCGTCTTCGCTGTATTTCAGCCATTCCTCACGTGTAATTAATCCGGCAGGCAGTCCGCTCAGTTCCTTTTCGTTCTTCGGCACGTCTGTCTGCCTGTTGAAGGTTGCAGGTCTCTAGCCCCTTTGTGGTGCCCTGAGCAGGTCTCCCTCCCGGTTTTGTTATTACTCCGTGGGAGTGGACTGCCTGCCGTGTACTGTACGTTCTTTTTTTAGCAGTGCTACGGGTGCTTGGGCAGCCTCCTTTTCGTCTGTTTCGTGCCTTAAGGAGGCAGGTCTCCGGACTTTTTCTCAGTCCTGGTAGCTGGCCCTCCTTATTCCCGATTATTTTAGTTTCACCTGGTTTCGTTTGCCTCTCTTACGTTTATCCTTTCCTTCAACTTTTGCCTCTTGCGTCCTTTTCGTTTGGCCTCCTCTATTTTCTCGAGGCTCGCCTGTGTGCTCCCCTGAATACTATACCCTTTTTTGTGACTACTATCATTAGTGAGTGAGTAAGTCCTTGTTTTTTTTCTGGTCCTCGGGGTAGCTTCAGTGGACTTGTGCAGCGATCACTGTCCATCGAGGCACTGGGCTATCGCCGGTTCCTGGGGCTTCGGTCCACTCCTCTTTCGTTTTAGTTGTTCCGTTAGTTTGGCTGACCCTTCAGAAGGGTGTTTCTTTCGTTTCTGTTTGCGTTAGGGCCCTCTGGGTTCGGGTGTCCTCCTCCGTCTGAGCTCCTTTTTGTTTGTTGGAGCCTCTGGTCTGCTGTCGGCGGTTATGTTCCCATGCCCCTGTGGCAAAAGTTGCCGTAGTCGGGCTGGCCTCACTCTCCACCAGAAGAAATGTGTCGTGGCGTTGGACCTCCTGCCTCCTGCCCAACGTTCCGCTCCTATGAGTTACACTCCCGTTACTGATGCCAAGAATGCCATTCCCGACACGGTTGCGGCCCAATACGACCCTACGGCACCCCGTTTCACCATCCTGCGGCATCCGGAGGGAAGCGTCAATCAAGTCAAGTGCCTGGTGTGAAAGGTCGTTCTCTACAACTTCGGGCTGCTCCCTGCATCAACGTCGTGCACATATTGACTTCTATGAGAGAGCAGTTTCAGCCGCCCAAAATTCTATCAACACTAGTGCGGCCTCCTCTGTCCCATCAGTTGGCCCAACCAGGGTCGCCGCTGTGCACTCTGCAGATGATACCTCTCACTCTCATTCTGTTTCGCCCTCTGCTAACCGGGGATCCGCTCCGGGGCCTACGACGGCGAATAAACGGACTGCTGCTCCCGTCTCTCGTACCCCTATCCACACGGATGTAGACAATCTCCGGGCTGCTTTACGTGAATGCATCTTCACGGCTCTCGCCAATGTTTCGCCAGATTCCGCGGTCGCCATTTTGGCGACGTCGTTACGGGATGCTCTGGCAACTAATAAGTCGTGTCTTGCTATCATCGAGGAATGGCTGATGGCCCACCACCCGATTGCTTGGAGTCCGAATACTAATCAGAGGTACCGTCCTGCGGGCGAATGCTCACAAGCGGAAAGTTTTTAATGAGCTTTGAGGACGCAAAAGAAAGGATGCGGCCAGAATGGCCATTAACGGGCAGACCCCCGGTTCGTGCAATCAGGCGTTCCCCTCCAATATGCCTTCCTTCTGGAAGTCCCTCTTCGCCTCTCCGTCAGTGCCTGATAATAGAAGATTATGGCGGCTTGGGGCCCCGATATCACTGACAACCATCTTGAGCGATCTATCACTTGTGGCTACCCGGTTGCTGTGGCAAGTATTGACATCAAGAAAGCGTTCGATACTGTCTCCACCGACACCATCATCCGCGCAGCTGCCTCAGCTGGGTTTCCACCCTTCTTCATTGGAAGTGGAGTAAACGTCACGGAGATAGTCAAAGTCTGGTGTATCAACGCAGCAGGAAGTCGTTGTAAAAAACGGGGAGTGGCTTGAGAATTGAATATGGTGAATTCATGCAATGGTGTATATGCCACTGTAATGTAGACTTGGCCAGCGTCACGAATTACACGAATTAGGTGAGAGAAATTTTGTTCAAGTTTGTCAAGTCTTTCATTTTTGCACGTTTTTGTGGGTCCTATTACAGGAACTACCATCGTTTGGGTTCAAGGTAGGGGACATGCAAGGAGGAACATGTCAAAGTTTGAAGACAATAGGACAAGAGGAACCGTGTCAGGAAGGGAAGCAGATGCAGCAGAAGTCTAAGTGTGAGTGACAAACGACTCTCATTTCACACCGTAATTGAGACCGTCATCGGATCTAACAAATGGATCAGTAACTTCTGTCGCTGTCACCAAATCGGAAACCGCCGTATCACACAGTGCGATCATCTTGTTGTCCACGGTGACGATGAAAAGCATAAAATAAAATACAATTAAATAATGATTTCATAGAATGAAAATATAAAGCAAAGAGTCCGTATGATTAAAATAATGCATCAGGACCAAGTAAATCTATATGTTTTCTTTTGGGACGCTCATCAAGTCCAATTACAAAGTACCACCGAGTTATAATTATCATTACAGTAGCTTCAATAACTACCAGAATACTCGTATTCTACAACTTGTATCTGTTGAGTAAACCTCACCCCTCGATGATTAAATCTCACACTGCAAGTTAGCGTAATTTCAATCTTGTTCTTTCAGCTACAACTTGACTCAGATTTATAACATGGATGAAACTCCCTGCTATTTTGACATGGCGTCTGATCAAACGATGCACTTCAAGGGTGAAAAGAATGTGGATGGAGTTGATACAGGTCATCGGAAGTCGCGCTTTACTGTAGTTTTATGTTGCTGTGCCGATGGCCGAATGATAAAAACTCTTATAATTTTCAAAGGACTCAAGAACGTGCCCAAGTTAGACCTTCCGAGGAATATCGACGTCACGGTCAGTATGGGTGGCTCTATGAACACGGCGCTGATGCTTAAATGGATTAGGAGTTGCTTCGCTCAACGTGGTCCTTTCTTAGCCACTACTCCTTCAATTCTATTTATGGACAGTTTTGGATCGCATAAAAAAGACGAGGTAAGTACTTATGAATGTTAGATAAATCTACCTCATGCATAATAATATTATCGATTATCGTACATGCCCAAATAAAAAATATTATAATACAATTTTTTGCAACATGTACCCCGTAGCCTACAGACGTAGTAATTTCTGTATCTGGGCCAAAGAAGTAAATGCGGGTAAACTTTTTTCTTTCAGGTTATCAAATGTCTACGAGCGATGTGCTCTACTAAAGTGGAGCTGATTCCGCCAAGGATGACATGTGCGCTACAGCCATTAGATGTATCTGTCAATGCCCCCTTCAAGACTGCGCTTCGCCAATGCTGGCAAGATTGGCTTATTAATGGTACCAAAGAAATGACCGGCAAGGGCTACCGACGACGACCATCTTATCAGGCGCTGGTTGACATGGTCGACTTGGCTGTCAAGGGACTTTCACCCGAAGTAGTCCGAAACAGCTTCCGAGTCTGTGGCATTGCGCCTAGCGGACAAGACGCTGCTGGAGAATTCTGGGGAAATCAGACAGGATAAATCAGAGAGTGAATCGGACTATGAGTCAACAGAAGAATCTGATGGTGATTCGAACATTGAATCGAGTGAAGAAGAATCAGATCACGAGTGAGATTTGTGACGAACATCGATGTGAAAAGACAATCTGCAATATCGTACATTGATAGAACCCCTTGATAGAATATTGTTTTTATTGAAGTTTCTCTTGTTTTGAATTAACCATCATCATACCTATAAAACACCGATATAACTGTACCGTAATTTGTACATGTAGCCGACATTCAGATCATGAATTTGTTTTCATTAGACTACAACATGCTTCAAGGTAATATACGGTAGTAGCACAGGCAAATGCTGGTAGTTTAGAAAGTTTTCACTGAATAAACCCCTGGTATATTAACTGGAAACTAGTACCAGTTAATATACCCGGGTATATTAACCTGAACAAAACTTTCACGGAAATTTTGTCATTTTCCAGTTAATATACCGGGTTTTTTAAGTGGAAATCTCCGGTACTTAGTTCCTGTTGTCTTTCCGTAGTCTAGTATATAACCCTTTCATTGTACATATCATTCGCCGTACAGTGTCACGGCAGGCAGTCCACTCAGTTCCTTTTCGTTCTTTGGCGTTTCTGCCTGTTAAGGGTAGCAGGTCTCGGGCCCCTTTGTGGTGCTCTGAGCTGGACTCTTTCCCGGTGTTTGTCTTTCTTTTCTAGCAGTCCTGCGGGTGCTTGGGCAGCCTCCTCCTTTTCGTCTGTTTCGGGTATTAAGGAGGCAGGTCTCCGGACTTCTTTTTTCAGTCCTGGTAGCTGGTCCTCCTTTTCGGGTTGTGCTACTTTCGGCTTCTGGAGGAGACTGGCCAGGCCCTGCTTTTTGTCACTGCATTTTTGTAAATATAAATATTCCTACTTTGTATTTATCATTATTTCTTTTTGTACATATTTCGACTTCCTACCTGAGTTTTTGCCATCATCAACCGTTGTGTCAGCTGTGGTGGTTCCTTGTTGGCTCCTTACGGTCTGTTTTTCGGCACCCGGACAGTTATTTGAGTTTTCTGAGTTTTTGTTTCTATCGTGTTACTTGTTTCATCAGTCAACACTTTTGTTTTGTCTATTCTACGATTATTTCAGTTTCACCTGATTTCGTTTGTCTCTCTCCTCTTACGTTTATCTTTCTCTTCAGTTTTTGACTGTGGCTCCCTGATTATTCGTCCCTTCTCCCTATCATGCCATCCCTCAGTTCCATTCCGGTTATTCAAGTTCATCTGGCGACCCTTTTTCCCGTGGTCTGGAGAGCTGATGCGCTTTCCAGCAATACTTGTCGAAAAAAAAATTCCAAAAGAGATTTCAACAGCGCTAACCGCAAGGCTTTTCAGGAGCTTTGGCTGAAAAATCGGAAAGATGCTGCGAGAATGGCCCTTAATGGCATCGAGCGTGTTGGCAAGACCAAGCTTCCTCCTTAGATGAGCGACTATTGGGGAAATTTGTTCACGGTCCCGCCCGTTGCTGACAGTAGGCCGGTTGATGAGCTATCCCCTATTGTCAGCCTCCTTGCCCCTATCTTGCAATCTGAAATTGCAGCTGCTATAAGGTGAATGGCAAGTCGTCTCCGGGGCCTGATAAGGTGGATCATGCGGCTCTCATGAAAATGTCCTTCCCCGGCATTGCGATCCTGCTAGATTGTTTCCTGTTGGAGGGGAGAATCCCTCCTAAGTTGGGATACGGTCGAGTGACATTCATTCCAAAGACCGAAAACGCTTCTGCCCCAGCCGAATTTCGTCCAATTACTGTCAGTTCTCTGATAGTGCGCATCTTCCATCGTATCCTCGCAACTCGGCTCTCCAAACACATCGAATTGAATAGATGCCAGTTCGCCTTTCAATCTCGCGACGGGATTTTGGAGGCCTCCTCCGTACTTCATTGTGTTCTTGCGAAATCCACAACTGACGGATTCCCCTTCGCGCCGGCCTGCATCGACAATCGCAAGGCATTTGATTCAGTGTCCATCGATACGATCCTTAGGGCGACGGTCGCTTGCGGGATTCCATCCCATCTCGTGGATTACCTCAGACAAATTTACAGCGATAGTGAGTTCCAAGTCGTGGACAAATTAATTACTCCCACGAGAGGCGTGCGGCAGGGTGATCCCCTAAGTCCCCTCCTCTTCAATTTCGTCATGCAGGAAATTTTGGCCTGTTCGTGATGTGTTTCTGTTTGCGTCGAACCCTCCACCTACCGTAGGCTTTTGAACAACCTCGATAGGTCTCACCTCACCGTCGGCCAGAAGGTGTGCGTTTTGAAGGACTACCTTGTTCCAAGGACTATTCATGGCCTCACGTTTGAGAAGGTATCTCGGCAATCTTTGAAATGTATAGACAATCTCATACGTCATTACCAAACGACTTCCCTACCGGAGGTTTCTATGCGTCCGTCAGCAAGGGAGGTCTTGGATTCCAGTGCCTGCTTTCCTGGATCCCTATTCTTCGTAGGACCAGGTTCGCAAAGTTGGAGAATGCGGGGGATATCCTGCTTGCGTCAGCGGGGAAATATGTCCGCCAGAGTAGCGTTCATTCCTTAGACTCTAAATCAATTAAGGTGAGAACCTTAATGAGCCAAGTGTTCACATGTTCCGGGACTTCTCTAAGTCTTTCCCTCGCCGTCTCATTGAGGCGGTTCATGTGCTTTTCAACGCTATTCCGACAAGGACACGATCATCCAGGGGTGAGCGCTCCATCGAGGTCAGATGCCGTCGTTGTGATAATGACATAGAATCGCAGCAAGCTCGTGACGAAAAAGTGAAGAAGTACGAGGCTTATGATACTGAAATTCTTCGGTTTGCCTCTTTGGCCTTCGGCGTTCCGTGTCATGATATTAAACATGAGCCTGACAATATTAGAGATTCAATAGGCCGGCATACTGAAAATAATAGAGATCCGATAGAAAGAAAATCAGCATGCTAATAAGCCCTATCAGCTTACAGAGAATATCTTCTTGAATTATTCGAAAATAAGACCCGGGTCTTGATTTTTTCAAGGAGGGGGCATTATTCGAAAATAAGACCACGGGTCTTATTATCGAATAAATACGGTACGCTGAGAGTCCCTTTTGAGAAGATCTCTCGGTTGAGAAGATCGCTGCCGTCTGTTCAGACGCTTGATGAAGTTGACGCCCATCATGTTTTTCAGAGGCTTGGAGTTGCTGATTCGGATTCATCGGTGCCGGTAGATGGTGGCGAGGAGTCCGGCGCCCGTGTGTGGTCTGCGTCGGAGGATGCCAGACTCTGGGCCCATAATTTGGCTCTTATGGAGGTCCCTTATGCGGTTCGGTTTCGTCTGCTTGCTCTCCGTGTGGGACGTTCTGAGGCTGCGGTTAGACATCGTGTCCAGTTGGTACGATGCTCTCCTCCTACTGGTCTTCCTCAGGTGCCAGCCCTCACCAACGATGAATGGTCCCCTCCTCCGAATGCGCACGCGCGCGCTAAGTGGTCCGACCAAGAAGCTACTTCCTTCTACTTCTACTCTCCTCTCTAGACAAGCTTTCTACTCTTCTCTACTGTTTTCATTTTTTCGGTGGATTTTCATTTTCTGCCATTTTTGGAATTTTTGTTTTTCGTCGTCCTCTTGTCCTATGTTCATTGAGGGTTCACGAGTAGGAACTCGTCCACCTTGTTGAACGTTGCTATCTGTACCCCTGCTGCCTGAGTTTACAGACAGCTCGGTTTTTCATTGGGATCTGCTGTTATCCTGTTTGGGTGCCCGGATCCCTGTTTTGTCCAGTTCTCTTTATGGACTCATCATCGGAGCCGCAGGCTATCCTGGAGGATGGTTTGTATAAGTGCAGCTTATGTTCGCGGTGCTTCAACACTTTGGCCGGGTGTCGGCAACACCAACGCCGTGCTCATCCGGTGGAATACCATGCCCAAGGTGCAGCTGCTACCTCTGCGTCTGCTGCTCGAGGCTGGTCTTCCCAAGCTGATCGGGACCTGTGGGGCCTCTTCCTACGACTGTCGGACAGGCCTGCTGCTGTGCGCAGGTTTCTGGCAGGAGCCTTTACTCTGTAAACCAACGTCTGACGTTGCTTCGCAAGAACCCGCCGCAGCTCTTACAGGACGAAGTCAATCAAATAGCGCTCCCGCAAGTCGCTGCCCCTGCCCGTCCTGCTACTCATCATACCACCTGGACGCGTGTGGAGGAGGAAAAGCTATGGGATCTTTTCCATCAACTAGACCGTCGAGGTCTCCGGCATGCGGAGGTCTGGAGAGTTATTTCTTCAGAACTCGGTCGCTCTCAAAGTGCTGTCTCCTCGCGGCTGACGTGCCTGCGACGTGCGGGCTGGACGCCTCCGCTGGCTTCATCTGATAAATGATTCTAGCCAAATGCCTCGTCATCTAATTAGTGACGCGCATGAATGGATTAACGAGATTCCTAAGTCTCATAATAGACTTGGTTGAGAGCGGTCGGTTTTTCATTAGCTCCTGCAGCTCCTGTGGTTTATGCCTTTTTTCTAACCGGTCGGTTTTTCATTAGCTCCTGCAGTTCCTGTGGTTTATGCCTTTTTTCTGCGCAACCAGAGAGTCCAGCTTCCTAAGGATTTGTATACAACCTTTTCCCTGTCAGGTTAAGCTCCTGGGATCATTGGCTGAATTGTGTGTGCGGTGGTTCCTCTGAAATTCGTGGTTCCTTATGCTGGAGCGTATTCCTACGGCTGGTGCGGTGAATCACGCCATCTTCTGTGACCTTCGATGGTCTGGTAGTGACTGATGATCCTGTGGACTTGGCTTTTTAGTGTGTAATATCCTATTTCCATCTTCTTTCCTTTGGTGTTGGGTTCCGTTTTTGTGGGTCCTTCATTGGATCCACAAGCGTGACTCCCAAGGTCGATATTATTGGACTTTTGGTCAAGGCCGATATTGTTGAGCAGGCCTTTTTGTGGCCCTACTAAGTGTTCCTCTGCAGACCTAGGTCTGCCCTCCTTAGCTAGAGGCAGCGGAGTATGGTATGCGAATATTACACCAAGGACAGTGTCAGACTGGGCGTCGTCACGTGGGCGTGCCCGTGTCAGGAGAACTGTTTCTTTGACAAGCTCAAGGACTTAGAGCGACATGTGCAGACGAAGTACAAAACAATGCATACGGTTTACGCGTGCGGTCTCTGTAAATCTTATGGAGTAGAGTCAGCACGTAGCCTACCGTACCACGGTAGGTACCGTAAGGGCCCAGCTCCTGTTGAGCAACCTAAGGTGTTTCCCTGCAGTTTATGCAGGCTTAGTTTCGACTCCAAGTCGGGGCACTCGCAGCACACTCGTTGGAAGCACCCTGAAGCCTACAGCGCTTCTAGTAGGGCATCTAAAATCGACAAGTGGACCGAACATGAACTAGCCACTGTAGCTAAGCTGGAGATTTCGCTCGGTCCCGGCATTAGGAGGATGAACACAACTGCTGATTTCTTCGAAAGTCGCTCCATGACTATAAATACCACAAAAAGCTTGACTCTTCGAATGGTTCCTGCTGTTGGGAGAGAGTCGATGAAGATTGTGACCGATCGTGTCTTCTCGGTAGGCCGATCTAAATTGATGACCTGCGGGTTCCATTCACCGATGAAAACAAAACAATGACATCAAAAGAGCCAACATCAGACCCGAACAAAGGGTCAAGATCATGAAGCAAGTCGTATTGCCAGACATGCAGATTCCACAGTTAGTACCTACAAGAAAGATTTGAAAACTCAGTACATTGATTCATTTTGTGATACCGCCTGGGTGTTCGGTAGCTGGAACTCTCGCCCGAATGAAAGGAAAGCGGTGTTCAGAGACAATTGCGCTTTGTGTTTCTTTTACCCTAAGCTTCATGCTTGCCGTCCTCTTGAAGGACTGGAACTGTGTAAACTTTCTTTGCTTATACAAATAAAGATTTACTTGGAAATAAAGGAATTGACGGAAAGTCGATAGATCGATCAGTCGATAGACCACTTAGTGATGTTTTCGGGTACCTTGTTGCCCAGAAAATTTTGAAGTCTATTTTGTGGGTTCGTCGATGATCGTTGGGATGCCTTCGGTCAATGATCTGGTGGATTGGCGATAGCCTTTTTGTCGGGGAGACTCGTTGGCCTTGACCTTTGTTCTTCTTCGACCTACATTTAAACACTCAGTTAAAGTTGGTGTGCATTGGTAATCAGGTACACCAACAGTTTACTACTGTCAGGGTATATGCTCTCGGTGGCTTATGCTCATGTGCAGGCTGCTGGGCGCTTGACCCTGCCGGTAGATGGACTTCAACACTCTCCAAAAACTCTCGGCTTCACCTCCCCGTGGTACCCCCGGGCAACGGCCTGTCGGTGGCCGGCTAAGAAGGTCGAGGACTGGCGATGCCAGTATAAATAATGAGCGTACCGTCTCTCCACCGTTGTTTGGCGTGGCCGTGTGGGTTGGTCCCTTCGGTTTGCTGCGTGGTGGTTGCGGTCCCCGTGCCAGGCAAGTATAAAACCAATCGTTCGTTGTTATTCCATCTATCTACAACCGAATTGTCAGGGGTAATTGTCGTGGTTTTGGTTAGGCCACAGCGGCGTTCTGCTGCGACAACCATGGAGCTACGAGCTTCTAAAGTCGACATGAGGTCTAAGAACACCCACGCGACGGTCAGTACGAAAGTAGACCCTGTTGGTCTATACAGGAAACCCGTTGCAGAGCCCTGACGTATTCGTCGATTGGTAATCCGGATAGCACGCACCGGTATACAAGTCTTTGCGTCAAAAAATCCATTGATATCAATGGGACTGTGTGGAGCACAGTATAAACTCTTGCCACCTTCTCCACGCCTGGTTCGCCCATGTTCGAGCTGTTTGCTGTCATGGTACACACTCCGGGAAGGCAGGTTATGGATAGGCGTTCTGCTTATTCTTGGCCCGGCGAGGTTGATTTGGTCAAGGCATTCCTGGTAATCGGGTTTGTCACTTCCCCCAGTCGGAGTTACCTGCTCTGACGAGGCCATTTCGTCATCCTGCGGGGTGAGCTTCGCGCCGTTGGTGTGAGTGCCCGTTGAGGCAGAGTCAAAGATGCCGCTTCTTGTGGTGCCTTTTAGTTCGATTCCTGTTTGGAACGGACCAGAGCTAGTAACGAAGGGTGGTCGTGCCGGGAATTTATACTGGTCGATCGTAAGCCTCGGGCCTGTCGGTAAGACAGAAGGCCCGCTTCGATTATTAGCGAAGCGTTCGTAATGCCCTGCTGGGTTGCCCCATCTAGTCTTGCACGGTGGGATTTTTCCCGGTTTTTCTGCATGATGAGCAGGCGCCGGCTCGTTCAATCATCATGATTAGCATGCGTGTCGGTGGGAAACTGAGGAAAAACCAAAAAACCAATAAAGGAATTGACGGAAAGGCACCACAAGGAGTGGAGCCTGCGGCTTAATTTGACTCAGCACGGGAAAACTCATCCGGCCCGGACACTGGTATGATTGACAGATTGAAAGCTCTTTCTTGATTCGGTGGGTGGTGGTGCATGGCCGTTCTTAGTTGGTGGAGCGATTTGTCTGGTTAATTCCGATAACGAACGAGACTCTAGCCTACTAAATAGTACACTCATCCATTTGTGTGAGTGCCGACTTCTTAGGGGGACAAGTGGCATTCAAGCCATACGAAATTGAGCAATAACAGGTCTGTGATGCCCTTAGATGTCCGGGGCCGCACGCGCGCTACACTGAATAGCGTAACGAGTTTTTCTCCTGGTCCGAAAGGGTCGGGCAACCTGATGAAACCTATTCGTGACAGGGATCGGGGCTTGTAATTCTTCCCCGTGAACGAGGAATTCCTAGTAAGCGCAAGTCATAAACTTGCGTTGATTACGTCCCTGCCTTTTGTACACACCGCCCGTCGCTACTACCGATTGAATGGTTTAGCAAGATCTTCGGATTGGCGCCTGAGTGGTTCGCTACTCTTGGTGTCCGAGAAGATGATCAAACTTGATCATTTAGAGGAAGTAAAAGTCGTAACAAGGTTTCCTTAGGTGAACCTGCGGAAGGATCATTAACAGATCTATTGGAGAGATCTAATCATACGAAGCTTATTATGTTGGAAGTCGTGAGTTGGGATTTGTCGTGAGTGAAAATGGGAATCGCACTTGAATGGGAATCTGGACCTTTGGTCTTGGCGTTACGGACATTCGAATTAGTAAAAATTCTATGAGGCCACCCCGGACTCTTTTCGGATAGTGGTCGGCGTACTCGTTCTTTTGTGGACCTGGGTCTCTCAGGTTGGCGGAACGCTGACAGAATCTGTCTGATTAGGGATCCACCGTCACTAGTCTAGTGAGGCGGCGTTCTCACGACAGTGATGGGCGCTACCGCCTTGATGTTGGGGACCGTGTTGTCCTGTCTGATGGGCTGCGGTGCCGCGTAGCATGTGGGCTCAAACGAAGTACCTTGCGCTGCGGGTATTGCGGTTCTGAAGATGGGTGATCCTCGACTCATACAGGTGGTGCTCGTCGTTGTAAATGATGACGAACATTACAAATCTGAGCTGGGAACCTTGTGTTCTGGCCTGCCTTGATGTTGAGTAATTGCGTGGTATGTGGACTCGGACGAAGCTCCTTGCGCTACGAGTTATTCGGTGTCGGCGGTTGTTGGAGGGTTCCTGATTCTTCTGGGTGATGGGCGTTGTCATAGTGGGAAGCAATTCTAGCGGGACGTGAGGAGGTATGTACGCTCTGCACATATAGTGCATCTCTTGCGCCTCTCACGGCCCGCTATTTTTGCATAAACTTTATATGAGTCATAGTGGGAAGCAATTCTAGCGGGACGTGAGGAGGTATGTGAGCTCTGCACATATAGTGCATCTCTTGCGCCTCTCACGGCCCGCTATTTTTGCATAAACTTTATATGAGTCTCCGCAAGGGGACCATGCCGCACTTTGACCAAGCGAGCTGGCTATTCCAACGAGGCGAACCTTCAGTGGTTGTACCTCTTTCGTTTGGTTGAAACTCACTAGGATTCTCGCCGCAGGAACTTTCCGCCATTGTGGTTAGTTAACCTGCGAGGAGAGTGGTCGCTGTAATGGTTCGAAGACTGATCGATCTCGAACGTGGGCAGCGCGGCAATGGATCGCGCAGTTGGACGAGGGAGGAGTTCAGGGTTATCTGCCCTGGGCTCCAGATGAGGTGGCTCCCTAGGTTGACCTGTATCTCAGGTTGGCTGATTATGGGGGTCACAATAAAGAGATCGATCAGTCGATAGACCACTTAAGCCTATGCTATCATAGGTGGAAGTCCGGTAACTAATCCGGGACTGGTTATGGATCCAGTGATAAAAAACCAGACCAGTCGGCAACCCTGGGGTTAGCGCCCCCTCCGCTGACGACTCTAAGCTCAATTTCATTGCTACGACCTTTCAATCAAACAGAGAATTTTTCGGCTGTCACGGAGAGTACTGGCCCTCGAGACCGGACGCGGTTTGGGGTTACCCTCGGTGTCAGACGAGAATGGAAATGTGGTAGTTGTGACGCGCATCCCTTCGATACCGGAAAATCAGCAGTAACGCACGTACTCAAGAAGCATGTTAGGGTTCAGGATTTCGGCTGTGGAAAATGCGGTAGGGTTTTCGATAGTATTAGGAGTTTATCTTGCCATGTGAGGTACTGTCGTGAGAGAGAACTATGGACTTCCTTCCACTGAACATCTCTTCAATTGCAGTGAGTGCGATTTTGGTTGCGGTACTAAAATCGGTCTAGGTCAGCACATGCGTTGGAAACACCCGGAGGCAGCTCAAGAACGCCTCCCTACTAAGACTAAGAACATAGGTTGGTCCGAAGCCGAGCTTCGTGATCTCGCGGAGGCTGATATCAGACTCCATGTGAGGGGCAAAACTAATATGAAAGAACTTCAGCGGCTTTTTCCGCATAGAACCTATCAGGCCATCACCACAATAAGACGTTCAACTAAGTTCCGTGAGATAAGACAGCAGCTTGAAGATACTTCGTCAACCGGTGATGGAATTTCGCCGTCTACTTCCGTAGGTGCCAATATTAATAGCGAGTCGGAGACGAATCGTTTGCTACCTGAGGAACAGGCTAGGTTAGACGACGTTGTTCAGCGAGGGATTTCAACTCTCGAAAGACAGCTGGATGAAGCCGTTGACGACGACGTGGGACGGGGATTACCATTAGTTTGTAGGTCGGACCGTCAAAACATAGACGCTAATGTTCGTTCTTTCTTAAACCTCCTTAAACCTCCGGACCCAAGCGTTCAAAAGCGTTCAAAAGGGCCTCAATGTCGCACATCAGTTCTTCGAGTCCATAGGAATGGTGGTCAACCCGAACAAGTGTTCTTCGTTTCGTCTGTTGCCTGTGAAAGGCAAACGTACAATGAAGGTCCTTAAGGAGTGTTCATTCTTCATCGGTTCCAGTCCGATCAAGTCTTCCGGTGTTTCCGATCCTATTAAGTATCTCGGTCTGCTCGGACCAAGCCGGAGCAGAAGATTCGACTTCTGTCTCATAAGGGAAATGCGATTGAACGCTTTGTGGCCAATGAAGTGAAAGAAAGATGCTCCTTAGTGTTTAGGAAACTGAACATTTCAGATTCCACAATTAGTACCTACAAGAAAGATTTGAAAACTCAGTACATTGATTCATTTTGTGATACCGCCTGGGGTATTGACTACCGAGTTGTCGCTCAATCCAAAGCTAATTTGAGCTGGATTCACGAGGGCTATTTCTTTCGTGCGGCACGGTACGTCCAATTGATGCAACTACTATCCGGAAATTGGCCGACTCGTATGGCAATGCATCGTGGTAATTCGCATGATATGGACTTGGTTAGATGTAGGAACTGTCCTAATACAGAAAATGTACGTGAAACTATTTCTCATGTACTAAATGGGTGTCCAACCGGACACAGCAGATGGATTGCTCGTCACGACAATGTCGTGCGGTGCATAGAACAGGGGCTTAAGAAAGATTCTGCAAACAAGGTCGCTGTCGAACCGCGAATCTGTATCGGTTATGTGCCTGATCTAGTCGTTTCAAATAAAGAACATTCTTACCTAGTCGAAATTTTAAAAAGCGCTTGAAGCGCTAATCCCTTATAAATAGTCCTTCGTTCTTATTACCATCAACGTGTCGTTCATCGTCCTTGACAAGTTGGACAGCTGCGGTGTTCAGAAGTTGGAACTTTCGACTGTATGAAGGGAAAGCGGAGTACAGTGAACATTGCGCTTTGTGTGTTTTTACTCCAAGCTTCATGCTTTCCGTTCTCTAGTAGGACCGGCAATGTGTAAACTTTTTTGTCTTACAATAAAGATTTACTTGGAAAAAATAAAGGAATTGACGGAAAGGCACCACAAGGAGTGGAGCCTGCGGCTTAATTTGACTCAATTTGGTTGGATTATGGTTTCCTCCGAGTTTCTTAGTTGAAGCTCAGGTCCAACTGGTACGAGTCCTTGATTGCGATAATTTCCGAGATAATATTTTTCAGAAATATATTTTTCAACGATTTTTGACCTTTCATCCTCTAACAAAATAACCACACCGAGCGAACGAAATGTATAACAGGCCGAAACGTTTGCCGAAAAAGATGAAGCCAAGCGGAAGCAGGCGCCCTCTTCAGGGCGACTCCGATGAAACGAGGAGTGAAAACTGTGAGGTGGAATCTAAAGCTTTAACATCTACGCAGAGAACTGATATGGCAGTTAGTTTACCAGCCTCCGGGCGCTTGTTAGAGCTTCACGACTCTAGCGATGCCGATCAGTTCAAAGTTGTGTATGCTAAGGCAGCGATTATCTGCCCTTTATGTGATTTTGTCGCCCAGAGTGGGTCTATTATAAATAGGCACGCAAGGCAGAGTCACATAGTTCGAACAGTCGTTTACAAATGCACAAATGCAGCAAATGAGCATTTGAAGGCCGCAGTACGCAATCAGTAGTTGCGCATAGTCGCTACTGTGAGGGACCCGATGTGAGAGGCAACGTCGTTAATCGACGGGAAGCGCGAGTGGTACCAGGCGAATTTGAGTGTCATATTTGCCATAGGACATTTCAGAAGAAGGAAGGCCTAACGCAGCACACCCGTGTTGCACACCCTGCCGAGTATCACTCTTCATTAACAGCCCGACCAGACAAAGGCAGGCTATGGTCTGAGTTGGAGCTTGCAAATCCGGCAGAATGCGAGGCAAAACTAGCATTCGAGGGTGCCGAGGAACATCTCATTCGGCAGTTGTGTGACGTAGTTCCGCACAGAACAGCAGCAGGAATTCGTGTGGTCCGTAAGAAGAAAGACTACCAGAAAAGAGTCAGTGCACTCCTTCAGCTTCTTGAAGATGAGGAGCTCAATATCTCAGAGGGCAAGTATGATATATTTAACGACCAAGAGACAATGACCGAATGATGATGATATAGAACGATCACAATCACCTCAGCATTGTCGCGGCTCTATGCCAAGATTCTGGCTATCAGAATGCAGTCTCGAAAGAAGTTGAATGTTCGGCAAAAGCCTTTATTCCCGAAGACGGATGCTTCGAGAACATCACGACACTCCGAACCGTACTCAAAGAATCCCAAAAACGGCGCAAAGAAGCATGTATATGCTTTCTTGATATTAGTAAGGCATTCGATTCGGTACCACATGGTGCGATCGAAAACGCTATGCTCAAAAGGGGATTCGGAGGAGCTACATGCTCATGTGTTAGATCTCTTTATGAGGGAGCGACCACTCGTTTTCAGGTCGGTACGGAACGAACTGATCCGATCAGTATTAATAGAGGAGTGAGGCAGGGATGCCCGCTGAGTCCCTACCTATTTAATCTTGTGATGGATGGGATATTCGAATGCATTGACGACAACAAACGTGGCATCAGATTACAGGATAAGCGGATTTCTTGTATGGCGTTCGCCGATGATTTGGTACTCATTGGCGCATCTAAGTTCGAATTGCAAGATACAATCAATCGTGTCCATAAGTTCTTGAGGGACATCGATTTGAATGTTAACTTGCGTAAGTCTATGACGATCAGACTTTGTCCAGCAAGGGGCAATAAGGTGCTGAAGATAATGACGTCATCAGAGTTTCGCTTGGGTGAAGAAATGATCCCAGCGTTGCAAGTGGGGGAGACTGTCCGATACTTGGGTATCCAGTTCGGGCGGCAGGACAACGACACAACGACAGGAGCAGCTCCTTTGCGGAGTTCAGATCTTCTGCTCAGTCTCGTAAAATTGTTCATTGCCCCCTCATTATTACGTTCAGGGGAATTTTTTATTGTGAGTCCCTTCATGTTGTTAAGACCTTGTTTGATGTGCCATTCGTTGTTTTGAATGATTGTTGCGTTTGTGCCATGGTTGGCTCTGCTAAGGCTGCGGAGATTTTTTTCCGCGGTACCTAGTATTCAGTCCTTCTTCCTCTTCACAGTTCTCGTCCGCCTATCTTTTCTGCTGGACTTTTTTTAAGTTCTGTCCGTGTGTGTACAGTCAGTTGTATATATATACCTTCTTTTCTTTCGTTGCGTTGTTGGGTGGTGGGATGCCCCGCTCTCGCGTTATTCCGATTCGTCATAGTGGATGGTGCTTATGACTTTGATTTCTCGTTGTCCACTTTGCCTTTGAGTTTGGTTGATCTTATGTTCAATTTTTGTATTTCTCGTTATGCCATGCTCATTGTAATGTGCTTATTTGCAAATAAAGACTTATATAGTCAAATGCCTCGTCATCTAATTAGTGACGCGCATGAATGGATTAACGAGATCACTGTCCGTCGGGCCATCTAACCACCGCCGGTTTCCTGGGACTTTGGTCCTACTCGTTTCTTTAGTTGTTCACCTTTTTATTTATAGTAGCCCTTCAGTAAGGGTTGCTGTTTTTTTTCTCCCATTTCTTAGTGTTGTTCGTTGGCCCTTCCGGTTGTCCCTCTGCAGATTCTAGTCTGCCTTTCTTAGCTTGTTGGAAGCGGTACCAGGGGGTGAGAGTAGGGATTAACCCAGCTCACTTTTCTCATTGTAACCCCGGTTTTAACTCGTTTCAACGTTCCCCGCAGGTTTCTTTCTTATTACTCTTACTCTGCCTTTCGTCTCTGGTCTTCCCGTTTAGAGCCTTTTCTACTTTCTTTTAGTATCTTTCCGGACTTTTTATTACTCCGTGTGTAGTCCGTATTCCATATGGATACTAAAGTCTTTTCCTGTATAGCCTGTGGAAAATCTGTAAAAGTCGATCAGGACTTACCCTTCATCAGAGAAGATGCCAAATCTTCCTCGACGGCAATCCTACCGGTCCTGCTAATGCCGCTTTGCATTATACCAAGATATCTGATAGCAGCAATAAAGTAGACTCTTCAATTTTGGAGTCTTTTGGCCCATCGGCTCCTCGTATCTTCACTTCATCTTCTGGGAGCAAAGTTTTGGAAGCTATCTGTGCTTGGTGCAAAAGGTCATTCACCACTGTTATGGGATGTTCACAACATCAAAGACGTGCCCATCCGGCGCTCTACAATCAAGCTGCTTCTACTCGTCATGTTCCTGATGCGACCCGTGAGCTTGACGATATTCAAAGGGAGTCTTCGAGTAGGGATGCAGGCTGTAATGATCATCTTGATTCAACTGAGTCTTCTATGGATCCCATACATGCTGGCCCGTCTCGGCCTTCTATGGATCCTCCTGATATGCCGGATAGTTCCTTTAACAACTCTTGGTTGTCAGCCCTGCATGTCGCTATAATTGATTCTTTTCGGAGAGTTTCTGAGGACTCTCCCATTTGGGAACTGTGCTCTGAAATTAGTAAGCTTAGTAAGAAAGGTCTTTCTTCTGCGGCCATTATTGATCAATGGTTCACGAGCAACTGTCCCATCAACTGGTCTCCTCCTCGCAGAAATAATGTCCAAAAATGTTCGAACAAAAGAGAGGCTGACATGTCTGCTCGTGCTTCCATGCAGAAATTATGGAACCGTAAACCTAGCGATGCTGCTCGTATGGCCATCGATGGGCACAGAGTGATTAGTTTCCTAGTGGGATGCATGCTTTTTGGTCTACTGTATTTACTACCCCTTCTGTTAAAGATAACCGGTCAACTTCAAGTAATAATGTGAATTGGGATATGGTCCGGCCAATTTCTGAAATGGACGTTGCTAGTGCTATGAAGGCGAGTAAAGGTACTTCAGCAGGCCCTGACAAAATCACCACTATTTCCTCAGGATTATCAATATTATTCAATTCATTTCTCCTTGACGGATGCATCCCTAATGCGCTTTATTTCGGAAGGGTGACTTTCATTCCTAAAATCGAGAAGCCTACGTTACCTTCTGAATTTCGGCCGATTACTGTTACCTCTATTCTTATCCGTATGTTTCATCGTATCCTGGCTGACCGTCTGTCTCAATTTATTCAGTTATCTAGTTACCAGTTTGCTTTCCAGTCTCGAGATGGAATTCTTGAAGCGTCCTCCTTATTACATTCCATTTTGAGTAAGTCCGGTTCTGAAGGTTGGAGTATGGCGGGAGCTTGCTTGGATATTCAAAAAGCATTTGACATGGTCTCGCATGAAACTATTTGCCGTGCGGCGATTAATGTTGGTTTTCCTCCTCCATTATGTCAGTATCTTACATACATTTATTCCAACTCTCAAGTTATGTGTGCAGGACAACTTTTTACATCCTAGTAGAGGTGTTCGTCAGGGGGACCCTTTGTCCCCTCTTTTATTCAATGCAGTCATGCAAGAGATAGTTGAATCTTCTGAATCGGACCTTCACATTAAGATATTCGATACGCCGGTCCATTATTTAGCCTATGCTGATGACACCTTGTTGGCAAAATCAAGTAAGCAACTGATCAACAAAGTTGAGGCTTTTGTGTCAGAGGCGGCTGAAGCTGGGTTGTCCATCAATACCCGGAAATCCTTTGTTATTTGCAAAGAGAGGAATAGATTGGACGAGGAGGTCCATCTTTCATTCGGCTCTTTAAGACCTCTGGGTGTTCAAGAGAAATTCAAATATCTTGGTATCACCTTCGATGCTAATGGTATTTCTTGTGGTGACATCCTTCTTCGCCTCAATGCGAGTCTTGCTAATATTGACCAATCTTTTTTGAATAATTCTCAAAAAATAGTCACTCTGAAAGACTATCTGATTCCCTGTCTTCTTCATTCGTTGGTGTTCGAATCTGTCTCAAAGGCACTGTTAAAATCCATAGATATTGTTATTCGTCAGAGGATTCGCGACTGGCTTCACATGCCTCAGGACTTTCCTCTTGGGGGTATCCATGCCCGTGTGTCGAACGGTGGTCTTGGTATTCCGAGTGTAACTTCGTGGATCCCCCTTCTTCGCAAAAATCGTTTCAAGAAACTCCTTGACTCTCCTGCCTTGTTCTTCAAGGAGGTTGGAAAATTTATTTTTGATTGTGCTGTTCATACCATCGTAAGAAAATCAAGGTCTAAGGAATTGTCGTGGAATCTAAGTCTGAAAACGCTAAAGCTTGGACAAATGCTCTCCACAAGTCCCATGACGGTGCGGTGTTAACTAATGTCAAACACCAAAGTAC
>CAJQUW010014141.1:7500-10000 GCA_907163375.1 Prostheceraeus crozeri | reverse complement strand
CTAGCGGAGCAGACAAGAGAAGAAGAGTCACCGATGGGGGCAAGCGAATCCCTGTCAATGACAAGGGATAAGGATGGCCTACCTGCCGAAGAAACAGTAGGAAGAGATGTGGGACAAAGAGTTGATATTGGTTGGGTGTCCTCCCCATCAAGAATGGAAGAAAAAGAATCTACAGCATCAGGAAGAAGTTGAGTTGGAGAAGGAGCAACTACAGCCTCAGAAACATTATGATATGAGGGTAGGCTCGAAGAAGTCTGCTCCTCATTCATACGACACTACAACAAATCATCAGACGGGAGGGGTGCAACATTCTCAACACACAGGGGGAGCCTCAGGGACAGGCCACCCTCTCTTGCGCACTTGGGTCATGCGCCCAGAGACCCCAGTGACGGTCCTCCCAAACTCTTTCGACAAGATAGAGAAAACCTCAGGTTTCCTCAAATGACCGAGCTCATGAAAGCGCCTCCAGAGTTTCTCATCCTCAACAGCAGACCAAGCGGTACGGGCCCGCTTCACACTCACACCAGCATACTTCTCAATCCAAACAGCACACTTGCCAACATCAGTCTCTGGAGGAGATTTCCTGAGCTCAGTCGCTCTCTGGAGAAGGGAGGACCTCGACCGCCCCAGAACTTCAACAAGGCGCTCACCACGCACAACAGCGGACAATAATTCCAAACATTCAGGAGGGTCCATAAAATAACATCGTCCTCTGATGTCCAGCGCCTCGCAGTAGCAGCAGCAGCCTTGGCCACCCCCTGAGCCTGGAAGGGTCGGGAATGAGCTCGACGCTGATGCTGCCTACAACCCGCAAGGGTCCGGAACACCTGTCACAAACAGAACACTCAACACCACCCTTAACAACTCTAGTGCTCAACATACCAAGAAAAGAACCACACACACCAGAAAAGAGAAAACCTCACACAAGAACAGCAAACGACACCGGAACACGAGAAAGGGGTCAACCTCTGGGAGCGGCTGTGGCGAGCAGAGTAGAGACTCCGCAAACACACAAGGGGTTTACAAGAAACCAGACCACAGCCTACCCACGCCGAAGCACAGGAGAGTGTAAGTTTACCACGAAGGTAAACTCACACTCAGGATGAGACCCCGGAAAAAAAACATGAAGCAAACAATCACACCGCAACCACAAACCTCACCAGCCCTCCAACAAAAAGGAGACAACCAAAACACCGGCCAAGCAGTCAGACAGCAACCTCTCAGCCCAAACACCAATTACACCAAACCACACAGACGGCCAAAAGAAAAAGGTGGCACCTGGGCAACCTCCCACCACCAGGCTCCGTGCCGACGAACCAAACACAAAGGAGCGACACACAACGTGAGCCTCGGACAAAATAAAACCAAAACACAAACGCAACAAGTAAAAAAAAGAAATCTACAATGCAAAGTAACAACAACAGAAACTAAAACGGGGGCAACTTAAAACGGCCCAACACTAAATGTCAACAATGGGAGTCAGCAACGGTTGCCGTAGAAGGGCTGACTCCCAACAAACTGAGCCGTACAACAGACAAAAGAAAAGTAAATTAATAAATAAATGAAAGCTAGAGAAACTGACACGGAACTGATACAAACAGTTGGAAAATACAAGAACCAACGAAAAGAAAAAAGGGACTCTCAGCGCAAACTCGACAACAAAAATTACAAAATACAATATTACAAAAATGAAAACATAATACAAAGATTTGAGAATAACATGATACATTGGCATGGCAGGAAAAGTTCTTTGCATTTTATAAGAAGACCCGACATGATTAAAAGATAGAGGAGGAACATTAAAGACCAATCACGGTCCAACAAAAAAAACGAATAAAGACGACAGGTTAAGTGTAACATAAAATAAAAACATAAAGCAAAGTTTAAATAGAAGAAACAGGCTTCAAAAGCAGGTTAAGTCGAGCGGAAGAAGATTTCAGAAGCTCTCGCCGACCCAACCAATGAAGCCACACAGCAATCAAACATAACAACACTTGAAATACCCAAAAGCTTAACAAATTCTAGCGTTTCAGGCGCCCATGACTTGTTCTCATCATATACTAACCTCATACAAGATAGGAGGCGGATCGGTAAGGCAGGGGAAGTGAAAACCAATGTTGACTGAAAATATGACAGAGGTAAAAGAATAGGCAATCTGTAAGGATTGAATATGCAATTCACCTAGGGTTAGGGTTAGAGAACGGGAAACCTTGGAGCAACGAGGGCTCCAGATCTGGGTAAAGGGTGAAGAGAGGATTCAGAAAAGTATAGGTTTGTCATATATTTTATTTGGGATGACTGGTGTAGCTGGACTTGAAGGTCCACATGCATGACTTCTATATTATAGTGTAGAGGCGTATTTGTCGTGGCTGTAGGACAGCGGATGTGTCAGGTGGGTGTGTATAACTGATAGTCGATATCAATATGACCCAGGAACCATGCTAGCACTGTCTGATAAATTATTACTGCACCAGAAGTGGTTCCGAGAAAGTAGCTGGAC
>CAJQUW010014141.1:0-2500 GCA_907163375.1 Prostheceraeus crozeri | reverse complement strand
CAAATAAAGAACATTGTTACATAGTGGAAGTCACAGTGCCATATGACCACTCCACTCAAAGCCTCGATAAACGGTATCATTCAAAGCATGATAAATACAGATCTCATGCTGTTAGAGACAAAATCAGGGAGAGGTTAGCTCCCGAGCTCAACTTGTCGAAGGTGGAAGTCCTGCCGGTTGTGGTGGGGTCAAGGGGTGCCATAACGGTTCTCACCCTAAATTCATTATCTAAACTTCGTTTAAAATCCATTTCCCGTCAGCTGCAGTGTGTTATTCTAAATCACGGGATCAATCTTTGGAATTTTTTCCGAAATACAAAAAATCGTATGCATTGGAGGGTACCTAGTCGAAATTTTAAAAAGCGCTTGAAGCGCTAATCCTTTGTACATAGTCTTTCTTCGTTCTTATTACCATCAACGTGTCGTTCATCGTCCTTGACAAGTTGGACAGCTGCGGTGCACAGAAGTTGGAACTTTCGACTGTATGAAGGGAAAGCGGAGTACAGTGAACATTGCGCTTTATGTGTTTTTACTCAAAAAGTTTACACAAGGAGTGGAGCCTGCGGCTTAGTTTGACTCAATTTGGTTGGATTGTGGTTTCCTCCGAGTTTCTTAGTTGAAGCTCAGGTCAGCAGCAGGAATTCGTGAGGTCCGTAAGAAGAAAGACTACAGAAAAGAGTCAGTGCACTCCTTCAGCTTCTTGAAGATGAGGAGCTCAATATCTCAGAGGGCAAGTCTGATATATTTAACGGACCAAGAGACAATGACGGCCTTGAAGAGTTTGACGATGAATTTCGTCAATATTTAGAAGGTTTCCTGAGGGATAATGCAAGAACCAGGTATCCTCATCTGATAAGTGTGTTTGGCTTTGTTGAAAAGGCACTTATTGGACTACAAGGAGAGGGGTTTTCTAACTCTGGACGAGCTGGGAGTCTAGGGCGCGTGACTCGTGTAAACGATCACAAAGAAACCGACCAAATTTTGGCTCAAAGCGACGGGAAGGGTGCGCCCAACCTAAGCGGAGGGTCAGAAGGAGGGAGATCGAGTTTAAGCTTACACAGGAGGCTTTGCGGCGTAACCGTAAGGCAACTATTGAGCGGATGATGGATGGGTCCTTTGCACCAATGTCCCAAGACGAGCGACAGCCAGCTCTCGAGCAGGTAGATACATTCTATCGGCAGTTGCTCGAGCAGAATTCCGCTGTGCCGAGGGAATCTGACCATCGACCCAATAGCTCTATTGGGAGTGTTGAGATCCACGAGGATGGTCCCATAAAGGTCGAGGAAGTTAAGTCAGCAATCAGGACGATGAAGGTGAAAGCGGCCTGCGGGCCCGATGGGTGGCTTACAGTCCTATCTGAAGAGGTTACCTGCCTCAGGTTTATCGGCTATAATGACCGTTTTTCTTTGGAAATGTTGGATCCCAGAAGAGCTTCGGGAAGCTCGCTCTGTCTTGATTCCCAAAAGCAATGACGCTGGATCTGACGTCGGAAAATATAGAACGATCACAATCACCTCAGCATTGTCGCGGCTCTATGCCAAGATTCTGGCTATCAGAGTGCAGTCTCGAAAGAAGTTGAATATTCGGCAAAAAGCCTTTATTCCCGAAGACGGATGCTTCGAGAACATCACGACACTCCGAACCGTACTCAAAGAATCCCAAAAACGGCGCAAAGAAGCATGTATATGCTTTCTTGATATTAGTAAGGCATTCGATTCGGTACCACATTGGTTGCGATCGAAAACGCTATTGCTCAAAAGGGGATTCGGAGGAGCTACATGGCTTCATGTGTTAGATCTCTATATGAGGGAGCGACCACTCGTTTTCAGGTCGGTACGGAACGAACTGATCCCGGATCAGTATCAAACAGAGGAGTGAGGCAGGGATGCCCGCTGAGTCCCTACTATTTAAACATTTGTGATGGATGGCGATATATGAATGCATTGGACAACAACAAACGTGGCATCAAATGTACAAGATACAGCGGATTTCTTGTATGGGCGTTCGCGATGATTTGGTACTTCATTGGCGCATCTAAGTTCGAATTGCAAGATCAAGATACAATCAATCGTGACCATAAGTTCTTGAGGGGACAATCGAATTTGCACGTTAACTTGCGTAAGTCTATGGACGATCAGATGACCAGGGTTTGTGGGGGTGGGTTTTTTTTAAAACAGACGTCTGTTCCTTGAAGACATTGACCCGGGTCTATACGAACAAACGGTGAAACGTGGCATCATTTACCGACGGGGACTCCGTCTCGTATTTCCCCCATATGAAACGGCGTCAAGGTGGCTTAGGTTTGACACCAGTTGCGAGCCTTCATTTCCTTCTGCAAGGAGGCACGATCATTGGAAAAGCTTGATCATGAGGAGACGATTGTATACCTTTAAAGAAGTTTTGCCTTTTAAACGAAGCGGATAGGCAAGCTATATGATCTGATATGAATGGCGCCAGTACTTCAAGTAGCCGGACTTTTACGGATAAATTTTGGTCATTTT
>CAJQUW010014140.1:7500-17723 GCA_907163375.1 Prostheceraeus crozeri | reverse complement strand
CTAATTGAAGCTGGGACATTCCCATAACGACGTCTAAATGTTTCATAATTTTAATAAACTTATAGTTAATAAGACTTAAGGTTTGTCCTTAAGAGGACAGGTGGTGCGTTACCACCATAGACATCGAACATTAATCATTAAGGTCTAGACTGGACAGCTGGTCAAGGTCATGGCAATTAAAGCCTCACTATGTCGACCACTTTTCTTGTTTTATTACATGAAATTTTTTGAAATTTCCATATGTTTCCACAAAAGCACGTGGTTTGTCTTTACATTGGTGAATATCAGAGTAAGCGAAGAAAACGAAATAGTGCAGTCTACTTATTATAATTTTGCATAATTAAATTTCTTGTCGATCTGGCTGAGATATTCCATGTCTTTAATCTACTAATTCTCATACGATGATGAAAATCATCACATAAGCCATTTACAATATAATAAATTAGTTTGCTAATCTAAATTATTAGTAAGATCCGATGAGAACTGATGTAGCTCTCTAATCAGCAAATGCACAAATGCAGTGATGTTTAGCCATTGGATTAATCATTCTACTAAAAAGATACTCAAGGATCATCCTGTGGCAAGGGGACGAATTGAAATTGATCAGCTTTGGCACAGTTACTGGTAAAAGTTGAAATCTTAAGAACCTGTTGACACAACTCATTTTACTGTTTGGCCATTACTGTACCACCATGATTCCCAATACTGCCAGCATACACGCTCTATAACAGACGGCTGTACCGACTGCAGATGCTGGATGTATTGGAAATCGAAAAAGGACATGATCACCATGTGGTTGAGAAATTAAAATGGATATTATACAAACAACAGGAGACCAATAGATAAAAATTGGAAAAGTGTAGGTAGAACACAGAATTCAATCATGCTTACTACATCGATTACAAGTGGACTGATGCTCAACACAATAACTGAACTACACGCGGTGGTTGATGTTAGTAGTGGACAAGTGGAAAGTGGATAATGGAGGTAAGCAATATAACCTCTCCTAGTAAACACTACTACTCCGAGAAAACTCGAACTATACACAACTCTACTAAGACTACACCACATGGAAAAATACAATTCATACACTTGAATTTGTTAGCGCCATCTCTTAATCCGCCGACAATACTTCATGGAATCAAGGATTTCTTCATTTGTCGACATCTACAATTACTTGATAGAATTACAATGCTTCTAACCACTACTATCACCTACCGATTAAGGTATATAAAGCATAATACATACCTCCGTCAGTACATGCCGAGACTCGTCTAGTTGTGTTTTCGACCCCTGACTTAACACTCCAAACCTAACGAGAGGGGTACCAAACATTGTGGCTGACAAATACTCCAATCGGCAATGACATTTTGTAAAGATAGGCAAAAACCATGAGTCAGACATCATGCAAATGTTGTGATTCCACATGTAAAGTCAGTAAGCCAGTAGATATTTCAACCGGATGATCCTGTCCATTACTCTTATTCTTCTTTGCCGCGCCTCATGTTTCGTATGTTTTTAGAGACTTCAAATAACTCAATAGGCCTATACAAGAATGAGCATCCGTGTGTCCTTGAAAGTTGATTTGTTTTTTCTTCGTCGCTAAGTTGTTTTGAAACTTAGTGACCCTTGTAGCAAGGGAAACGCATTTCCCATCTTTAAGCCGATTTTTTGCAGATAATTTGTTTTTCCTGCCTTCTTATCTGCTTATGGCAGCAGTCAATGTCAACGGTTTCAGCTGATCTGGCCGTGCATTAGCCGCAAACCAAAAATTGCATCAGACCAGGCGTTGTAATGGCCACTCCCATTTGCAATCTGAACTTAGACCGCATTTCGAATTTCCGAATTTCGAGTGCGCCAGATGTATGAGTTTTAACAGCAAACCTGAAAAAATTGCGCCGAATTCGAGGCAAGGCGCACCGAAACCAGGACAAGGCGCGAGGAGGTCAGAGCGAGCGCGCCAGATACACGATACATGCGCGGGCAAGACGTGTGATCATTTCTAGAATTTCAGAAACCAAGCACCCGCCATGCACCAAAGCCGGGCCCAAAAGTAAGTTCGGTGCACCCCTGTACAGATCACAGTTCGGTGGCGACTGCCGTTTCGAAAAGTCTAAATAGGTGCATACTCACCCAAAAGCGAGCGAATTTGCAGATAGATTTGTTTTTTAACAAACTTTCTCGCATCTCATTCCTATTGCAAAATTATAATAGGGGACTATTCCATCATTTTTTGATCATATGAAACAAAGTAGTAACAGAGTGAGTAGCAAGACAGGAAAGAACTACAATTAATGCCGTAAAAAACGACGTTTGTGGCTCCGTTACCCAACGTTGTCATTCCTACGATTTTATTTAAAAAATGATTTTTTTCAATTTTATTTGATCTAAATTATTTGATTTAGACCTAAATTCTCCTGAAAAACCAAAGAATTCTTCAAATCTTACTTAGCACTCCATTTGCTATTCCAACAATTAGGGCTATATGAGAATAAATCAATTGCCATCTATCATCATCATGTCGTCTTCATCGCATCTGGAGTTCGAATCTCCAGTCTCAGTGTAACAGAGCATTTTGAAGATGCAAAACTGAAGACTTTGCTATCATCAAAACATGTATACATGTGTCCTCAATGCTTTCATGAACCATTAACAATCTTGAGTTTTCATTTGTAGTGGTCATACATGTTGCCAATATGTGACATTCCGTGAATTTTGTTGCCAGAATGAGTTCAATGTTTTACAGAAATTTGAAATATAGTTGGTCTTTAAAATATATATAACACCTTGCTTTTGAAAGACAAACGCACGCTTCAATCGTATCTTAACAACACTATTTGCTGCACTGGAGTCCAAGTAAGCGAAAACAAAATACCACAGAAAATTTCTATTCTTGCGACTTATCACTATCATACACATGTATGTATGCAGAAACAAGCTAGAAATTTAAAAATTGGCCATTTTGGTTGGATTAATTCCCCGCTTGTCGCTGTGTCAGCCAAGTCAGCGTTTGCATCGAACTCCTGCATTACCGGAGTGGAGTTTTTTTCAACTCCGATGCAAATACACTGACCTCCATATCAACACACACCAAAAACAGAATCAGTATAATTTTTAATCAAATTTATTTTCTAAAGCAACACATGTAAGTCACAATCTACTAACAAAGTTATAAAAATACCTACATGCCATTGTTCAATAATCTAGTTGTAGCGTAGGCTATCTAGACCACCTAACAAAATGCATCAATTATTGATTAGTCCATTCAGTTAATACAATAGACTTGGTAAGATATTTTACACAAAACATGAAAATACGCTTTGATGATGTAGGCTTAAATTCCGTAACTCTTATATTCATATTTTAATGCTGTGGCATGTGAGACATACATATTATTATATGTATATGGACATGAAAATTTATTCAAAGTTCTGATAAATTGAATCATTCCTTGCTCCAATTCATTTCAAAAACAGCAAACCCATCAAAATCATCTTTACAAACACTATGTCTGTTTTAAGTTGAAACTTTGCGTTTAGGCATTTTTGCTTAGGCAAACTTAGCTTTTCATGCAAAATTGAGTCAGAAAATTACTAGATTCAATAGACTAATTTACTGCCGTTTAATTCACATTAAAAACATACTGAAAGCAGCATGACCAAAGTAAGAGATAGTCGATCCCTGTGATTTTTGCCCATTAATTGGATAGGAAAGTTCGACAGCTTTCATTGATGTATTTAGAAAGAGGAGAACCAAGCTGCTCTAGTTCATCTAACGCTTGATTTTCCAAGGTAATTAAATACCTGCATGTTCAACTGCAGTAATGAACATATTTCTTGTATTTATCGTATTTTTTATGATACGGAAACAATACTATATATGCTGAACTTAGAAGTAACCAATTTATAATCAAGTTCATGATAGACCTTTTAGACCACGAAATCCAAATACCGCGACTTCAGAAATTCGGAATCTTATAATGAAGTACACCGTCCACTGAATACCGTGCTCCGTACGATGATCTTGCCATCATGCTAGGATGTATAGTAAGCATCCGTGGGTCAGAGTTCCGCCGGAGTGACATCGTAGGATCTCAAGAGAGAACAAAAGATAGAGGGGGGAGTGGTTAGTTTTGCTTGTGAAACTCGTCATTGATGTTTTGTGGTTCCGGGTAGGGCCTTCACACATTAAACATTACAATTTACATGTCGGTGTTACTTAAACATATGCATTGGTGAAACGATATACAATTTTTAGCTCACCGAACGGTTTATTCGGTGCGAGAAGGAAGGCTAGCGTATAGCCTTAAATATGAATCAGTCCAAAGCAATACACCTAGGTAATGGACCAATAATAGAAATAAAATTGCATGCACAATCAGCTTGAATTTTGGTTGACTATTAAGAGGAAAGCTATCTCTCTATCAGAATTGGCATCATATATTATTTTATTTTATATAATATTTCGTTCTCCCATTTGTTCATTCCTGTGCGCGAATAACGTAGCAAAACTGTGAATTGTACATGTACAATTACATGAAAAGCCTGCGATTATTGTTTTGTAGTATGCCATATTAGTAATGACCTCGGGAAATCCAAGGTGATAGCGGAATATTTCCCGGGTCTAGATTTTTGATCGGGTTGGCAATTCTGAATTCATTTCATTTTAGTCAGCTTATACTTTTTTCCATAGTATTCTGTTACCTCTAGTCTACTTAAAAATTATCGAGTTCCGCAACAATGAACCTCCTGTCTAAGTGGAGGCGTTCTCTTTCAGAAAGCGGGAATTGCAAGCTGTGAAATTATCACGAATCCTTGACATGAATTTGCAAGCACATTGAAACAAGTGGTAAGTGACCAAACAACTCCGAGTTCATTTCAGATAATCACAAAAACCAAAAAATGAGTATACAAAAGAGGTGAAGTGGTTATATCACCGGATGGGCCGGTAAAAATAGCCTAAATTTTAGAATATAAAGCGACTCCGAAACACCCAAAGTTATGAAAAAATCATTTGACCGCTTCATTATTTGGTGTTGATGATTTCTATTTTATATTTACGAGTTTGATTTGCATGAGAAATCATTACATTTCCAAGAAGAACCAAAAGGTACGACAAGCAAACCAAGCAAAGTTTAAGCTAGAAAAAACAAGAAGTCAATATTGCAACTCAGCAATCTATACCCGATATGTTATCTTGATATATATAATCTGATTGCAGTAACGCCAAGTAAGTCATACGCAATATTCGAATGAGGAAAAGTTGCACCCAAAAGAAACTTTGCAATTATGAGAGCAAGACAGAACACAAAAACCGCTGCTGTCTGATTTCATCATGCATAATCAATATATTGTTTATTATTTTGAAGAATTAACTAAATCGCAGTTCCAAGAACTGACGAAAACTTGAGTTGGCGGACAGCTAATTTGATAACTTAAAACAAAATTCTGAATTAAAGCCTCTCTTGGTCGACCAAATGACCTTGCCACGAATTTTAATGAAGCAGATAGGAGCTGTCCGGTCTAGACCTAGTTGTTGTTGTTCGATGTCTATGGTTCCCACCGGCAGACATTAAACGTTCAAGGCGTGTCAAACTTTTGACTATCCTAGGACTACATTTTAGAGCCAAACTTTACGAGATCGGTGTGGAGGACCTTCCCACTAGTCCATTTTTCAACGTATTCTCAAACAAAGAAAACCGAATCTTTTGATATAAATATTTCTATTCACATCCTGACTTCTTTTTTGAGTTGACACACTACCACTGACTACGTTCTTGCTCTGTGGTTGACACTTTTCCTGCTACACACTCACGTCCGCAGCCAAGCATTTCTCACTGTTGGCCATTATGTACTGGTTCACCGAAAGAAGAGAAACGAAGTCCTTGCAACTTCTCAAAAATTGTGAATTTAAGATATATTTGTTTTAATTTTTAGCTTATTTGAGCCCATCAGCAGACGCATTCAGTTTCACGCCATACTGCCTAAGAAGCGTGCAATGTAAGTAGCTGAGACTGAGTTTCCGGAATGTGTTTTTATTGCAAAATCCTCTATTTTCTTGGAATTTCATTCAGCCTAATTTTATCTTCCTGATAATTAATTCAAGCCTGATGATGTGCAAGTGTCTGTAATGTCAAGCTTAATTATGAACGAAAACCGTCAATTCACTTGAATAAGTTCATGGTCTGCGTAGATACAATTCCTAAAATTATATCACAATTTTTTCTAGCCTGATTTTTGCCATGCTCAAAATCAGAATTCTCGGAAATGTCCTCCAACCAACCCCTGTATTACAGGTTCCTTAATACACTGGTACCGGCATTCGCAGCTGTCTTCATTCTTTATGTAGTGCAAGATGATAGAAGAGCTATTTCAGTTCATGGCATCAACTGTCAGCGCAACCCAACATCGAATGTTGCAATCAACCTGAATTTAATGCAATTTACCGTTCTAAAGAAACGTAGGTAGCATACAGGCTGGAGATTCTCGAGCCGTTTTCCCAACACCGGGATTTTTGAGACTGGATGATCGCAATCCTGGAAGCTCGATCGAGATTTATGAAATATTTTCAAATAATTAATTTTCAAGGAAAATATTAATGCACTAAATATTGATACTGCTAATCAACTCGTAAAAAATATTGGCGAAGTAAAGTAAGACCGAGCTTGACATTGAATTGTGTCATCACTCAGTCTCGCTCGACCGTAACTTTGTCATGAACAAACGGGCCGCCGAGAATGCCCTTTGTGGAGGAATGGATTCAAGGAGATGATTGAAACGCTTGAGGATCATTTCTGCGTCCCCAATTAGGCTGAACTGTTGTAGTTCCATCCGAACAAACAAATCAAAGGCATCATTTCAATTCCTCATCACTTCAACACCATAAATTCAGTAATCTATCAAATTAGCGCCTCATCATGGTGCGTTGGCTAAATATGTAGATAAGTTGATGTGCTCTATTCAGTTTCCTGCCTACAGGTGCCTGCTACAAGCTCCATCTGTATACTTAATCGATTTTGAAATCCATCAAAGATTTCGAATCCCACGCGTTCTTGAAAGGGACTTTTCTAACTCAAGTTTCTCAGAAAAAGTCTCTTGAACATGAAAAGAATGTAGACCTATTTTCTAAAAAGCCCTTCACTTCCTCAGCATGTCACTCCGAACTCTGGGCCAATTTTTCAAATATCTCGCAATTCCTTGAGATCTCGAAGACGTAATATCGGATATAGGGTCGAGATCCCGGCATGGTGGACCCTACTACAGGTTTCATTTTTGTTTGTTTCGTGATCTTTTGAAATTCTGTTAGAGAGTCCAGTGTTTCGCGCTGGTAGAAGTAAATGCATTTGCTGAAGTGTATTCAGGCATAGTAGGGGAAAATGGGGTGATTTGGCACACGGGGTGATATGGCACCCACCCCTACAGCCGAATTCTTGCCCTGTATTAAAAATCCGAAATGTACATATTGAAGCTTCAGTATGAAGGACATTAGGCGTATATGAACTGTATTTATAGTACACTTTGTTATTCTACCAGAGATGGAAATCATGTCGACCTTACATTAAAAGTTTTTGCACTTATGAATCTTTTGGGATATTTTGTCCTCAACAGCTAAGATCAACCGGTACTGCATGTTTTCTCTTGACGAAGTCAATGGAGTATGAGGTCATAGCAACGAATTTTCCAAATCTTGATACAAATCGAGACGGCAGCTGTTTACATTTTGAAAAGATCGAATGGGGTGATATGGCACCTCAGACAATGTGGGTGAGATGGCCACTAGACTTGTGTCTTAAATTATTAGAGTTTATACAATGTGAAATAAGGTAATACATATCCTATAATTATTTTATTACTAATAGCTAACCTAATCTTCTGACACTCAGTGAGACCCAGCATAAGGCTAGAAGACATGTATTCGGCTCATGCTGGAAATTTGAGTCTCCCCTTCAATAGGCCTAAATCAGTCCTCTGTTATGTGGCGCGCATACCATAATTGCACTTTGTGGAGCACCACTTCCATATTTATTCCAAGTTTATTAAGCCTGTGTATATGAGATAGTAACTGTCTTCACACCCCGTTTTAGTAGTGCGCCATTAGGTCTAATTTTTCAAATCAATTTTGACAAAAAGATTCATTTTTACTTTAAATTGGTTTTCTGTGCCTGCTCAGTGCCGGTAGCACATTGAAATTTGACGGAGTTGGCCCATTTGCGAATCAGAAGCGCATATTTGAGTTCCTACATGCTTCAAATAACTTATGAAACAGCCCCAGCTACGCAGCATGACAAGAAGTCCAAATTATACGCTAATGTAGGCCTACGTCCCTTATGCTAAAGTTCTATGTACATGTACATGTTTGTTATCATGAAATACATAGTCATTAGAAATCTACATGCTCCAATTCATTGAATTGTAGTATCGTGGCGCTAAGACGCAATTGTACTTGCGCTAAATTAGAGAGTGCCATATCACCCCATCAATGGGGTGATATGGCACTTTTTAAACTTTTTTTGAAACTCAAATTTGAAGATGAAGGCCGAATCGAAGAAAATTTGCACTACAACAAAGTTAGGAAATACGTTGAATTACAAAGAAATTATATGCAAATTAATGATAAATTCTTTGTTTGGTCATGGTAGTCGATTTGCGAAAAAGGTGCCAAATCACCCCACTCTCCACTATTCCAGAAATCTGGACACATTGTTCGTTCTCGAGATTCGTAGAAGTCAAAAAATACGAAGGGATATTTTCTCTGATAGAATTACTATTCTGACTTTGTTTAACATGATTCAACTACACACATTGGCAAAATTTCTCAAACTGATATTTTTTGTTCTGATTACAAAATGAATAGCCTAGATGAGTCTGATATGATTTTTTTTAATTTCATCCAATTCATTTTACATTTGAAAACAAAGATAATCGAATCAAATTTGATGTTCTGTACCCTCCTCGAGCTTTGATCCATTTCGTGATACGAGATCGCATCGACTTACAGGGTTTTTTCAATGAATTCTATTTCAAAGATTTGCCACTGTTCAATTAGTCTCCCAGCTATGTCTAGGGATGCAGATGGAAGTTGGCATCGCTCTCTCATTCGCCGCCCGAGTTCATCCTAGACTTGACCGATTGGAGATACGTCCGGAGAACGTGCAGTTCAATCAAGTGTCAACATGCTGGAGCACCTTGCGGCCGAAATAACTGCTGAAGAGTGATGTGGAGCATCAACTGGCAACACAGCTTCTTTTCAAGATAGCTGTCGCGGTCACCTGTCATAGTGCCTTTAATGACAACGGCTGTCATTCCACCATGCCAAATGCCTCTCCAAAGCATTGCGGTCTCACCACCTCAGCGGGTATCTACTGTGTTCCGTTAGTTAACTAGCAATGGAGCATGGACTTATAGTGTTTTTCCAATGGCAGCATTTCAAGGTAAAGCTACAATATTCAATAATTTCATTATCAATCCGATACATTCATCACAAAACCACAATAACATAAAAAGTTAAGACACACAGGATTACCACTTAATAAAGAATCAGAGACGTCACACTATACATCAGATCAAATCCAATCAAATATCACGATCAAACCTAATTTCAAACAAAAAGATCAAGATCAAATAGTTTTTCTCAAAACAAAGTCATATCATTAAAAACCAGAAATGAAATACAAGCAATTCACACTCCAAATTCAACAAAGTTTTCACCCCCCCCCATTCAGTTCATCACACACAATCAAAAATCAGGAGATCATCAAAATAATCAAGCGTCAAAAATCAACATACAAATCACGCTTTTTCACAATTCAAACACACACAAATACCACAACAGGAGAATCAGAGACTCACAGTCACAAAACAGACTATCACACAAAAAAGCCACAAAAAAAACAATCATACAAAAAGATCAACAAAACAAAAACAATTTTTTTCAATTCAAACTCAAAAGATCAACACTACAGCCCATCAAACAATCCCACATCACAAATATCATGAATTCACATTTCAGTCAGATTCCTAATCTTACAATCAATTCTGCCACACGACACCGATGACAGACGGTTTTCGTGAAAATGTGTCGTTGTCCAAGCAACATTCCAAGGGTTGCTTATTTAAACTAGGGCCCTGCAAGTCGGGCAAAATTTTCATAGATATTAAATGGCAAAAATGTGTTTATGCCTACTTAGGCTAATAAAAGGAATAAAGGGAACAAGAAAATATGGG
>CAJQUW010014140.1:0-2500 GCA_907163375.1 Prostheceraeus crozeri | reverse complement strand
GCAGCTCTCACATTGGGCTCACAGCAATGCCGACTCAGAAAGGGGACTTTTCAGTTAATAAATGATTGCTTGTGTTACGGGATAGAACAGCGCTTTCTGTCCTGCAAAATCCTGTAATCGGAATAAGAACATGTAAAGTCACCTGACAGTTCCGATCATTTGATGGCATTACAAACGTTCCCATCACAAAAGACCTTATCAGCGTTGTCGAGGCCAGGCATCTTCGAAATGTTTATCCAATAGGAATTGGAGGAAGAAAAGGAAAAAGGGCGGAAAAACTTTAAAACAGGACAAAGAAAGAACGCGAAGAAAAAGAAATTCAAACAGAAAAGGAAACACAAATGGAAAAATAGAAAAAATGGACGCGCAAACATGTTCTTATAGCGAAAGACGAAGAAAACATTAACGTTGAAAAAAAACGTCGAGAGCCAATCTTCTATTAAAGGATGCACAAACCCGTCTCGATGAAAGCATAAAAAAGAATGATATGGATGGCATCAGTATAAGCATCAGATATTTTGCGATTGGCAAAAGAAAAAATCGAAAACATCCGCAAAGATGCAACTTGAATTACAGAATATAAAAGCGGCAAGCCTCATGACAACTTACCACGAAATGGCAATAAAAGAAAAAAAGACTGTAATAACGAACTTCAACTCTGTTGATGAGGTGATAGTTGACTGTAGTGAATAGCAATTTTGCTGTTGTGTGTTTGGAATATTTGTTCATTGTTGTACTGTGTTATGTAGTATTGTTCTTCCTCCATTTTTTGGTATAGATTATTTACACTAGTGTCACATTTTCAGTTGTTGAACTTTCTAACTTCTTAGTGGAAAGATTGGACATTTTTACAAGTGTTTTGTTTTGAAGTTTTCTGGTCGGTAAAGCTGTAAGTAAATTTTGTACAAAACTTTACAATTCACGAAGTATTTTTCTTAATTTCCAAAGACTGCTTTCTCTAATAACCGAGAAGTTTGTAATTTTTTAATAGAGTGGTTTTTTTATAATGAATGTCGAATATTTTATAGCTCCCTAAATGTACAAGATATTCATAAAGTTAAATAGCACTTGAACGTATTTAATGCATGTATTGGATGATAGTTCCCCGAATTTTTGAACTTCAGTTTTCAACGTATTTTACTTTGTCATTTACGTAATTTATCTATTTCTCATAATAAACCTACTTATTAATTGCAATCGAATTTACGTGAACGATCATATTAGTTTGGTTGGAGTTTCACATGTAATTGAACAAGATTGATGACATGATAAATTTAATTTCAATTAAACAATAATATGCCTATACATAATAAGATTATGAAAACCTATAAAAGCCTATATATTTTTTTGGGACCTATAATTTTAGCCTATATTCTCACTAAAATTCGTTGGGAGGCCTGTCTTTGTCCTTGCGGTACATTGCTTGGTGATTTCTTTTCAGTAGTTGATGCAGCTGGAACTGTGGCAGTAAAGCTTGAAATGCCTCACTCACTTCCATTGCTGACATAATTGTGTCGTGGCAAGCAATAGTCTCGCCAGAGAAGCCTTTCTGCCATCTCTTGACTGTTACAGTCAAATCCACATCCTGGTCGATCGCGTTCTCCGATATTCGTTGACCATTGGCACACGTCGCATGTGTTCTTCAGGCAATCTGGCTTAGCATCAGGACACAGTGCATTGTCAACAATCCAATTAGAATGATAACACTGGTAATGTCGTCAATATCCCGCAGATGAGGGCTGCATTTAGCAAGCACGTTAAAGTTTTCATGAAGCACAAGCACATGCAGCAAACGTTCGTGAATGAACTTGTGTATGCCAAAAAAAAACGGACGAAGTGCCGAGGAGATATTCGATGCCCAACACGAAGGCAAATGTTCGCGAACATGATTTATTAACTAACTTATCTTTATTACAAAGGAATGCATGGAGCCGCGATTTGTGATGATTTCTTTTTCGAATATGTTTTTCTGATGAATGTTGGACAAAATGTGCGTTCGTTGACTGTTCGTTCGTGACCGCACTTCTCGAAACATTCCTCATGAACTGCTAGTAATCAAACGTTTTCTAGATTTTCTTTTTCCAGCATTTTTAAGTTGATCAGAATTAAGCCATACTAGTCTATTCAATCAGAAGCCAAATTATCTTGATGAAGAATCCAGAGCTTTGGAGGTTTTTTCGACGTTTAACATTTTTTTCGAAAAAGTCGTGTCGTTTCTGTGTTCGATTTCGTGACCACCTCAAACTTTTGTATTTTAAAACCATCAAAATACACAATTTTTACATCGGTTTGGCTAGTGTTTTCATAAACAAAGTGAATAATTGCATTTCCAATTTCAAATTAAGTATGATTATCACCGGTTCAATAGGTTAGAAATGACAATCAGAAATGTAACAATAAATCCTGCAAAGTTCGTTCGTGACTGCGTGGAATTGCCCATAAGCATTGTATATGTTTTTCCGTATAGGTACATTATATAATAATAATTAAGCAAGTGTGC
>CAJQUW010014139.1:52500-53818 GCA_907163375.1 Prostheceraeus crozeri | reverse complement strand
CAGGCAGGTGAACTCACTCTCCTTGTCGCCCCAATAACCTCTATCCAGTGAGCACTGATGATCGGTAGTCCACCATTTCCCACAACGATCGCAATACTCCTTCCCTATCTCCTTGCGTCCATGACGGATGCATTGTGAAAACAGTCGGAAGCGTTTATTGCAAAACTCGCACTCATAATAGGGTTGAGGGCGGGGACGGACTGTGGTTCGCCTCTTCTTTGTTGGTGGCTCCATTATATCGTGGTTCAGATCATGTATCTTACGTAAACAATGACATGAAACAAAAATAAGAAATAAAAATAAAAAGAAAACAATGAAAAAAAAAAAAAAAAAGATAACAAAAAAAACAAAAGAAAAAAGAAAAAGAAAAAAAAAAGAGAAAACAAAAAAAGAAAAAAAGAAAAATAAAAAGAAAAAGAAAAAAAAAAGAATAAAAAAAAAAGAAAAGAAAAAAGAAAAGAAAAAAAAAAAAAAGAAAGGAAAAAAAAAAAAAGAAAGACAAACAAGAAAGAAAAGAAAGAAGAAAAAAAAAGAAAAAACAAAAAAAAAAGATAAGAAAAAAAGAAAAAGAAGAAGAAAAAAAAAAAAAGAAAATGAAGAAAGAAACAAAAAAAAAAAAAAGAAAAATAGAACAAAAAATAAAAAAAATAATAAAAAACAAAGAGAACAGAAAAAGAAAAAAAAAAAAAATTAGAAAAAAAAAAAAATAAAAAAAGAAAAAAAAGAAAAAGAAAAAAAGAAAAATGAAATGAAAAAAAAAAAGAAAAAGACAAGGAGAGAAACGAAAAATAAAGAAAAAAAAAAGAAGAAAAAAAGAAATGAAAAGAAAAAAAAAGCAAGAAAAAAAAGAAAAAAAGAAGAAAAGAAAAAGAAAAGAAAAAAAAAAAAATAAGACAAAAAAACAAAAAAAGGAAAAGAAAAACAAAAAAAAAAAAAAGAGAAAAAGAGAAGAAAAAAAATGAAAAAAAACGAAAAAAAAAAAAAAAGAAAATAGAAAAAAAAAAGAAGAAAAAAAGGAAAAAAGAGAAGAAGAGTGAAAAAAAAAGAAAAGAAAAAAAAAAAGAAAAAAAAAACAAAAAAAAAACAAAAATAAGAAAAAGAAAAGAAAAGAAAAAAAAGAAAAAAAAAGAGACACAAAAAAAGAGAGAAGAGAAAAAAAGAAGAAAAAACACAAGAAAGAAAAAAAAAAAACACAACACAGAAAAAACAAACCCAATGTCAATCTGCATACACAAGATTCCTCCAAAATAACGACACTCCAGTTGAGCAACGTAACTTCTTCTGCAACGAATCAATCAGTTCTTCCACGTCCCAATCG
>CAJQUW010014139.1:0-45000 GCA_907163375.1 Prostheceraeus crozeri | reverse complement strand
TCCTCGCAGTCAATGGAAGCTGGTAAAGATATCCACACTGCATATATAGCCAGGATGGAAAAATACGATCAGTGATGGTTTCAACGCACAATAGAAAACCATTACGTCGCACATTACAACTGCTGATGCCCTTAGAATATGAAGACACCGAAGAATGAGGCATCGAGGAAGACAATCCGAAATTAAGAAGAAAGAAAATGAAAAAATGAAAAGCTCAACCGAAGAAAACGCAGCTATCGCTTTGAATGAACAACCGATGGAGTCGTTCTAGGCCTCCTGGCAAAGGTAAATCTTGGGCTCTTGCTCCGCTTATGCCATAGCTCAGGTTCGAAATGTCATTCCAAATGTTTTTGTATCTCTGTTTCTGTGTCTACATGAATATAATATTTCTGTTTTAGTTCATCGAATGATTGTTGTGTGTTCAGTGATGAAAGGACAAACGGACGATAAAAACACTTTCAAGCTCGATAACCACGCTGTGAAACCACGCTTTCGATCTGTGCATTTCTGTACCTACAACATGCAATATTGATTTACTCCGATCACGATCTATGATTATCTGAGCAAGATGTTTCTATCCAGTGTGTTTTGACTTCCGCAAACAGGGCAAATAACATTGCATTCATATGTACTAAGTCATGATCATACACTGTAAATCGCTCAATACCAATCACATACGAAGGATGCATACCAAAATATTTTTTTGGTATATTTCTGTATTCTCTTGGTATATATTTGTAAGCTTTTCGTATGTTTTTTCAAATGTGGTATGCTTTACATACTAAAGCCATAGCAGCACAATGTCAAAAGAAAGCATAAATCATTTCCAAAGTATGTTGATTTAAGGCCTTTTGTCAAAGATCACACTAATGTTACTACTGTTCTGAAGTAGTGAGATATGACATTCAAGAGTCATACTTTCAATACTGAATTCGATTTTAATACACGTAGGTCTAAGGCATTTCATGAATAATCAATAAGTATTCAACCATCAACAATTATGCAAAAAAGTCAAATAACACATGGAAATAAAAACACATTTTCATGAACGGAAAAATAGTTATGTTTGAGATATATAAGTCAACATGATTGCACGAAAGATATCGTTTGAATGAACTGATGTTCATCAACTTGGCTCATAAAGTAGAGCTAACTAAACGTCCTGTTAATGTTACTATACAAGTAGCAACGACGACAATCTCGTGGAGCATATAATTCACAATAAATCTAATCTAGTTAAATATCACTCAATCAAACAAAAAATATTCACGACTGGTATTACTGAAAAAGTTATTTGATAATAGTATGTAATACACATAGTTTTTTGCTATGTGACTTGAAGCTGCACATACCAAATACATACCAGAGGCATACGAATAAGGATGAATTTGCATCGGGTCTCGTATGTAAAACATACCAACAATCGTATGTCAGTGTAATAACAGCCAATCACAGATAGAATAGTTCGTATCGCTACATACCAATCACATACGAAAGTAAGTGAGATGTGGTATGAAAAACATACCAAATCTCTGTAAGCATACGAGAATCTCGTATCAGATGTTAGTTTCAAATTGTATGTGATTTTGGTATATGTTTGTATGTAATTTTCGTATCAGCGATTTACAGTGTACGCGCAGTGAATGCACACATGCTGGTGGACTAGATCAACAAGAATTACGAAATATAGCGAAGCGAAGTATCAAAGTCAATTATTTAATCAATGGAAAAGCAACAGCAATTCAATAACTGCAAAGAATTACGAAGTGCTAAGACATGCCTCTATAAAATTAATAACTAGTATAAAGCATCAGAAGCAAAATAAGATTATTCCACTGAAAATAAAATCATAGTATATAAGAAAAAGAGTTCACAAAGTCAGCAATAACTGAATGCCACAGCTGTCCAATCGAGAACTTTATTCTATTTGTCTTATTATCTTCACACGACCAAAAGGCTTTTTTTATTATCCACTCTCTCTAATTTCGTGCGCTGGTGCTCAAATCGTGTTTCAGTATCTCAGATGACTCATCAAAATTCATCAAAGACCTCCAATGGTTCTACAGTCTCTCGTCCACGGTCCCCTCCGATCTCACCTATGTATTTCCATCCACAGTTGGAATCTCCATACTCCACGCAGTAGGCATACAGGAAGCACATTTCCTTAGTTTTAGAGTTGGTCTCTTATTAATACATGTAAAGTTTCATTATCTTTAGTACATTTCACCGGCGGCAACTGCGGGTAGCGTACTAGACATTTTTCAAAAGCATTTCGAAATGTTTCCCTAATAAATGGATGGTGCTGGTCCGGCTGACGATTCATTGCCGGTATTGCCGGTGGATGTCGGATGCACCACTAATTCAAAACTCACATTCCGTGAATGAATTTCTGATATGCAGTTAGATTATACTCCTTCAAAAAATTTCAAATTAATATACTGACAAACAGATTGGAGTTTGTCGTATCGTCTGCTAACTACCGTAAGACAATAGAATCCAAGCGAATGTCAGCAATTTGGGAATGTTGAATCTTCATAGCAAAATGCTCTTCACAGAGATGGTTGCAATGAGGGAATACTTGTATATTATAAGTAGTAAGTCAAGTACATTAGCTGCATTTGTTAATGCATCCGCACTCAATATGATCAGTTAAACTGTTCGAGAATTTTGTTTCTCAAACATTTGACCATGAAATGTACATAAGCTAAAAAGAAATTGTGGTAAATATTTTGAAATTATTCAATTATTTATAACTATTGTTAACTTTCGTATGTAAGAAGTTTTTTCGAAAACCTATATATGAATCGAATCTCTTCTCTTGCTGTCAAGCATCAGAGTTTTTTCGGGAAACATAATGTAGCATGCAAAAGCAGGAGAAAGTGGGAGTGGTTTGCAGTCAGGGCTTAGGCTTCTAAATGTACGTCTATTTTTCTAGAAATTCAAGCAACGATCACATCTGGAAGAGAATCAGAATTTCCGTGACTGGGCAGCTGCTGTAACGAACTTCACCATAAACACTACAAAATCAAAGTGTATCGTTATACGCAAAATAACCCTTTGTAACCTGTCAGAGTTCCAGGAATCGATTTTGTGACGGAACATGAGATCCTCGGGATTGTGTGGAATGGGTTAATGATCATTTCCAAAAGAGCCAAAAAATGATCCAAAAAAGGCAAAATCACAAAAGAGCCAAAAAAGCCAAAAAAGCCACAGAAATCAGCGATTACCCAAAAAAAGCCAAACAAGCTCAGCACACCAGTCTACATCCACACTATCTGTTTCATTACCATACCTATCGATGCCACTCCTCCACAGCAATTCAAACAGGGTAAGATTTGAGAAAATTGTATGAATTTCCAAATTTATTTATTTACTCAACCTAGTTAATTTTTGTGTCCTCGTTTCTATCCGTCCGATTTCGGGACAGGAATAAGGAATGATGTCTGTAAAACTACTTGCTGCAGGATGTGAATGGTCATCAACTCTACTGTCTATGCATGTAATATGAAATTCTATGAAGGTTTCTTATCCTGTTCAAATACATTCTTTTTTTTCATGTCATGGTTGATGGACGTTGTAAAAGGCATGTATGTCTCACAGATTCGGATTATTTCAGATGCTCTGCTAAATACTGATATGAATACTTATTCTTCGTCTACAGAGTTTGCAGGAAAAGTATGGATTGATGCTTTACTGCTGCGCCTAATGTGCTGAGAAGAGAAAGCTTACCTTTCATGTCATTAGTGGAAAAGCAATTCTACGATAGCCAGAAAATGATGTGAAATCAGTAAGTAGCAATTGCGTTGTGAATGCTAAGTAATAGGCTAACTGCTGTGTAGGCCCAGTAAGCTAATAAGCTAATAAAGAATCAAGTTCGTCACTGGCGGTCATAAATTATCCGAAGTAAAATCTACAAAGAGAGGTCCATTAGAAAACAGCTTTCTTCTTCTAAACGTTCTATAGAGCAGACGTTCCCAAACTCCGAACCACAGTCCGGATCCGGACTGCAGCATTATCTTGACGGACTACAATGATCCTGAGATGTACACGCTACTCCTTGTAGTTCATTTCGTTATTAATCAGGCTTAATCTGTCCTTTTGAGTCACTGACCACATTTGAACTAGACTTCTGAAGTACATTTATGTGAAAGCAAAGACAGTGTGTCGCATCCTTACTTTCCTGATGAATCTTTTTTTTGAAGAATATTTCATAGCTTCTCTTATTTCAGTGCTTTCCAAGTCATAATGTTGAAACTGTGGTATGTGATTTTCAAATCGAAATGCAAATACTGCGACTTTTGTGACGTTGGTAGAAGATCTACATGTATATTGTATAATAATCTATCTTCTCTCGGCTGCCTGAATAGTTTTATTTGTTGATCAATATCAATGAAAGTAAATTTTTGGCATAGGCCTACTGCACAAACATACGCTAAAATTATTTCTAGTATATGATAAAATGTATGAATAAGTAATGCACACTTATATTTAGGGTTTACAATCTCGAGCCGTTTTCTCAATCCCGGGATTTTCGAGACTGGCTAATCGCAATCCCGAGATCCCGGGATCTCGATCGAGATTTATATATACTGTATATGTTTTCAATCATTAAGTTTCAAGAAATATTTCAAAAGACGATACGTGCTTGTAAAATGTAGGCTATATCTTTCAACGTGAACTAAGCAAACATCTACAGTAGGTAAAACTCGTCAACTCGCAAAAAATATTGGCGAAGTAAAGTAAGACACTGAATTGTGTTATCACTCATTCTCGACCGTAATTTCGTTAAGAACAAACCGGCCGCCGAGAATGCCCTTTCGGATTCTACCGATGTTGGAGGTATCGATTCCAGGACTTGTTTCACCCGCTTGAGGATCATTCCTGTGTCTCGAGATAGACTGAATTGTTGCAGTTCCATCCTAACCAACGATTCGAGAGAATCGCTTTCAGGAGGAGACTTTTCCAATACTAGCAGACTTCTCGCAAGTATCTCACAAAACGTTTCTTGAGCTGCGGTCGCCGGACACTGAAAAGCTGAATATGATTATTGAGAAACATAGGAAAAGAGATAGGAGGATTTTATTTCTTCTAAAATTTATTTCAGAAGTCGCCTCTGTATCATTGGAGAACATTTTAGTTGCATGTTATGGACTACCAACTTATTAATCATGTTGGTTGACAGAAAATCATATTTTCTAATATTTAGCATGGTTTCATCGTGTGAACGAGGCTTAACCAGCTGGCTCGGCAATACAGCACGTTGGCAATTTATCAAACTTGGAACATAAAAAATTTAGATGCATTTTCAAAAAAGCCATTGACTCTCTTAACTATGTCACTTAGAAGGAACTCAGGGCCAATCTTTCAAATATCTCGAGATCTCGAAGACGTAATCCGGGATTTTTAATCTCGGAAATAGGGTCGAGATCCCGGGATCCCGGAATTGTAAACCCTACTTATGTGTAATTATAAGGCTATCGGGTCTGTTGTATTCTTGATAGTTTAAGTCTAATAATATAATGAAAAAGTAAGTTTCAGATATAACAGTATTGCAATTTGCAATAATGAAATACGTTTATCTTCATTGTGACTTCCTTGTTACTCCATCTTCATTCAGCTTAACTGCCTAAAAACAGATGTTAGCGAATCCCGGAATCCTGGTTAACTAATCCGGGATTAAAAACCTTATTGAGCAATCAATTTGATTATTCAGCGTGTCTGAGGCGACTGTGCGTGAAATTCAGTGGTTTGACTTTTTCTTCTCAATGACTGCGATATCTTTTCGATCCATTTATCGGACAAGGTTCATAGCAGCGGCAGCCGGCATCTGACAAGACTGTGTGAATTCAATGTTATCGTTTGTCAACATGTGCTGTTGAGTCTGCCGACAATCCCTCGTCTGGGGCCAGCGATCATTGCTTTTTGCCAAGGGTAACCCTACACAAGCTGTAGCAACCATAGAGATCAGATATCTATGCTATTGTCCTCTTTGGTAGCAACTTCGGTATTTCATTAACAGAGAAAGGACAGCGTCAACAATTTTGGCGCCAGTCATTCTGGTGCGAGGGTGATTGACGTGCCGCTTTCCACACAGCTGCATTCACCAGCCTCTCTTGAAGCCCGACATTCGAATCATAGAAACCTGGCAACTTGACGCCCATTTATAGTGATCATATTATGTTCAAGCGCGCGTTCAGTGTTTGTTAACAATTCGATTGTGGGTGTCGGAGATCAAATCAATTTCCTTCATTCCTCTGTTGACAGTGAAACTAATGAATTATCCGAGTCATTGAACATCGAATTTAATACCTTTTTATTATGAATAATTGATGTATAAATTTTGTGCATGAAATGGGGTTCATTTTAATCAGCATCATCTTCTGGTTCTCGATATGATATAAGAATTTAGAATGGACTAAATTTGTAAGTTTGGGTCTATAAAACTCTTAGAGAATGAAAAAATATTAGGTACTTCTATTCTCCTCCTCCCCTCACATTTTCCAAATTCATCAAATTTCGCAAAATTTTGTCACAATGGATTTAAAACAGACTTATGACACTGAGTACGAGTGATAGTGCAACACCACTGAGAACTCTTACTTGAGCGCTGGGATAAAGGAGTGGTACCTTCCCTAGAAAGCAAGATACAGCTGTGAGGGGGAAATTCTCGCCCTTCCTGATCTCCCAAACCAATTCTGCCGAACCACACATCAATCGAAAAGGCATTGAATGGGGATTCTGAAAAACAGAATAATCATTATCCCTAGGCTGAGGTGAAGGTCAAAACCGTCAGCTTTTAACAGATGCTATTTATAGCGTCAATTTCCATTAGATCATATTTGAAATGGAAAATGACAAAAAACTAATAAACCATATACTAATCTCAAGATCTGATTAAGATGGGTAATAACACGATGATTACAAATCGGTCTGAGATTGCATAATTGCATTAGATTAGGTGAAAGGTCAAATAATTGAATGTTTAGTTCAAATCAAATATCACTAAGATCGCACATTTTAATATTTAGTTTCTGCAGGTGAAATAAATAATCCAATTCGGTGACTTTTATTGAGACACTGAGGCTAAAAGCAACATGATTCTGAAAAATTCAATAATTGATCATCATGCAGAAATAAAAGTAAAAAATGTATTTGAAATTTCAAACAAGCACACATAATAAGCAGATAATTTCAAATTCAAAGATTTTGTATTTGTGAATATCTCTGTATGAATAGGAAGAATCCTTTATATCAATCCAACATATTTCGGTTAATGATTTTTTACTATAGAGTCAAAACAAATAACATCACGACAAAAAGAACACATCGAGCCACAACTTCTGCGCATCTTTGCGGAAAACGAGAGCGAACCTTAAGCTCTACAGTACCTCACTCACCTTCAAGTGACATTTCAACTTTTCAAACACACATTGCGTTTTCCGCAAAGATGCGCAGAATTTGTGGCTCGATGTGTGTTTGAAAAGTTGAAATGTGGCTGAATAGGCCATATTTTCAAACTTGTGAATGCTGTATAGGACAGAGTATTGCATGGAATTTGATGAAACTTTATTTGTAGGTGAGTGAGGTACCTTAGAGCTTAAGTTTGGATCTATTGCGTTTTCCGCAAAGATACGCAAAAGTTTTGGCTCGATGTGTTCTTTTTGTCGTGATGTTGTTTATTTAGGCTCTGTAATAAAAAATCACTAACCCTTATTTCACCAAGAATTGATGCCGCAAAATAAATTAGAACTGAGTACATAGCGAAATCAGCCAGAATGATGCAGACATTCAAATTTAAAAGGGCAAGGCTGCCATTCAGAGAGCAATCTCAGGATCCTTATCTAAAAAGATGGGATCAATACCGGCATCAAAATCGGGATTTTGAAAACCAAACTCAGACGGACAGAATCAAAGCACCAAAATTCACTAACTAAAAAGAAGATAGAAGTCAGTAATTCGAACCATTTTCAGAAATCTCAAGCAATAATAATCAAAACGGATAGTGTGGATGTAGACTGGTGTACTGAGCTTGAGTATGGCTTTTTTGGGTAATCGGTGCAGTAGCGCAGAATATTTTGACTTTTTTGGATTTGAGTAGAGAAATGTGGACTGATTTTGTGGATTTCAACGGATAGAAACGAAGACATAAAAATTAACTAGGTTGAGTAAATAAATAAATTTGGAAATTCATACAATTTTCTCAAATCTCACCCTTTTTGAATTGCTGTGGAGGAGTGGCATCGATAGGTATGGTAATGAAACAGACAGTATGGATGTAGACTGGTGTGCTGAGCTTAAGTTTGGCTTTTTTGGGTAATCGGCTGATTTCTGTGACTTTTTTGGCTCTTTTGTGATTTTGCCTTTTTTGGATTATTTTTTGGCTCTTTTGGAAATGATCATTAACCGTGGAATGATGATCGAAAATGGCATAAACATTTTAGGTATGTTGAGAAATTGTTCGTGCAGCGTGTCCATAGTCTTAGAATGCCGAAATGTTCTTAGAGTCTTAATGCAGATCTTATTTGTGCTTACAGCTCTGTGCTGCGCTCTCTTCTTGAATATTGTTCCCCACTTTTTTGTTTCAATTCCTATGTATTTATGCAAGAAGTTAGAGAAATTATAACGACGAGCTCATCAAATAATTTGTTGCAGGGATGCGGAGTCCCGGAGTCCTATCATTTTTGCTGGAGTCAGAGTCGGAGTTGGAGTCGGACTCTGGCCTATAACTAGACACGAAACAAACAAATTCCTTGCATAGCTGTCACTGTCTTGATGTCAACTTTCTTCGTCAAACAAAAGTACAGCTAGACAGCAGTGCATGCAAGGCTTGTAATATTTGGGGGAAGGAGCCGTGATAGTCAAAAAAGGATTGTCATTTCACTCGTTGATTTAGTAGAGTTGATTTATGACTTCCAAGACAAGCCAAGTCTAATTCCTAGCCTCGATCACACCTACGCACTAAAGGTCACATCAGAGTCAAAAATGAAATCCTAGTTTGTTTGAGAACATTGCCTCTTACCCTCACGATAATCGGGTGTGATGGCTCCTCTAAAGCGCATATAAAAATCGAGATCTTATATTTTTTGGAGAAGCATAGGGAATTTTCCTGCCTGGCAGAGACTGGAGAAAAACCGTGTAAAGCACACATCAACAAGATGGGAGGAGCCGAGTCGTATGCATTCAACTTAAAGCGACATTTGATAAACTTTCATCGAAAATGATCGATAATTGATACAGCAATGATCACTAAAAGTAGGTTCAGGTAAGCCTATAATGATCTATGATGTTTATTTTACCGCTACCAGTTTATTTTAAAAAAGCTAGGCTTTCTATACTTGCCACCCGGAGTCGGAGTCGGAGTACTATCAAAAGCCGGAGTCCTATCAGCCCCGGAGTCGGAGTCGCAGTCATAGTCCAATCAAAATGATAGGACTCCGCATCCCTAATTTATGTATTTGACTTTAAATGTCACTGCTTACCATCCTGGCCTTCAGAACGACTTGAAAATTCAGTAAAATCTTTTAGAAAGTTTGCTTCTACAGACCATGTCTTGAATGGTACAACATTGCCAACCAGCAAACAAACCCGATGTGATGCTTTCTTTGTGTATATGTCATTGTATTTAAATGGGTACATCGATTTGCCAAGCTGATTTATAATAATAATAATAATTATTATTATTATTATAATTGGCGTATATTTTCTTGGAAATGAAAATCGAGATTAACAGATAAATTAGCAGTTTCACAAAAGAACGAGAAAGAAATACAATTAAGTGGAAAGTAAATACCAAGCGTTTGACGAGAAGTCAAAATGAACGTTCTCAACTAACGACGATGTAAATTATTGAAACGATTGCAAGCACAAAACACAAACGAATTTCGTCGTCTTTGAGTATGACACTCAGTAGAATAAAGCGACCACTCGCAGACAAGGGAGGTAGCAATTTATGAATGATGTGATCCTTTTTCATGATGCATCGAAGAAATCTGTCACATAAGTTACCTCTTCTAGATGTTGTGGAAGCAAGACAATCTTGTACACATTCATTACCGCAAATAATTGATGGAATCTTCTTTGAACAGACTCAATACGTGTGCTGCCTGTAATTGATAAACCGATGAAAAATGGACAACAGTATTCGAAGACAGACCTCACAAATGACTCGTAGACTTTGACAAGATCTAATGTGATTTGATTGTACGATTTGACTTGTGACTCATGTTATTATTCAATTTCTATCTATGGAAATACAAAATTTCTATTCTACTATATTAGTCAATATCCAAGCACCAAATAAATAAATTCATTTACAACGAGCGTAGACTGAGCATGAGGGTGTAACTGGAACGACAACTAGGCCTAGGTTTACGGTCAATCTTACGAAACCGATCGAAAATCTAAGGGGTAGATCTTGTAGATCTTCTTAATCTTACTCAACTTGTAGAAAACAAGGAATCTCGCACTCTAAGATCTTATAGTTTCTTGTAAGATCTTGCAGCAGATGTGCAAGATGCCAGCGCAAGATTTTTGGCCACAAGACATACTGACTAGTGCTACGTGTATCACGCTTGACAGCTGGGAGTAGTGATGATGCCTACAGAAGTATTTGTATTTATTTATCATCACTTAGTCTTGCATAACAACACTAGTCAGAGATTGAAGAGTTCCGACTCACGTGGGCATATATTAGAGAAGGTTCTGAAACACAATTCAATCAATTAATTGAGTCCAATACTTCAATTTCCTAGTCATTGTAATAACAAATGCAGCGTTTGCAGGTGCAATGAATTTCGCGATTAAATCGCTCAAGTAGGCTATTTGAACAGTTCCTGATTCATGTCCATTGTCCTGGCGAACTGGCACTATGTAGTCTGCAACCTCGCACAGAGACATGACTTTTTGGGAAAGGAATCAAATATCAATAATTCATAACTTTGCACTATATGAATGTCTAAAATTTCACTGAACACGCTAATTGCTTATCTCTAATGTACTCCGCCGGGTTTGACTGCATGGTATAATCAGGAGTTTAATCGATGCTGAGAGATATGAACTAGGCCTGATGATGATCCTGACATTGGATGAAATGGAGGCTATTCTAAGGTCTATTACCATTCTCAACGGAGGATGCAACTAAATACATGTATTTATACATGTATTTAATTATTCTATTTATATCAAGTCTGACCGATTTGAAATCATGGCCAATAAACAGGGAAACAGGGTTGTCCCATACGAAAAATGAGCTTGCTTTTATGAGTTTCATCCAGCTTCCAAAAGTCGATCAATGAAAAACGAACGGAAGCTGTACGATATCTTTTGGTCCATTTCAAAAATGCCATCAGCTGATGACAGCGATCAATCAACCAAAAACTAGCTGCACTAGTGGGAATGGATTTGTGAATATATGTCTCCCACTTGTCGCATTCTTTGATATCACAGATTATCATTGACAGATATAAATTCAAAATTCTGTATTTAGCTTCACAGAGGTGGTGAACGCATTGACAAAAACTATGCATATTTGCACATGATATAAAATATTAATCGAAGTATAAAGAGAGAATGCACAGATCAGTCATTTACAGTATTTAATAAAAGAATTTAAAAATCGCTCAGTCTTGGCCTTAGGTCGTTTCAATGCACATTGATTTCTACACCTCACTGCAGTTCGCTCATCAAGGAAAATTCCTCAACGGATGGCTCTCAAACTTCAACACTTCTTTGAAAAAAATTAGCACACTGCTTGTCGCTAAATTCTAATAAAGACGGACACTTGAGGCCAGAGACCGAGTCACAATAATTTCAAAGACTCTTCTCTCAAGTCGAAGAAGCATGTTGCACAGATAGTCAGGAATATTGCAAAATACCGGGTAAGCGTAAATGAGAACAGATCTTATGTAAGCGCAATGAGCTTTGTAGATGATGTCTCCGTTGCACCCAAACCGTTTTCAGGTTAAAAGTAAGAAAAATTCGTTTCGAAGCTTTGCTAACTATATAGTTGATGTATTTATTCCATTTTAGATCACATGAAAATTGACATCCAAGAATTTTCACATCAACATGCTTTTCATGGGAATGTCGTCCGATAATCTGACAGGCACGGTAGATACAGACTTCTTTGTGACCACCCACTCTACTCTTGCTAAGATTGACATTAAACTGAAGTTTGTCAGTCCAGTGGAGGACATTGTCAATTTCATTCTGGAGATGGTCATCGGATTATGCACGCATATAATGAAGGACAGTGAGATCATCGGCGTATTTGCAAAAACACGAATTACTTTGTACGGGCGATAGAGAGTCAAGACAAGACAAAATAAGATAGGCCCCATCGCGTAAAATGTGAATATTTTGTTTTCGCACATGATCGTGCATGACTGGCTGGCCTACACGAACAAATCAGCATAAATCAATGTTCAATATGAAAGCTATCATTATATTCATATCTCAACACTAAAAAACAGACTGTTGGCAAAGTTTTCACAGCAGCAATTGATGAGTTTCAGATCTCCACAGATGTTTTGAGGGACTTAAATTGCAACAATTATGGCTCAGTTTAGGTCTATATTTCCGATTGGTATCGATAAATTTGAAAAAGTTGCCAAATTAAAGGGTTCTGCTGCATGGAATAGATCAATTTCATAAAAATCAACTATCTGAGGTTACATGGCGACTGCAAACATCGCAAAACCGACTCATAGTACACCTGATACTCTGGTAAATGTCGTTGAAGTACAAAAACAGTGCAGGTCAGGTGCAAAAATCAGGTGCAACGCTGGACTGAGGTTACAACGATGCAGTTTGACACAAGTGAACACACACAGAATTAAATATTTTGTTTATCTGCTTCGGTTTGCTAGAAGTGTGATTAATACGAAACTGACGGCACATAGAGGAACCTATTAAGTGGGCAAGAAGGAATTCCTAATACCTTACAGAGATAGGAAAAAAAGTCGTGCGTCGCTTGCGGATTAATGTGAGTTCCAGCAAAGTGCTTCGATTGCCAAAATTCCTTCAGATTCGAAGAATTCAGATCATTGCCCACAAGTTTTCTCCATAATGTTGGCCCTTCCGATCATTATTAAAGAAAGTAGCAGGCGTACGAAAATTAGTTCACTTGATGATCCTCTCCTCGGCATTGCTCACTGTATAGTGCATACATTGAATCGAAGCCAAGACAGGGATGTGTGTTTTGGTGTGTACGAAGTGATATCACAGCACGCACGCATCTCTCACTGGCTCTGGTGTCCCCTGCTGACAGCTTATTGTTTGCCATTTCCAATAGCAAGCCACACATGAATTATCCATTCGAGTTGATGTGCCATTTCGACATTAAGGTTGCATACAATTCTTCCTTTCTAGGAAACCGAAGCGCGCGCAGATGAATCTAATTCTGTGTGAACACATGACGAAATCGAGGCATGCGGCGTGATAGATGAAGACACACAAACAAGCAAGTCAAATTGTATTCACTTGTGTCAAATTGTATCGTTGAAAACTCAGTCCAGCGTTGCACCTGCAGGAGAGCTGGCCAAACATTTTGTGCCAATTAGATCTTATAAAATCAAAGGTGGCCTTTCTTTTTGTTTATAAAATTTGTAGGGGATCAAGCTTTTTTTCATGAATTCTGTCTGTTTTCATTAAACATTCAACTGAGAAATCAATTCTCTCTTGCAGTTCAAAAGTGGGCCTGCCCTTGCGAAATGCGATGGGCGATTGAGCATCCGAGTATCCAATTGAATATCAAAAATGTCAACAAGGACAGGTTTTAGATGTTGCTATGTACGTTATTGTTATTTGAATTGTAGTTTGAGGCTTTATCAAAACCGAGTTTCAAGCCCTTTGTGAACAGAAGAGGCATTTGAAGGAAAGCTGATATAAAATCTTGATGACTAGACCTCGGATTCACAACTTTATCGCTTCAAAATATGCTAATATCTTGCGCAACGACACATGAAACCGTCTCTATTGGTTCTAATACTAGCGCAATTGCAACCACACACATGCCTTGTAGACACAGAAAATAAATCATTGTTCAATTATATGCGTTTATTGCATTGTGCATGGTCATAAAGTAACAATAATGTGTCCTGTAGCTAGCTGTCATGAGGTACAATTTTTAGTACGTGTTACATAGTTATGAGGAGATGATAACAGCAACAAAAAGCTATAGACTGGAGTCAATTGTAATGTAACTAAATCACATTAATAAGTGCATATCAGTTTTTATCAATTAAAATGAAAGCAAATGCAAAACCGTCCACAGTGTTCTTATACAAACAGAATTGATAGCAATGGTATTCATGAAGTGTACATCTTCAAAGGAGCAACTGCGTCTGATTTTGCAATTTAAGGGATGTCAAGAAATAAAATATACAACACGAAAACGTAAAACTGCCCACATGCAGCGGACATCAAATGTAACATCAGATACAGTATCAAAGGGATACTCAGCTCCGACACTTTGAACTGTACTGGAGGCCGGTGACATGGTCATAGATGTTCTGGGTCGAAAATAAATAAAAGTTGGAATTTTAGAATCTGTAAGGCAAATAATAGATATAAGGCCAATCCTAAATCCTAAATTCTATCCAATAGAGTACTCGGTCTAGGAACAGTAACATTGACAAATGGATTATTTGGATATTAAGATCAAAATCCAAGGTAGTGGCCTCTACACCACGGAGGTCAACCGTAAAGTTGATGAGTCCGGCTATCCAGTGGTGCTATAAACTTTCCCGAAAGTAATGTGCTCATTAACACCCCCGAGTGATCATTTTCAAGAGAATTCACGATTTCCTACTACCTTTCAAAATCGCTACAGACATTTGATTTGGCAGTAAACATTTTATGGTTTTTAGAGACGTTTGTATGAGCCAATAGTGCCTATTTCCATTCTAGAGAATTCTTAATGCCATTCATGGCATCCATAGAATGTTTGTAGGACAGGCAAATATAACTGTAAATGTTTGCTAGAGACACGTGTCTCTAGACATTCATCGACTTCAGACTAAACCTCTGCAAGAACGTTGAACTCAAACATCTTTGTATAATACAGCAATTCTTTTGCTGTAAGATACAAAAGAAAGATATTTGCATATAAATCTCGTATTATTGCAATCTAATGTACATATAAGAATATACATGTAATGCAATTTTACATTGTTATGTTTACATCATATTTGATATATTAATATTATGTCTACATCACATTTAATAATTATTACATTAAGTATCACATGAATAAATGAATATAATATGTAAATGTATATGCATTATATTCATTTATCACTTGCTTTACAACTGTAAAAAGAACATTTGGTTTCATATCTACTTCCCTTCTCTTGCTCCTTTGTCTCCTCTAAATGATTCGTTTTTGATGGAGTGTCACAATGCACGAGGAACGTAGAACTAAATTTTTTCTAGTCTCTTCTTATCTCTCTCTCCATTCATCTTCTTGTATTTTCTTTTCTCCATTTGAAATCTGATTTTCTGATTTTAAATGCATCTTAGCTGGAATACTCAAGGTCACAATGCGGATCAGTTGTTCCCCTAATTGCAAGACTATGATGACTAAAGGACGTAATGTATATATCCGTCGTCACAAGTTTCCTCTGTACACACCTTTCCCCTACTGTAGAATAAACGACTCGTCGATCGCCTGCCTGTTAATGACTAATAAATACCTTCATAACGACTTTCGGTCCATGATTCACATGACAAAGAGGATGCGAGCGGAAAGACTGTGTAGGCTATATCAACCTCAGTGCATATAACCTCAGTTATATTCCTCTCAGTGCATCGTGCGTGTTTCAGTCATCCCAACAACAACGTCAATGCATGTCGTTCTACTGTCTTATACTTACGAATTTACAAAACTTTTAACTACGCCTCAGATCAGTCATTTGTGTTTTGGGCATTCAGAGGATTCTGTTGTAATTCGACTTTCACAACCAATTTCAGGATTACGCCGACGAATTTGTTCATTCTGGAAATAATTCCCGATCTTCTCTTTTCCTGGCATTGTACTAAAACCAAGCGTGTCACTCCTTCTTTGTATTTGCCTTTGACGGTATATGCACAAGATAGAAAATCAAGAAGGCAAAGTCACAGCGCTTCGTGTCACAGACACATCAAGGGGTGGGACCTTGCAGTGCGAATGTTGACTGCACGGTCCCACTGAGACGAAGCGTTGTGGTTTTACCTTGTTGAATTTCTATCTTACACATAGCCTCAAATACAAGGCAAATACAGAGAAGGAGAGACCAGCTTGCTTTTAGCACAATGCCAGGAAAATTGAACTGCCACCTGTTCCTAACCTTCAACATCATCTTAATCTACACGTTTTGATTCGCATCATTCCGACGCAACTGCCTAATATTTTTTCACTTTCGCTGAAAACCATTAAACTGATGTGATTGATTATATTGCTGAAAAGTCATCTGAAGTGAAATTACATGTATATTGTAGTCAAATATTCGATCCACACACCCCTACAGTCGAACAAATAATCAAATAATACAAAGTACAAGTTGAATCTCTGAAGAGGATTGAAGAAAATGGAAAATATAATGTGAGTTTTATTATTGATTTCATTTTTAGGTACTGTCCAATATCTCAAATTCGGTAGTTTTGAATCCTGATGGATGCTTTAATGTATCCACAGGACTTAAAGTTACGCTTGCTTGAGGTTCTAACAGCATGTATATTATTCCTAATTCATCGCAAAATATCGTGAAAACTGTTGCTTGTCTGAATGCGTTTATATATTGATGTCCGTAGGCCTTTTTGGCAGTAGACAATGCGCGATAATTCTGCTGCTAAATTTTATGGAATTTCCATAGAAAATGATCATTCAGCTGGCTTTAACATCTTTACTTCCCAACTCATCAGGTTCGCTAGAAATTCTTCGGATGCTTCCACCTCATATCGAGAGCTAAAGGCATTTTCAACATCTTCAATGACAAAGGTTATAAGGTGAATCCACTGGTAAATACTTGCATCAAATCCTTCTCGAGAAATATATTTCTTGTTTATAAGTTTATATATTATATTTTTTATCTAATGTTTGATTAACCGCTATCATCCCTATGTTTTCATTTATCCAAATTTAATGTGCAATTAAGCTTTAGCCATGTTTCCTTAGGTTTAGAGAGTTGCAGGTTAGGGGCCGAAACTTTGCTTTATACAGCCACATGGTTCCTTCCTGATGACTCCGCGCATAGCGATCTTCTTTTGGTTTCATCTGTTCCTTGGTTTTCATTAATAATAATGGTTAACTTCTTGTCATGTTTCATGTCGAGCTCTCATCTTTAGTTTATAAGCTTACATATAAATAAAAATTGGTTATAAGTTTTGATTTATTTCCCTTAAAGGTTGGGTCGACTAGCCGTTGTAAGTATACCTATATATCTATACCCTACTCTGTACTAGGGTATGGATCTTTATGTTTTAAGTGTTGATTTATAATTGTACGCCCTGGAATTTAAGTAATCTTTATCGGTACAAGACGTTTACTTAATGAAAAGGTGAATTTAGCAGAGAATTGTGAAATGAGACAGACACATTTCTTTTTGATCGCAGGAGGAATAGGCGTTCGACTAAGAAAATAGATGTGTATTACTCAACGTTTCGCGATCAGCTTCAACTGAATGAAAGTAAATAGTTTTATTTACATGTCCATTTTCTTAACTTATTCCTCCTATAATCAAAATTAACATCCGACTGAAAGTGAAACCCGCTGATGAATTCTTATTTCTTCTTCAATTCGACTTCTTATTTCAATTGTATTCCGACAATTAAAAGTGGAGACAGCATCCATGTCACTTACGTGTATGATGTGTGTGCATTTCGTCATTCTTGCTGATTGTTTTAGTTTCTAGCGGAACATTTCATCTCGTCAGATTAAGGTTAAATATGATGAGCTATGAATAGGTTCAATATCTATTTAACAAAAGTCTTATTGTTCAATATTTATTTCAGCTGACAGATTTATCCATAGAAATCCGACGTTTCGCTTTGCGTAAGTTTTGTGGGACTAGAATGGAAAATGGCTTTTGTTGATGGCAATTTCAACTTCTCTGTCAGACGACGATCTAGGTAGATGTTGCTAGATATTAAGAAGAATCAAATTGCTGAAATTGCGCTGTACTTCTGTGAGCATCATTTTGTGATCTGGACTGTCTGCTTGTTATGTGCAACAATAATTAAAGGCTACACCACGAGCGATTACACGCGCGCGAAGCGCGAGCTTAATCGAGAGTTGTGTAACCAAATTGTCGGCACAGTTATCTGCCACACTGACATTACTTCCTCGATGTATGAGCTGCATGAATCATAGATATCGGACTGCGTGACCAATGAATGTGAAGAGCTTGAATTCAAATGAACCCGGCTCTTCTACTTTCATTGATAATAGACAGCAGTATGTCATATCAAGGATTTTCGTGAAAGAGAGCATGAAAAGCGAATTGACAGTAAAAATGTGTATGCGGATACTACTGTAGTTTATCGGAGTTGATGGATCCTAATTCACAAAGCTATACATTTGTTAATGGACTGCTGTCACTGAGCAACGCTTAGTATATGAATGATTTTACTCTAAGAAGAAATGATTTTTCGATTGTGTCAAAAGCTAAAGCAGTCATTCCCGTGACTCGTGCAATTACAAGACGATGGGCGCCTTTATCTTGATAACAAGTAATTATTCGTGCTTGACTTTTAGAAATGCAAGAATATATGCAAAACTAAAAGATTTGAAGTCACATCTTCAGCACCACCCTCAGCCATGTTTGAAAAAAAGTTTTCGGAAAAAGTCTTAATTTTTGGAAACAGCTGGGCCTTGGGTGAACTATGGTTGGGGCACTGAAAGAATTACTTGCCATCAAGATGAAAGCGCTCTTCAATTAGTCATTGCACGAGAATAATTGATTACTGATTGGCTTTTAACACAGTCGAAACGTTGTTTCTTCCCATTGTAAAATAATCCATATTGCATACATGGTTTAACGGTTTACTGACAGGAGTCCATTTAGAAATTTGGAACCCTTCAATTCCTAGAAGTGATTTTGGAAAGTGAAATCTGAATTAATGACTTCATTAATTAATGTCTACATACAGATTTCGTTGGTTATACTTGAACAGGAATCGTCTCTAAATTCAAGAGAGATGATGGCCATGTTTTATAAATAATTGTAAACTTAAGAGGATTTATACTTACAGTATGCAGTTGTGATCATTCATGTCATTGAAAAGAGATTGGCTAGATTTCCCTCGATGTACAGAGATGATACAGAATTCTAGCTCTTCGAAATTTGTTGCAAGGGATAATGCTTATGTCTCTCCAACACTTGTAGAATTCCCTGCAGTACCTGAGCTTGTAGCAACTTGACATGAAAGACATCTAAAAGTTGAATGACAGGCATTGCGATATCCTTTACAACTAATATAGTAAAACAAAAAATTGGTCGCGAAGACCGAACACATCACGATATGACCTACAATGCTCAACCATAGGAACATTCCATCTGACATTCCATTTGACCTCAGTTCGTTCTGAGCGACATTTATCACAAAATTTACAATAATAATGGCAACTTGGTATATGCTTATGCTGAAAAGCATTTTTACAGGACCAAGTGCTGCCTTTGATTGACCATCATCCTTATTTGCACCTGGCTGTACAGCCTTCCGATTCTTCATCAACAATCGATATAAAGTTACGTTTACAAGGACCAATTCAAGGACAAGAGCAATAAATGCAAAGACAGCTGCTATATTGTTTGTTAGTTTAATAAAATCAGATGCAACAAATATGCACTGGCATCCATCAAAGCGGTAACAGGTAAACTCCACCACAAAAATTAGAACAATGATGATTATAATGCTAAAAGCGACGGCCAAAAATTTGTTCTGATTGATAAATCTCATCTTCTGAGGTAATACCATTAAAGCAAACCTTTCAAATACGGTTGCCATGACCGAAAACCAAGCAATCGAGCCACCTACTTCTCCAATTATAAAGTGGACAGTACAGTGGTATGCTGATATTGCCGCGAAAGACTTGGCATATTGTAAATTGTACCAAAAAGGAATCATGAGAAATATCCATTGAATAGTATCACCTACGCTGTTGCAAAGAAAAAGACACGTGTTGTTCTTCTGATACTTGTGAAATTTTTCATAACGGCAACGTTGGTCAAATTCGCAGCGGTTCCGATAACTAAGAGAACCATAACGACAATTGCAGTTATCAATCTTATGTTTTTCATCGGCTGCTCATTCCAACCAGGAAATGTCATTGTTCTGAATCCAAGAAATTTAACTTGCGGGTCAAAAGACTTGTTTTTCAATATTTGGTCGCAATCCGAGTAGTTCTGCATATTCTCTGACTGTTGCAAAGGTTGATAATTCCATTATGAATAGCATTTCAATCTTTTATGTCTCGACAAATGTTACAGAAATTAATCAGCTGCAGTTTCTCATCGTCTCGTGTTTTAAAATATGTTAAGTTGATAATGAGACCCGTGCATGTGCGTATTGATTGCATGTCAAAGATGATGATGTTAATGGATTTTGTTTTACAGTTTTCAATGGTACCGACATCGCTATTCAGTCGGAGATGCAAGACGTCTTGTAACATATTTGATATAAGTTTACGTTAATAATGTAAATCTGCTCCACACATATGAAGATGTTGGTAGGGCTCATGATAATTAAGTCCGACGATGCAAATAGAGTCAATGTACGTGTAATTAAATATTGAGTTGCATCCTCAGGTGAAAAATTGGAAAAGACCTGAATAACTGCCAATTCATCCAACGTCAGGAATCATCAACTGGTGTAGCTCATGTCTCTCAATATCGATGCAGTTTCCTATTTAACCCTCATCTCCATCAGACTATATCCATAGTTTTGTAATTTCCATTACAGTGTATCAATTTGGATGTTCAACTCCAATTTCAATAATATTTCATAATGCAATAGACTCACATTACTATCAGTTGCCGCAAATGGTTTCAACCGGTTTTGCAGATGAAAACAAATTCGAATGCAATTTCATATGATTCGGTTCGGCAGATTACATTGCTAGTTTAACTTCAAGATCAACGTGGTATAAAGTGTTTAGAAGCTGTTAGTGTTATCAGAACTCCTGACAATAACAAGAGATACTGTCAACTTGCGACTTCTTTGATGATATTCCTCTATGATTATTTTCTTCTTTGATCATATTCTTCTATATCCTTTTATCTACGCTCTGAAATTCATTGAGCACTCCACGCAACCATAGATTGCATACCAAAAACGTATGCATTATTCAACTTTTGATAAAGATCACCTAAAAATAAATCAGCAAGATTTGTTGAGAGGGAATTTTGATAAAAAAGCTGGTTGTGAAATTTTTTAACTTGAAATGAGATTCTGCATTATCCTTGCCTGACTTGAAATCATAGACATGTTTCTTAAATGGTATAGCCATGATTCATAGATATCCTTGATGAACATTAATCTACACTTACTTATTGTGAAAGTGAATTATTTAGCTGTTTTAAAAATTTGTTGACATTGAATTTTGATCATGAAATTTGAAATCGATTTTGGACTGTAAAGTTGCCAAAGAAATAACAGACACCACACAAACAATCAGAAGAAGACCTCACGTTGCTGGCTTTCGCTCAAGATCGGCAGGTCTCATCTGTCAAATTGACAAAAAATCACTAGAGACTAGGGCTGATGATAGCGAGTGATCCCATTAACTGGAATATCGACCATTGGAGTCCAGTGTTGTAGACTGATGAGTTCAGATTTTGTCTGGATATGACTGATCGAAGGGAAAGAGTTTGGAGGCATCGGAATCAGAGGTTTAAGTTCAACAATATTTCTTGTCATGGTAGGTTTCGAGGTGGTTCTGTCATGGAATCATGCAAGACAAAGCAGACTTGTACAATATTCGTAACGGAGTTTTAGCAAGAGCCAGATATCGTGATCAAAAACCCCAATATGTAGACCGAATGCGGTGCCATTGGCACGATTTTTTTCTAATGGATGACAATGCCCGGAGTCATCGCGCCATATAGTTGTGAACCAGCAATTAGAAAAAGAAACAATTGAACGCATGAGTTTAGCCAGCGAAATCCAATGACTGCAATCCCAATGATCGTGTGTAGGACATAATAGACGAAGAGTGACAGCTCGAATGAATCTGCCCCGATCTATTCAAGAACTACAAATTGCATTGAAGAAGGAATGTGATAGGATCACCCAGTCATATCAGGAAACTCATTTCTGTTATGAAGAGGTACTGGTGAGGCCGCTATCAAAGCGACAGGAGACCACACTCGCTAGTTAACTCCTTGATTGCCTTTCTATGACTTTCCCTTCTAGGTATGTTTGTGTTTTGAGTTTGAATATAAGTCCTAATGCCGGTAGCTTTGAATGTTTCATTGAAACAAGCCTACATGGATGCGCTTGTACATGCAGCACAATGGGTAATGCGCATATCGGTATATTCATCACTGACATCTATGAACTGCAGGTACACGCAAATGTAAGAATCTCATCAAGATCATATCTATAACAGCATGACATGCCTGAATAATCATTCAAGTAAACTAGCAGTCCAAGAATAGATCATTCAAGTCATTTGTATGTAGAATTCATCATAGATTTTGAAGTGATCCTTATAAAAAGTTGAGTAATATACGTATGTATACAAAAAAAAAATATATATATATATCGCCGCATGAGGCAAGCTTAATGGACTTCAAGGTCATCTTTAAAACCGCTCACACTCGCATCGCTGAAACACTGTGCATCAAATCAACCATTGCCCACCTAATTAATGAGAACTGTTCATCAATTCCGCTGCACATGTTCTAATTTTAGCTTTTTTTCCAACTGTTTTAAGTGAGTTGTGTTGTGACCATGCAGTTTGTATATAACCCTTTGTTTCCTCTGATTGTATTGTCCTGAAGATGAGTTTTTAATAAACTCGAAATCGATTGACAACATGGTCGTCTTTTCCTGCACATCTATATATGTATATGAAGTTTGAGGCTGATGCCGTCTTTTAGAAATCATTCAATTAAACCTTTTTATAAACAGCTCTAAACAGTCTCTATTGCAAATTTTATCCAAAAGAAACAGAATTCCATTGGTTGGGGTAACGAAATGTGGAAACGAAAGATGCCAATGTTGCGCTTCCATTATTGTTGACAATAAAATTCGCTTTAAAATAATCAAGAAGCAAAAGAATTCCATATCAGATCGAATATGAATTGCAATTCGAAGGATATCATCAATGCATTACGATGTCGAGGATACGATGAACTGTATGTGGAGCAAACAAGGGACACCATCCAATCCAGAATAAGAACTCACCGATACCAGATAAAAGACCCAAAGTACAGAGTTCATTATCTCAGCAAACAAGTCATGTCTTTTCTTGTGCTACTAACTATAACCTCTCATTTTACGCATTTCCCATTTTACAGCAACCTTCTAAATGTGGAAAGATCCATAGAGAAGAGAAAGAGTAGATGTGCATCAATATAATTAGGCCCTCCTTGAATAAGTCATGATACTCCAAGTGTAGGCTACAGATTCATTTATTTATGTCTATTCCTGTCGATAGATATTTTTAGTTTATGATTTTGTGTTGTCTGATTTTAGCGTCTCCTTCTATGTTAATTGATATATCTACTTATAAGTTTGAAATAAATTTCATTTCAGCCCTTGACAAGTCAAGAGATTGACAGAAACCGGTCGGAGTATTATCATCTTCTTTTTAATACCTAAATATACTTACGGGTACCGTTTTTCATTTATTGACATCAATTTCCATTTTTGAAGATTTTTTCTATCATGTATATATATATTTATTATAGTTATATTATTATTATATAGTTATTCATGACTTTTTTCTGAGTTTTTGTTTACTTATTTATTATATATATATATATATATATATATATATATATATAATGGAGGCCTGGGTTGCCACGTCCACGAGTCTTTGAGGTCCAGGTGTCAACCCCCTTAGGGACTGCCAGCTTGGTGGCGCTTGCAGGATCGTACCCTCTGGATGCTATCGTAACGCCGATATTAACTAAGCAACCCACCAAGTCAGGCCGATTGCAGCCCTGAAGAGCCTTGGCCTAAATACCCAAGATAAAGACCAACGGCGACGAAAGAGAAGACCGACGAAATCAGCATGGCGAAGACTAGCCACTTCATGTCCACCTAAGTGGGATCAATCTTCAAGTAACCGGCGATTCACAAGAACCTTCCTTTCGGCGGCAGGTGACTGGAGCAATCATCAGGTTTAATGTCCATGGTTCAGCACCTTTCCGCCAATCCATCATCGGAAGGGGGACTTCGTCCGAGTAGAGGTCACTACGTATGTTCTCAGCAAGTTGGTCATCGAGAACATAAACTGACCATCAGAACCCTTCTTCAATGAATTATGTTAACTCAATCCGACCCCATGTCCCGCCCACCGAAAGGCAGGTGTGCATGAGCAATCACGCGGCCCTTAATTTCTCCACGGTCAACGTACGTACAGAAGGTCATGACAGCGACATCGATTACCTCATTCATGAATTGGACAACGTCAAAGCAGGCATTGTCAGCATCAAGGAGACTAAATCGAGCAGCGAAGGAATTTCAATTTGGCAAACAGGTCATGCAGTCTTCATAGGTAAATCAAAAAAAGCAATAGGAGGAGTTGGCTTTATTGTCCACCCTGACTTGAAACACCTGATGCAGAATCATCAACAATCAGATGGCGACCTTAACACTGAACGTTAACGGATCTTCTTGGAAATGTATCAGTGTCTATATGCCTACAAGTGACTACACATTGAATGCTCAAGATATCAAAGTGAATCCAACACGAAGAACAAGGTTGAGACTAGAAACACTTGACATCATTAAAGAAAGGAAGCGTAAAATCGAAAATGGGGAAGACGTCAGATTTTTAAGCAAGATCCTCAGAAAGAAAATTCGAGCAGACTACCAAGAGTTCAACGATAAGAAAGCAATCGAGGCTGCCCTGAACATGAGGCCGATTAAGAAAGTCAGAAAGGCAACCTCATTACATAGAGATGCCACTGCATGACTGAAAAACGATTCAGGAACAGTCCAATACAGCGCCAAGGAGAAAAGTGAGGTGATATCAAGGTTCTCCTCACAATTGTTTGCCTCAAACCATAGCGTCAACTCCATAACAGGCTGCACACCTGAAGACGTTCTAGACATTATAGCCGACGAAATAAAAGTTGCTATCAAGAAAATTGGCAGCGGGAAAACACCAGGCCAAGATAGGATAGCCATTGAGATCCTCAAAGAGGCCCCGCAGAAGGTGTACAAGCTCATCGCCCAACATTATAATACAATCCTACAAAATCGGACTATCCCACCCTCTTGGAAGAAAAGTACAATGCTTCTTCTATTCAAAAATGGGGACAAAGACAGCACTTATGACTAACGTCCCATCTTTCTCATGTCACAGATGGCCAATTCCTTCTCCCGCGTCATCCTCAATCGCATCAACTCGAAGTTAACAGCAGGAAGTAGAAGAGAACAAGCTGCCTTTAAGAAGGGATTCTCGACCATGGATCATGTTCACGTTGTTGAGCAACTGAAAGAAAGAGCACAAGAATACAAGAGCACAAGAAAATTCCACTTCCCCCATGATTGTTTATCAACTTCAGGAAAGCATTTGACTCCATAGAAATCACAGCCGTTATCAACGCACTCAAACGTCACGCCATTCCAGACCCTTTTTTAAGAGAACTTTTTAACAAACTATGAGAGCCAAAAGAAGATGCTTAATGTGTACATTTTTTATCGAAAACGATGCCTGACCAATGGTTTGTTCTACGATTTCAAAAATATTCTGTTCTCGTTAAAGCTCATGCTTTTGGGCTTTTACGAAAGTTTACCACAGGGATAAATACAGAGCTTCCAGAATCATCAACCATGCACAGATATTGCACCCACGAGTCTTAACCGGGCCAAGATTTCAGAAAGCTCAAATACTTGCTTAAATCCGTGGAAATATTGCACAAGTATCGGCAGTCTTTTAACACAGGAAATCCGTTGATCTATAACAAAGTCTATATTGAAAGCATTTTGCAAGATCTAGGTAAACTATGCACAATAAATTGGGAATACATTGTTAAAAAATTCTATAGTGTATACGATGCGTCATGGTTGGACGTCGGCCGGCGTAATCAAAACCGACCGATCGGGGTTGACTACGTACAACGTCAATGTAAAATGATCGCATGCCGTTATCTTCAAACGATGTTCTAGCATCCACTGTCAGGTGCTCAGGCAGTAGGCGCTACTTCTATTACATGTGTTTGCATTGCATTGAAATACAGTCACTCACTTTAACTCCTAAGCTTTCACGTTTTATATACATGTAAGCTATCCTATGCACAGAAATTATTTGAGATATTAAATAATCCTTCGACAGATCGGCTAAGGAATATATAATTCTTACAAAAATCATGCAGTTGACCAAACGACGGGAGATCATAGTCATAACAGCTGCACAGTAAAAATGAAGCTCCTCTTTCTTTTGAGTTCGATTTCTATTAGCGTTGAAATTATGCAGGAGTTGACGTCACTTCGGGGTCCCGCGCTTTCAAAGGTCGATAGAAACAAGATGTACCGCAACAGAAAGGGGACCCTGACTCTTGCTTTGCTGGTATATAAATTCATTTAAGCTATAATAAAGGATTCTAAAAATTTTATCTGAGATAAAGTTCGTTTTACTATATGCACAAGTTAGCAATTTTTGAACTGTCTGAGAAACAGTTCGCAACATTTATGTTGCATAGCATGCGTATAGATAGATACTCTACAAATAGTTACATTCATTACACTTGCTCCTATAATGCTGTTTTTCTTTTGATTGACTAAACGATTTCCACTTATGCACCGTTTATGCACGAGTGAATGTACCGTTGATAATTAACATAGGCCTAATAAAATGAACCGGACAGCCGGTCTTCAAAATTCATGGCCGGGGACTGGCTGGCCGGTTCCAACCCTGTGATGCCTAATCACAGGAGAAAGAGGATATATGAAAATTGATTCGACGCTATGAAAGACTGTGTTATTTCATCGCATCAAATAGTCGTTCAATATACAATTTAGAAAAGACATCTTCGCTCATTTACTTTATTAGATATTATTTATTTCATTTCGATAAACAATGTTTAAGGTCAAATAAATTCAAAAGTAATTTAGTTTTAAAAAATAACCGAATATTCAAAGTGAGTAGATTCAATGAATAGAATAGGATAGTTATCGCATAACCCCTTACACGCTTTCACAAGACGGAAAGTTGTGAAAAGTAATCGTTCATTGATGACAAAGTTCGCAGACTTGTGATTTAACTTGTAGAAATCTGCATCAGTTTACATCTCCAGATGGCTACAAGTATTTTTGAACTAGTGACTGAAAAATCTAGCTGCTTGGAAATGACATAATTCACAAAGCATACATGTAGCTGGAATTGGTAAGAGTCATGTGGAAGGTAAATGAAGCGCATCATTTTGATTGGCCGTTGCGATCTGCATCTGCGATTTCATTGGAGTAAGCGTGTTTACTGATGCACAATGCCGATAATAATATTTCGAAAAGACTCGTGAATTCAACTGGAGTGTTGAACTAACTAAGAATGTAACTAAGTGTTCCACTAACCAGATTTTCCAAGATTTTTGATATGTTGATAAGGAATTTTTTTTCTCTACAAGATGAACCCACCCTTGACACTATTGCAATCTGTGCCTGTTTGAAGTGCAATAGCCTAGATGGTCGATGGTGACATCTGGCGAATCGCAGTGTCAAGTTCCCACTGTCAATCCCGAGTCGATGATGTCATTTGTCATAGGGGTATAATATTACAATACATTAGTAGCGAGTAGCGAAGTGCAATATACTAGGGTTGTATAAATTACGGTAATTTATTTTTCGGGTAACTTACCGTAAGTTACGGTAATTTATCCGGTAGGTCACGGTAATTTATGAAATATCGGCTGCCTTCACTTATTTATCTGCATATTCTAACAAAACCTATTCATCAAGGCAGCTAAACTTCCAAGCTTAGGTTACAATTATTGTAGACCTTCGAAAATGTTATTCAGTACATTTGTAGGCAGCAATTATTGACATCTACAACCCGAATATTGGTCTCCAGCAATTGCTAAAAGTAGCATATCCTATTTATTTTAGATTTTTGTGTCATAAAAACTCCACAAGAATTATCCTTTTTTAAGCTGTGGTAAGTTAGATTAATAGCGCTTTTGTACATTTCTAATATTTTACAAAGAAATCAAAACTGTCCCGTGCGTGACATGTTTGACACTTTCTGAAATGCCATGAGAGGAAACCGCGCCAAAGAAAGTGTTATTACAGTTGTGAAGGATCCCATGACTATTTATGAAGCCGTTACTTATGTGAGCATGTATATCATACTGATTCTCATGGACGAAATTTCGCCAACCAAGACTATCATTGAGGACACCCGTCATCTTGGGTATTCTGAAAGTTGCGGCCTTTTCTTCAGTTAGGCCTATAGCATCTTAGGTGAAACGGGATAAAATGAGCAAAGTTTTGCAGAACATGGGGGAAAATGAGTATGTAGTTTTAATATAGGCTATGGATATTTTCTTGTTTCCAAGTTATCCGAGTTACATCGATTACATTGATTCCGACAGAATTTATTTTAAGAAAGTGATAAAGGGAAAAACGTATTTCAGTATCATCGGTTACTTCTGGCTCTTACTTCAGAAATTTAAAAAACCTCAGAATAACTATTTTCAGTTGAAGTTTGACTGCATTGATTTCACCCTTCACTTCTCTATTGGAGATAGATATTCTCAGTAGTTGATTTGAGACTTTCTGATTCAATTTTCATTTTAACTTGAAGTCACATACGGTCAATCATTTCCTTATCACAGTCCGATGTTGAGAACCATTCAGTTTTACGTAATTCCACACTGACTGTATCTGCATTTCACAGTTCATGTACTGCCTTGATAAAAATGAACGAAAGGCTTCGCCAACTCGTGCTGTTTGTTCTTCATTTACTAAATTAGCAAAGGGTCTGGATTTTCCACAGATGAGATTAGCAGAAAGTACACGTGCGACGAATGATCGAATGGATTGGCGTAGGAGAGTGGTGACCACATGCACATCGCAAGGCGACCCCTAACAATAAGATGAAAAGTTTATTGCAGGAGACTGCAGAAGACAAATATCAGATAACTCCTTTTTTTCCTAGGCTTTCTTGTCTTAATCTTTAACATCATTTCTTGTCTTTCACTTAAGAAGTATTTCTAGTCTTGACCCTCGGCCCTACCTGTTATTTTCCCCGAACACGGTCCTAAAGGGGCCCTTCAATATCTTCTAAACCAGTGCTCCGTAACCTTCTTGGTAGTCGTTCGCACTATCTTGACTTGTTAAATCCATTTCGCACATTTCATAGCCTACGAAAACTATTGGAAAGTGTAAGGGTAAAACCAGGAATGTGATTTTTCAACGTTTTTTAAGAAAACTGCAATTTAAGATTTTGACTCATACTACCTAGGTCTGTGTGAGTTATTTTGTTTTTCTCATACAGAATGTCTATCTTTGTATTAATTTAGATTGAAAGAAATATTTTCCAAGGTGTAATGAATAGAGGAGTTATGAATATAATATTCTGCGTAATAATAAGGGCCTACCAATAAATGGTTAAAACTGGCAATTCTTTTTTCTGTGGACTGAGTCCTTACTCGGCAGATCCCGAAAGTGCATTGAGTACAAAATGCGATAGTAGATCATGTCAGTCTTGAACTCGCATCGCCACTGCCTTACTGCATGCGATTCCAGTAGGCCTACGTGTAATTATCACACCTATCTATTATATAACACTGGAAACGGAACGGACTAGTTCCATTTCCGTTCCAAAATGGAAATGGAAATGGAAGAGTGGTAGTTCATCTAGGTTTTCGGAAATACATGATTGCGATTGCGATAAGCAGAAATTATGTGGCCTACAACGTTTGAGTCAACAGATGAGGCGATCGATTTGTAAAGGGATGTCCAAGGCTAATTGTACAATTTAGCATGAAGGTACCGCTGCGTCCTAGTGGTAAAAAATACAGTAATTTGACATTATTAAGGGCGGATCAGTAGCCAAAATACGCTTATTGATCCAACTAGGTTGCGGCGAAAGCCACTGTCGACAATTATAACACGACAAAATCATCAGTTATAAAAGGCATATTATGATTGATCTGATAAACTAGATAAACTCTTCAAACACAAGATTTCACACATGACTTTTTACATACGACTGAAAGCTACGGCAAGACCAGTATTACACAATCCAAATTATAGGTCCTACATCATAATACAGCCGACAAATTTTAACAGAGAACTACAACACTAATATATTTAGTGCCACAGCTATCTAACATAATCAAGGAGATCTGACGACAATTGCCAGGTTAAAAGAATCGGTAATGTATCCAAATTTGACAAAAATGTTCAATTTGCTCTACATCGATAACTACACACGTGTTTAAAGTGAAACCGGTCTTGAAATGGAGAAAAATTTACAAGGAGTCAGTTAAAAATATATGTAAGAGTTAAAACAAAGTGGAAGACTCCTCAATATCTGAAAAACAACAATTTTATAATAAATTACCCGGTAATTTAAATATATGTTACCCGGTAACTTACCGGGTAATTTACCCGGTAACTTACCGTCGGGTAAGTTACCGTACAACCCTATGTAGGGTTGTATAAATTACGGTAATTTATTTTTCGGGTAACTTACCATAAGTTACGGTAATTTATCCGGTAAGTCACGGTAATTTATGAAATATCGGCTGCCTTCACTTATTTATCTGCATATTCTAACTTAAAACCTATTCATCAAGGCAGCTAAACTTCCAAGCTTAGGTTACAATTATTGTAGACCTTCGAAAATGTTATTCAGTACATTTGTAGGCAGCAATTATTGACATCTACAACCCGAATATTGGTCTCCAGCAATTGCTAAAAGTAGCATATCCTATTTATTTTAGATTTTTGTGTCATAAAAACTCCACAAGAATTATCCTTTTTTAAGCTGTTAAACATTTTTTATGCTACGAATAAGTATCCGCATTATAACTACAACTTTTAGTTTCAAAACCTGTAGGCTTTTGCTTTGATGTGTGTGATATATCTATGAACATTATATGTTTGTTTGAGTGCATTCAGTTTTAAATATACGTCAGTTACGTATCACGCTTGACTCAAGCTTGTTTTGCCTGTCATCATGTATACGGCTTAGCGTCACATTTGGCGTTGCGATCAGGATTTTTGATTTATTTGCTCATGAATTATAATTGTTATTGATCCATAAGTCTTAATGGCATCGTTCATGGGTAAACCCCCAAGAGACCTGAACATAACAGGCAATCCCAAAGATTTCGAAGAGTGGCTGCTGACTTTTGAAAATTATTTGACAGTCGTTCAGAAAGGTACGACATTAGACTCACCACAGAAACACGCTCTTCTTTTGAACTGCATCGGCGGGGATGCATTGAAAATCATTTCTGGCTTGTCTTACGATGTTTCTAAAGATCCATATGAAAACTTACGAGATGCTTTGAAATCACATTTTATTCCAAAAAAGAATCTGACCTATGAGAGATATCAGTTTCGTAAGATGGTCCAAGATGACAACGTTATGTCTTTTGTTAATGATTTGCATAGACAAGGCAGATTATGTGAGTTTGACGATGCGAAAACAGATAGCATATACAATCAGAATATTAGAGATCAGTTGATCCTTGGATTGACGTCTGATCAGTTAAGGACTAGACTGTTGTCAGAAAACAAACTGACACTAGATAAGGCTATTCAGTTGGCCGTTGCACATGAAAGCGGTAACATAAAGGCTGAACAAATAAGAACAGCAGGTGTGACAAAGTCCACGGAAGTTCTCTCTTTGACTACTAGTCCTCGACCGTCTCGTTCCAAAGCTCGATCTCTCGTTCTCCGTCAGTTCAACATGACCGTGCAGTTCATTTTTCCTTTTCAAACAACGGCCGACCTGTTTGCAATTATTGTAAAAAAGTTGGACACATCAAGAAAAATTGTTTTTTGTTACGTCGGAAACAGTACAGATCTAGGTCTTCGGACAGTGAGGATGACCACAGGCAACGCAGTTCTAACCCCAAATCCGTCAGTTCAATATTTTCTGTTTCGAATTTGAGTCGTGAGAATACCTCAGTTGATAAGAAGGAAAAATTCGCAGAGTCAGAGTGCTCTTTTTATGACAGTCATTTAGTCGGACTGGTTGATGGTGGTGCGACAATTAGTTTAGTTTCCCGCAAATTTATTAACAGGTTAGGTTTGAGTCCGGGAATGGTACCTGTCAACCACTCAGCAACTATGGGTAATGGAAAGCTAGAGACTTACCGGCATGCAATACAAGGTCCACTTTCTGTTGGTGGTATCACAATTGAAACTTATCTTTACGTGGCAGATTGGGTACCAGAGTCGGCTGATTGTCTTCTTGGTATGAATGTCTTGAATAACTTTCGCAATTTGAAGTTGAACGAGACCGGTCCAGATCTTGACTTAGTATTGGCAATCAGCTCAGTACCTAACTTGATGCAAGAATATAAGGACGTTTTCGATAAACCTTTGAAGGAAGCCTCATATAATGGTGAAATCCCCCCTATCATCAATCTTCATGAAGATAGCAACCTTTTCAATCAAAAATAAGGAGATTTTCCCCACTTGACGAAGCTGTATGTAAGGAACAGATTGAATATCTTCTCTCCGAGGGAATCATTTACAGGTCTAGGTCATCATGGCGTCATATGCCTGTTGTTGTTTCTAAGCGGTCTGGAGGGCACCGTCTCGCAATCGATTACCGTCCTGTTAATAGCCAGACAAAGCTAGATGCCTTCCCCACATCTAATGTTGAAGAGTTGATCCAACGAATCGGAGGTAGCAAAATTTTCTCGACACTTGATTTTTCTCAATTTTACTACCAGCTTCCCCTTGCTAAACATGACCAAGAATATACAGCTTTTTATGCGTTCGGAGAGTTGTACGAGTTCAACCGTTGTCCTTTCGGTTTAAAAAATGCAGTGAGTTTGTGTAACCGCGTAATGAGCCATGTTTTTAAGGAATTAATGGCATTTGTGTCTACCTCGATGATGTGCTTATCCACGCTCCAGATATAGAACAACATGACAAGGTTCTGCAGGAAGTCTTTGAAAGAATTCGCGAGTTCAATTTAACTCTAAACCGGAAAAAATGGCATTTTAACAAGGATTCAGTGTCCTTTCTTGGGTTCCACATCCATGATGGAAGATAAGACCTGACCCGGAGCGCACCGAAGCTGTAACTAATTTCCCAACACCATCGACTATTAAACAGCTACAGCGATTCTTGGGAATGGGAAACTTTTTCAGGAACTACGTTCATAACTATTCCGCTCTGACTAGCGAGCTTTATGATCTTGTGAAAGCCGAGAAATTGATGTGGACTAAATCTGCATTAGAATCGTTCAATCGAGTTAAAGACGAGTTATCTAAATGCATACTTGATTTGCCATTGCCGGATGAGGAAAACTCTATTTACATACGATGCTTCTGATGGCCATGGTGCCGGCTGTCTCATGAACTCTAAGAGACAACCGCTTTGCTTTATCAGCAAAAAATTGGATGACACTCAGCGACGTTGGAGCACACTTGATAAAGAGGCATATGCGATAATCTGGTCGATTCAGAAGCTGAGAACATTTCTTCTTGCCCGCCAATTCACAGTGCTTAGTGATCATAAACCCTCAAATACCTATTTGAGATAATGCTGTATCTGCAAAAGTACACAGATGGAGGATAAGTGTTTCCGATTTTACATTTGACGTACAGTATATTCCTGGAGAAGATAATGTGGTGGCCGACACTCTTTCTCGTATCAACTCTATAGCCGAAGTCGACGATGATATAGAAATTAGACTGACGAGTGGAGAAATAAGTAAGAGTCAGTTGTCTGATATTGAATCGTGTGAGTTGATCTCAGCTATTCAAAAAATGTATAGTCGCAAACCACTTAATGTCAGTGATTCACTCTGGTCAGTGCGAAAGAAGTTTACCATTAATGATGAAGGAATTCTTTCTTTTGGTAAAAGACTATTTATACCGTCTCATCTCCGTTGTAAGATACTCACTTCTGCTCACTATGGACATCAAGGAATCGAGCCAATGCTCTCTAAATTGACAGATTCGTACTTTTGGCCTAAGATGAAGACAGATGTCACAACCTTTATAGGAAATTGCAGAATATGTTCCTTGACAAAACCCCGCTTTGTCAGCGCCCACCTAAAGCCATATCTACTAGATGCCCCCATGCAAATGCTAGCAGCGGACTATATAGGCCCTCTACCCTCAGACGAAGGATTTAAGTACATGCTTGTTATTATCGACGCATTTTCAAGATTCCCTGAAGTGTATCCAGTTAAAGATATGTCCACAGAAACCCTTGTAGCTAAGTTTAGGGACCTTTTTGCCCGCTATGGATTCCCCGACTCTCTTCTTACCGACAGGGGTACACAATTTCAGAGCAGACACTTCTGGAAATATCTTCAGAATTTCCAGATCAAGAAGCTTTCAACCACAGCTTATCGCCCTTCATCGAACGGATTGTGCGAGAGGTTTAATGGAACAATTCAACGGAAGATAAAGTCCCTTTTGTGTTGAACGTGACTTGCCCCCGAACAAGTGGACTTGTGTTCTGCCCACTGCACTTCTTGCGTACAGAAACGAAAAAACATTCGACGACCGGTTATAACGCCGTCTGAACTTTTCTTGTCTTTTCGAGTGAAGGACCTTTCCCTTCCTCCTCTAAGTGATCGCTTCATCGACATACACTCAGATTCCTCAACTGCAGCACACAATATTGTGAAAAGAAGGAGGCGCGCGAACGATTACCGTTTTACCAACGATCGGTCATTCCCTCAAGGAACGGAAGTGGTCATTAAGTCACCGGTTACGACGAAGTTGCAGCCCCCTGGGAAGGCAGGTGTCGTGGTGGAGCAGGTGAGCCCCACGTCGTTCGCGTGGACGTGGATGGCAGTGTTGATCGAATTTCCACTGCTCGTGTTTCACCAATACCAAGTGTCGAAAATCCTATCGACGGACTAACCTCAGTGCCTTCGAGTGAACATTCAGAGCAAAACGGGGATAGAGACATCGTTGATGTCGCGTCTGATTCAGCCCCGACTCATCTCGCACGGTCAGTTAGACCGGTTCGCAACCGACGACCCCCAGCTTACCTAAACGATTACGAAATTACCATAGATGACTGATATGTAAGAATACATGCTAACTTTATTAATCATGATCTTTTGTAAGGGGCGCGTGTGATATATCTATGAACATTATATGTTTGTTTGAGTGCATTCAGTTTTAAATATACGTCAGTTACGTATCACGCTTGACTCAAGCTTGTTTTGCCTGTCATCATGTATACGGCTTAGCGTCACAATGTGTTTATCTACAACTATGTAAAATAATTTTGATATCAATTGCATTGAATAAAAACTATGTGATAATAAAAAAAGTATTTATAATAAAAAGAAAAACTTTTGAAATTAAGCTGCCTTACAGACAGCTGATTGACAGTACGATTAAAAAATTCATGGTAAAACTAAAATATGATATTTGTAGAGCTTTTTGCTTTTCCAAAAAATATATGCAACAAATGAAACAAAGAAAAACATACAAGGAAATTACTTGGCATGATTCGGCCTCTTTAACGATCATATAAAATTATGAGATATATTACAATTATACTGAGCTTATTAAAGACATGTTTCAATGGAGACACATTTTTATTGTGGTTTTGTGGAAGGTCAAGTATTTGTATTTTTAGGGAATTCAATACATAATTATTCGATAGCATACGCAGCGCTAGCTAATCCTTCAGGAGCAAAGATAGTACTTCAAATCAACAGTTATGCTCAGAAATCACGAGCATATCAAATGACACTGTATATTACTATCCATGGAATATACATGGTGTTTGTGAGGGAGAATGGTGTTAGTAAGGGTTAGTATCCGATGCATGCGGCAGATAGAGCTGGGTTACATTGTTAGGACCTACCAGTTGCAGATTACCTGATATGGCTAAAAGAAGCTTGTTACTTTTATTTTATTCAAAACAAATGCAGAGAAAGTAGTCTTTCGAGAATAAACCTAATACAGGAACAAGAAAGCATTCAACTCTTGTTTCATCAACATTGAATGATTTCTTGATCCTCTAGTTCTCAAAAGAGAACACTTCTTCACTTATCTGTAGGAAACGGGTTTCTTTAAGTCAGCAGGTCTTCTGCAACTGGTACCTTGTAACAACTCACCCAGTTCTATCTGCCGCATCCCTAGCCTTACTAACCCTTTACCAACAATCATTCTCCCCTCACAATCTCCATGTACATTCTTGGATTGTAATATCCAGTGTCATTTGTTTATGCTCGTGATCATGTGCCATAAAATATATGATTGAATCACTATCTTTGCTCCTGAGCTGATAGCGTTTTAAGCTATCGAAATATGTATATATCGAACTTAATTCCACTTTTCCACCAAAACCAACAATAGATGACCGTTTTCCAAGGCCCATTTAAATGGAGATGAATTTCACAGTAGGACGCAAAATCCACTGAGGCAATACTTAGTTCGATTAGTTATGTTTTGTGATTTTAGAAGGGTAGAAAACTCATAAAAATGTTGGTTGAGACATGATCCGTAGTAAGTCAGCTCCAACAACGAAAATGCTAATCATCATAAAATACGCGATTACAGTATTTTCCGGATAATTCCCCAACCTCGTGACAAAGGCAAAATAACAAAAAGGCCTACTCATTCCGTATTTGGGAACGTCAGCGATTTTAAAGTGGGCAAATGTTTCAATAAAATTCATCGATTTGCGAAATAGAAAACATAATGGACCAATTTAGGAGGGTTGTTTGAATTAACAGGGAAGATACTGTATATTTATTGCGAGCTGAAGTATGTGTTATAAACATGCTGTCAACTTTGAGACCACTTCCTCAATATCTTCATGCTGTAAAAAACATAACTCCCGGCGCCTTGTATGTGCAGGTTTCTTTTTAAAACGTCTTATTTCTTTCCTGTCATGGTATCCATCTACTTCATGGAATAAAACATACACAATTTCTCGAACATTGTTCATATTCTAAGGAAAGAAAACCAAAATTACTCGTCATTATCAAAGGACTTTCAGCAATTTTTCCAATGAAGACTTTGTGTCTTAGGGACGGCCCAAGATTTTCAACTCACGTTTTAGATATTTTGGCGGCAACGAACGTCCCGGATGGTACAGGTATTGGACAAATCTTCATCTGAGAAGATCCCCGATGTCATGTCACATTATTTCTTCGTCTGAAGAATTTTCGTTTTATTCCTATCGCTCTTGGCATCATTCGTGAAATTTGCCTCTTGATTTATAACACCTCTGTTCATTCTTGTGGTAAATCAATTGGGATTTACTTGCTCCTCTTTTTTGTTGTCCAGCGCGGCTGTTTCATCTCCAAGTTGTAAGCGACGTAGGTTAAATCTGCTGCATGTTCATCTGATAATCTATTTCTAAGCTTTGTTTATTGTAACCCAAATCCTTTAGTTTGAACACTCGGTTGCAGCACTCGAGTGGCGCACATAGTCAAAAGAATCACAGCAACTTTCATCAAGGCTCGACTCGAACAATCTCCCTTGCAACATAAGACAGGATCAGTAGGTATGATACCATATTTGCCAGATGTGCCTCGCACTGTTGAATATATTACATGGACTTGTTTTTTATTCAACAGGTTTTCGTTGTTACGTCGTCGACTCGCAGCTTCTTCAAGGTTTGCCAACCTTAAGATTCATTTTTGCTGTTCTCATCTGAAATTAGGACAATGTTCGCACATCGGAACGGGGGAAAGTACACATTCTCTCTATATAAAAAAAATAAATGAGAAAAGAAAAATAAAAAAGATCCAGCAAGTTTGCCAGCGAAATTTAGTTTGAGAGACAAAATTTTACGTTTGTCAAAGCTGACAGAATCCTTGCTTGGCTTCGGCATTCTGATTAAGAACGATTGGTTTTGAAGAGCTGTTTGATCTATGTTTCTCAAACCGCCCGATGGCATGCGAAATAGGTCGTGGAAGAGAAGCACGTGTAGTTCGGTTCCCAAAAATTTGAATATCCAGAATTCTCAGCGTAGATGTTGAGGCGCCTCGCAATTAGCTCAATGATCGACAAATCGAAGCGCATTTTTAGATCAAGATTTCTTTTAACATTTGATAGTAGCTTTTCATAGAGTAGGAGTCCAAGTTTGACACTAAGTAGGACTGTGAAGGCGCATGTGTGGATCGTGGGAAAAGTCTATAGCGGAAGAATTAGGATATTTCACTAATTTTCTGCTATAACTGTGGCTGATCTTGACAGAACTTTTCGCTTTATCAGAATTAGTGAGTTAATTCAAGCCATGCGCCCAAGCAACCATACGTGTGTATCCAAGGGAATCGATATAGCATCTCGATCCACGAGATATCTGTTGGCAGCGTTATAGTTACAAAAATCGTCATGCTCTTAGCCTCTATTAGAAAATTTACAAAATTCAATCAATGCATTGCAGATAATGTCACTCATGAATTTGCAGTGTGTCGCATTTCTTCTGTTGTGAATACTTTTAAAGAAAAAACGGGGTTGGAGTCAACATAAGACTTGAATATGGAGATTCAATCGTTATACACGACCAGCCGTTCAGCGGACATACATTAGATGGCGGAATCTTTGCACAATCCTGAAGTATTCGCTTAACTCTATTTTTCCTTTTTCTACTTCATTAAAAGTGGACCACTAAGATTTTGTCTGGAAGGAATTTGAAATCCTGGTCTTATTTTTTTCAAAAAATGCCACACACGAATGGATTGTCTGTCAAAATAGGGGAGAAGCAGTCACATTAATTGCCATGGTAATGATTCCTCAATCTCAGTTTGTTCCGATGATCTATCGCAACGATAATGGTGGATACTGCCATTGATTTTGATTGTTTGAAATCGACACTGTTGAAGGGCTGTGTGCCGGTTATTATCAGTTCGTCGAAATTTGCTGACATACTGGTGACTATTGAAGAGGTTTCACTTATGCTATCACTTCTTCGTTATCACTTCCAGTGACTCTGGTAACGTTATCTGTGGGTAGACTTCGAAAGGCATTATCTTCTCATTCGCTTTTCGTGCTGAGGCAACTGATGATTGAAACTTCCTTTATGATATTATTCTTTCACTCTGGTGGGGTCTTTGACATCTTCGGTTAGTTGCTTCTCATTCTCGTGGCGTTTGCGACAAATGAGGGTATCACAATACTGCAAATTCTTTCATTTTTCTGTCATCAGTAATTTTGAAAAATGATTACAAACATCGCAAATGTTCTTCGGCATCTAAAAGAAAGTGATTACATGAGTTTTGAGATATATGGAATAAAAATGTACTAAAAACATATTAATTATATCATATCCTCCAATTCTCAATGTCAGTGGACTCAGTGTTGCGGAAACGTAAGCGGTAATTTAGAGTGAATGCGGACAAACGGTGAGCACAGAATACTCAGGCGAAAAAATAGATGACACCCCAAAAATTAAATATGATAGGCATCTATTTAAACCTTTCTATGAATTCACTGTAAGTTAGACGTATTCCAATTCATATATATGTTGCTGTGTTAATAAAAAGGTTATGGATGCAAGTCGTAAAATAAAGTCTGATGTATTTTTTCATTAGTGGATTTTACAATTTTTATATGAGTAGACAATTGTTAAGTGTTGATAACATATAAATATGTAACAATAAAAAGTATTGTAGGCATCTACAAGAAGCTAATTATGAAATTTAAGAAGCAATCGTTATCATACATAAGGAGCCCATGTTATAGTGAAGGAATTTGGATGGAATTTTCCAGTCAAAAGCGCTTCCAGTGGGCCTGGAAGCAATGGAGACGCAAACGCTTCCGCAACCCTGATTGAGATGCATGTTAATGGGGGTGTTTGTTTCCGGTAAGTGGAAATGATTTGATTTGATTTGAAATGTACTTTCTACAATTCATCGTTTTAATTCGAGAAATAAGTATTATGATTTGACTGATCGTTTGGTAATAAAATTTTTCCTTGGGACATATTCCATGACAGAGTCGCCTAAAGTGCGAGCACTTCAATTCCAAAGTCTTGCACATTTTGTTAGATAGGATAAGACATACCATTGAGGTTTAAAAAGACAGACAATTGATTCACATGCTATTCCTGGTTTTGTAAAAAATCAGTTTTTTAATTAATCAATAATTGCTTTTCGATTGTCACGCACGCCGCACGGGACCTCAAGTTTATGAATTAATGAAGAAATTGTAGTTGATATTTTTCTCCGTTACTGGTAGAGTGATGATTGGTTGTATCTGTTGAATTGTGTCACTTATACTAAAAATTGATTAATTATACAGCAATATACTAAAAGTTAACGAAAAATCGATTATTTCAATAGTAGTTTTTTCTATTTATCTCATTGAGAGGAAATGATACTTGATGTCCTCATTTATCCTCATTCTGTGAGTATTTTATTTGCAACATGTGGTAAGTTAGATTAATAGCGCTTTTGTACATTTCTAATATTTTACAAAGAAATCAAAACTGTCTCGTGCGTGACATGTTTGACACTTTCTGAAATGCCATGAGAGGAAACCGCGCCAAAGAAAGTGTTATTACAGTTGTGAAGGATCCCATGACTTTTTATGAAGCCGTTACTTATGTGAGCATGTATATCATACTGATTCTCATGGACGAAATTTCGCCAACCAAGACTATCATTGAGGACACCCGTCATCTTGGGTATTCTGAAAGTTGCGGCCTTTTCTTCAGTTAGGCCTATAGCATCTTAGGTGAAACGGGATAAAATGAGCAAAGTTTTGCAGAACATGGGGGAAAATGAGTATGTAGTTTTAATATAGGCTATGGATATTTTCTTGTTTCCAAGTTATCCGAGTTACATCGATTACATTGATTCCGACAGAATTTATTTTAAGAAAGTGATAAAGGGAAAAACGTATTTCAGCATCATCGGTTACTTCTGGCTCTTACTTCAGAAATTTAAAAAAACCTCAGAATAACTATTTTCAGTTGAAGTTTGACTGCATTGATTTCACCCTTCACTTCTCTATTGGAGATAGATATTCTCAGTAGTTGATTTGAGACTTTCTGATTCAACTTTCATTTTAACTTGAAGTCACATACGGTCAATCATTTCCTTATCACAGTCCGATGTTGAGAACCATTCAGTTTTACGTAATTCCACACTGACTGTATCTGCATTTCACAGTTCATGTACTGCCTTGATAAAAATGAACGAAAGGCTTCGCCAACTCGTGCTGTTTGTTCTTCATTTACTAAATTAGCAAAGGGTCTGGATTTTCCACAGATGAGATTAGCAGAAAGTACACGTGCGACGAATGATCGAATGGATTGGCGTAGGAGAGTGGTGACCACATGCACATCGCAAGGCGACCCCTAACAATAAGATGAAAAGTTTATTGCAGGAGACTGGAGAAGACAAATATCAGATAACTCCTTTTTTTCCTAGGCTTTCTTGTCTTAATCTTTAACATCATTTCTTGTCTTTCACTTAAGAAGTATTTCTAGTCTTGACCCTCGGCCCTACCTGTTCTTTTCCCCGAACACGGTCCTAAAGGGGCCCTTCAATATCTTCTAAACCAGTGCTCCGTAACCTTCTTGGTAGTCGTTCGCACTATCTTGACTTGTTAAATCCATTTCGCACATTTCATAGCCTACGAAAACTATTGAAAAGTGTAAGGGTAAAACCAGGAATGTGATTTTTCAACGTTTTTTAAGAAAACTGCAATTTAAGATTTTGACTCATACTACCTAGGTCTGTGTGAGTTATTTTTGTTTTTCTCATACAGAATGTCTATCTTTGTATTAATTTAGATTGAAAGAAATATTTTCCAAGGTGTAATGAATAGACGGAGTTATGAATATAATATTCATTGCGTAATAATAAGGGCCTACCAATAAATGGTTAAAACTGGCAATTCTTTTTTCTGTGGACTGAGTCCTTACTCGGCAGATCCCGAAAGTGCATTGAGTACAAAATGCGATAGTAGATCATGTCAGTCTTGAACTCGCATCGCCACTGCCTTACTGCATGCGATTCCAGTAGGCCTACGTGTAATTATCACATCTATCTATTATATAACACTGGAAACGGAACGGACTAGTTCCATTTCCGTTCCAAAATGGAAATGGAAGAGTGGTAGTTCATCTAGGTTTTCGGAAATACATGATTGCGATTGCGATAAGCAGAAATTATGTGGCCTACAACGTTTGAGCCAACAGATGAGGCGATCGATTTGTAAAGGGATGTACAAGGCTAATTGTACAATTTAGCATGAAGGTACCGCTGCGTCCTAGTGGTAAAAAATACAGTAATTTGAATTATTAAGGGTGGTATCAGTAGCACAACATACGCTTATATTGATCCAACTAGGGTTGCGGCGAACCGAAATAGCCAACTGTCGACAATTATAACACGACAAAATCATCAGTTATAATAGGCATCATATTATGGATTGATGCTGAATATTAAACTAGATAAACTTTCAAACACAAAGATTTCCACCACATGACTTTTTTACATACGACTGAAACTGGAAAGCTACGGCAAAAGACCTGTATTTACCCATCCAAATTATAGGTTCCTACATCATAAAATAATACTAGCCGACAAATTTTAACATAGAGCACTACAACAATTAATTTATTTAGTGGCCACAGCTATCTAACATAATCAGGAGATCTGACGGACAATTGCCAGGTTAAAAAGAATCGGTATTAATGTATCCAAAAAAAAAAATGATCAAAACAAAAATGTTCATTTTGTCTACATCGATAATCTACACTACGTGTTTAAAGTGAAACGGTCTTGAAAATGGTGAAAAAATAATTTTACAAGGAGTCAGTTAAAAATATATGTAAGTGTTAAAAAAAAGATTGGAAAGGAATCCTCAATATCTGAAAAACAACAGGATATTTATAATAATAAATTACCCGGTAATGGTAATTTTAATAATTATATGTTACCGGTTAACCCCCCCCCATACCGGGTATAATTTTTACCACTGGTAACTTACCGTCGGGTAATAAGTTACCGTAATACAACCCTATTATAATCATATGTGTCAGACGATAGGCCTCCTAAATGTCGAAATCGTCTTTCAAAAACACAAAAAAGAAAGACTGAATTTTTGAGTCCGTTTATTTTGTATTGAATTATTTTGTTTTTCACCTTTTCGTCGTTTCTGGGCCCGTGTTGTGTTGGTGACCTCTATTGAGGCTTTTTATTTATCACAGTCTATTTTCGGACGTAGAAAGGACGCAGTGTTTTTGTAACTGCGATGAATTGAATGATCGAGTTTTGGCGCTTTTAGTTTAGCGTATAGGCCTATAATCGTAAGTTTGCATTTGGATGCCTGTTTTATCGCCTTCTGCTGCGTCAGAAACAAAGTGTGCTTATTAGTTTTGTTCACTTTGAGTTTGTTTTTTTTTTTTAAGACAGTTTCACAATAAATTTAGAGTGAAGCGGGATGGACATATAGGCTAATGGAGTTTTTAAAATACAAATTATGATGGTTAATTAATTGTGAAATTGATTCACACTACAAATAATTAGATTGCCTCTTACAGAGTTGTGATTTAATTAAACATTTCATATAATGATGTGATTGGACAGCTTTTGATTGGTGACGCGGAATATTTGAATTTTATTTTCACTCGATTTTCTTTCATTTCTAATAGCCTATTATGACATCATAACCAATTAGCAACTTTTGTCTTTAAATGATCGTCAATACTTCATGAAAAAGGATGAAGTCCGATTTTATTTAAAAATGCTGGGTAAATTCGATTTTTAAAATTTTAAGTATTTTATTACATTAGAGTATAATATATCCACCTATGAGTCTTTACTTCATGTTTACAGCATTTTTTATTTAATGAAACCCTGCCGGATCGCTACGTGGAGGATAAAGCAATCTTTATAAACTCGAACTTACAATCTAGTACTGTGCGCAACGGGCATATTACTAACAACGATGATAGGCTGACAACATTCTTCAAAATTTTTTAACAAATGTTCACCGATTTTGATTTTGTTGTGGTCTTTGAGATCAGTAGTAAGCACAAAACTCCCACTTCTGGACCGCGCAAGATGACGGCCCGCCTATCGCGAGTCCGCCCCTCCCCCCCCCCCCCCTCTTAGGATGCTCCATGTTCGGGCGGCTCGGCAGATGTCGTGGGTTGTTGTCGGCCGGCCGTGGTGGCTTCGTGTCTGAGTCGCCCCCCCCCTCCCCCACCGCCTCCATCTGGGAAAAAAAAAAAAAAATAAAAAAAAAAAAAAAAAGCACGACAGAGGTTGTGGGTGGGGTCTGAGACGTGGTGTGCCGGCCCGGTGGGTCCACGTTTCACAAACATTTTGTTCGTCTGATGTCCCCCCCCCCCCTCTGCAACGACAGAGTGTTGAGACCTCATTCGGGTGAAGTTGGGGGTATCCGAACCGCCTGGTATGACGTGGGCGACCGCCTAGTTTGACGTGGGCGCGATCCGCCAGGATTTAGGTCTGAAGGCTATAGTGGTGGGGTGAATTTTTTGGTGTGTAGCGTCCACACAAGCATCCCGGATAAAGAAAACGGAGTCAGATTCGGATTCAGCGTGAAATATATTTTTTTTATTCTGCAATCGGTAAAGGTGGTGAGTTTTCCAAACCATCCAATCGGAGAGAAAAAATGTTCAACATTTTTCGACAAAACGACAGAGTTAGAATTTGGGACGTTTTGGGTGGGTGGGGGGTGTGTAGCGCCCAAA